>JAODUO010000157.1:412500-505000 GCA_025642075.2 Ridgeia piscesae
TGTGTGTGTGTGTGTGCGTGTGCGTGTGCGTGTGCGTGTGCGTGTGCGTGTGCGTGTGCGTGTGCGTGTGCGTGTGCGTGTGCGTGTGCGTGTGCGTGTGCGTGTGCGTGTGAGTGTGAGTGCGTGTGCGTGACCATCTCTCTCTCACATATTCACTCTTCGTCGTTAAGGTTCACGCACGCCTGTTTTGCGGTGGACGTTAATATTAATGAAGCCGTCCTGATTGTGTGTGTGCGCGCGGAGACCGTGATCACAGCCAGGGATTGAGGCCCCCGTTGTCTGTTCCACGAACATAATAACATCGCGTCCTTTGTCTGACGGGTTCATCCAATAATGTCTACAGTTTAAAAGCCAATAACTAACAAACATTCAATTAGAAAATGTTTAAATCACATGCAATTTAGTTTCTGCAAAATATAGTCGTGCTTTATTCAATATCCTAAACTGTCAGTATTATCTTTGACAGTATTTTACACATAAATCTGACTGTGTGAATAAAATGTGAAACAGTAATTAGCATGTAGTGGCTTCGGGCCTGACTGTCGCAACCAAACAACACCCGCTAAGGCTTAGCACGGACGTGGTGTGCGTGATGAATTTATCCAATCACGTACACGCTGATGCATGACGTATTTGCCCAAACACGTACATATTGATTTGTGTTCGGGCATGTACCGGCTGCTATGCAAATTATAAGGTTTCGTCGCAGAGCATAAGTTGAACAACTACAAAAGAGTCCACTGGTTCGTCACGGTTAAATACACAGCGAGGCGCCTATAGTTGGATGATCATTTTATAGTATGATCAAAGTATAGTATGTTGACATATGAACGTCGAATGTTACTTAATATATATCATTTGAAGGTCTTTGAAAGCGTATATGCTGCAATATAGTTTTCTGCACAAAAGAGCGTTGCGATAACAGAAGAAATCTCCAATCAATCAGAATAATTGTTATAAAAACAAAAAATATCACGCAAGAGTTAGACTAGTGCTTGTCACCGGAAGCTTTATTGCTATAGTAATATTATATATATATAATATATATATATATATATATATATATATATATATATATATATATATATATATATATATATATTATATATATAGCCATATCCGGCTTTATTTGCTTAAAAGCACTGCTACTCCAACTCCTTTGATTATCGCCCACTGACCGCCATGTTGGCGTAAGCTAATTCCAGGAGTGGTCATTGTTACTTAATTGCGATCTATTGTTACAAAATGGCGTAGTATATTTGGTGTTTCCGGTTAATCTGTTCTCCTGTAGTCTCACGTGCTTACTCAACATAATCCGTGGGCGACGTCTCCGGGAGCACCAAATGTAGTAAAAATTAAAATAAAAAAACAAGCCTTGTTTGGCATCAGAGGAAATAATTTATAGGCCTAGCGTCAAACTACTGCTAATACAAATTACTTTAGAATTTATTTATTATACATTTATTGCGGATAATATTAAGTTATACATTAAGAAACTTTTTAGAAGCTTTATTATATCTCTATCTCTCTATCTCTCTATCTTCTCTCTATCTATCTATCTATCTATCTATCTATCTATCTATCTATCTATCTATCTATCTATCTATCTATCTATCTATCTATCTATCTATCTAACTATCTAACTAACTACTACTATCTATCTATCTATCTATCTATCTATCTATCTATCATCTATCTATCTATCTATCTATCTATCTATCTATATGTACATATATCATCATCATCATCATCATCATCATTTTACATTATTTACCGTGTAAACTTAATTTATTGCGTACAGTTTATATATTCACATTTTATTTTTATGTTGTATTTCATGCACCTCTGAGAGGAATTATATTCTGGATATACGGCGCCTTACAAATACAATAACAATTATTTATGATTACTATTAATCTAAGCTGCATTCCGACAGGCGTAGTGAATAACCCACGGGAGTGAACATTGGACTAGACGCTATTAATCGGATCTGCCCCGTGTGTTCCTGGTCATTCCGGCAGCCGGCAACCAGCGTCAAACAATCAAATGTACATCGCCGAGATGTTATTGCTTTGTCGCGTCACGTTGTGTGTTCGCCTTGTCTCGTGCGTGGGGCCAACACGGCAAGTGTCGTGCTCGTTTTAGGACGTGAATATCATAGACCACGTGACGTATCAGACAATAGATTTAGAACAAACCTCCGATAATCGAGAGTAAATCATTCATGTAATCTGCCCACGTCTTTAAACCGAGGTTGTATATTTATAATTTTAATAGACCAGATATTGTTCCCAGTGCAGTCGAAATTCTGTTTACGTCATCTTGGAAATACGGCTACTTTAGGATAGAAAATCATGTACAGGGAATCATTCGGTTACGATCGCCCTATGTTAGTCCCTTATACAGTTAGAGGTTAGTATCTCTAATACGATCTCCTCGATAATCAGTCTACTATTAATCCGTAATAGAGAGGTTCATTCTTCTGGAACAAAAATGCTGAAGTTGTGCAGCCGCCAAAATGCGTGATAACTAACCGAAATATTATTTGCAAATAGAAGTGTTCAAAATGTAAGCAACATATTCAGTTTGCAAACGACCGTCAGTGGAGCGGTTTGTGGAGGCAGGAGTCTTTTATGTATACACACATATGAAGTGGCGCGGTTCCCACACACCTGTTCGAAAAACGGGACGAAATACACTCGATTCGGTGAACTTCCTATCAACACAATTAAGATGTCTGATTCACGTTGACTGCGGGACGTGGATTAGGACAGACTCGCCTTAGAATAATCCGTGCTAGGTACCCTGAATGCTGGATGCAAAATATGTTTAATATCTGTATGCATTTGTGATGTGCAAAAGGATGGCTAATCTGTGGGGGACGGGCTGTGTTATCTCCGTAGAGACTAAATATGCGCCAAAAGAGTGCGCGCGCGCGTGTTTGTGTGTGAGAGACAGAGTGTGTGTATGTGTGTGTGTGGTATGTGTGTGTGTGTGTGTGTGTGTGTGTGTGTGTGTGTGTGTGTGTGTGTGTGTGTGTGTGTGTGTGTGTGTGGTATGTGTGTGCGTGCGTGCGTGCTTGCGTGTGTGTGCGTGAGTATGTTTGTGTCTGTATATGCGTATATGTGCGTGCGTGTATGTGTGCGTGCGTGCGTGCGTGCATGCGTGGGTGTAACATGTATGCTGTGCTGACAGTAATCTCAGCAGGAAGTAGTACATGATTCTGTCCCGCTGCGTGTGAGTGACGCGTGAACACTCGCTCTGATATAATGATTTCATTGATTGGTCGATCGATCGATCAAACATTTTGTATGTTTATTTATTAATGACACACGCATGTGATGACGCTGTACCAGGCCGCCGGCTGACGGCCGCACATGACACGACCCAAGGCTGAACCCATGGGCAGGGAGCGGTCGCAGCCACGCACCCAGTCTCCTGGTGTAATGAAGAACTGTGTGGGATGAGTGCATTGACGCATAGAAACATCAACCGTTCTTGCACATTTGTCTGTCTCCTCAGCCTGTATGACACCATCGCTGATCCTGCGTGTCCGCCCGTCCGCCCGCCACGCACGCGCGCGCGCGCGAACACACGCACGCCCGCACGCGCGCGCGCGCACACACAGTGCCGTGCCGTGCCGTGCCGTGCCGTGCCGTGCCGTGCCGTGCCGTGCCTACAGACTTCCACAGACACGTCAACCACGGCGTTCTCTCCTCCGTCTATCCCCGCAGTCGATGTCAACACGCCACGCCCAAACACAGCGCCTTGCCGACCCCAGCTTCTAGCAGCTGTCACAGACACTGGTTTTATTGTGGACGATTAATCCTGCTGCCGCATATCACGAGGGGTGGATTTGGGAGCAAAAGGGACCATGAGAGGTAGGGGAGAAGGGTGTTACCAGGATCGCGAGGGAAGTAGGAGGGTGTCGAGACGACCAAGACAGTCGGCCGTGCATTACACCGCGGACAAAGATAGATCTAGCCGGTTTTCGCCGAAGTGCATTCACGGCCCTGCCACTAATTAACGGCCACGCACATCCTTGTTGTCATAGCCACCGATGTCGCTGTCATTGTCCTGAAACCCCGCAGCGAAAACATCGACTTGTAAGCATTATTGCAACGCAATTTACGGGGGAAAACTTCCGCTGAATCTGGAGTGTCTACGAGCGAAAAAAAAATTCTGCATTCTGGATGTCCATGCTTGTTTTGCGACGTTGCAGTGACGTCCCTGGACGGGTGATATTCGGTTCGTTTTGCACCTGTCATAACAATTTTATAAATTATGGATCACGTAAATGTTGAGTGCAAGCACTGGTCGCACGTTGTCACTCATTAATTTTATATGCATAACGCAGTGGAACAACGGGCTACATATTAGATTAAAGAATATATATACCGAATGTCATAGTCATGCGCATCTAGAACGAGTCGCTGTGGTCGCATATGTTGCGAACGTATTTTGCTCCCTCGATAAAAATTATTCCTCAGCGATGTGAATGGTCACGTTATTTGTCTAGGCATCGAAATAGCAACCATTTTCTCTGGTCCTGGTGTTCTTATAATTCTTTTCAGATCCGCGTCGTATGGACTGCAACAAATAGGAACCGTTTATTAACTCCGGGATTTTATAGTGATTGCAAGTAATACATTTCCGTTGTTCTCAACAGCCCTGACTTTCTAGTCGATCGCTTGGCGCGTAAGAACGTATTTGTGACAGTGTCGCGCTTACATTTTCCGGGCGTTATATTTTAACGGGGTGACGTTTCTGCGCATGCGCGTATCTTGGGGAATATGTATTTAGTAAAGAATCCGACTGTCGCGCTCATATCTATCTATCTGGGCGTTAGATTAGACTTATGTGTTGTTGATGTGTCAACATTATAAAATGTTTGCTTACTGTAGACATAAACACTTTCTGTCGTAAAACAGTTTAATCTCCAAGCATACGTTATGTGAAGTCACCGTTATGATTCTGAAATGTGAAACCCGCAAAACGCTCGTGTTTAAAAAAATGACTACTGGATATTCCTGATCACTATTTGATCTACTGGCGCCAAATGTTAAGCTTTACTTTTGCACACGCACAATCATCACCCGGATACAATATAACCCCCGGGTATATGTTGTAAGCACATCAACGGAACAATCCTCTTTGGGGACGAACACAAAACCCGACTTGGGTTTTGCAAAACAACTACAGACTTTAATGCCAATGCGCGTCAATGACACGACAAACATCATTTGTTATTTGATCCGAATCGCACCTTTAGTCCGGACGGTGGTGTTAGCTGACTTAGTTTTAGTCCGGAGGGTGGTCTTAGCTGACTGAGTTTAGCATCAGTATCAATGGCGCACAGCAATACGGATACGTATCGAGCCTTCGCCGACGGGGTGTCCTAGACGTGTATTACGTGTGATCGACTGTGTGGCCTACTCGGATGACGCCGAGTTAGCACTTCATGATGCGGCATGGAAAAACGCGTCTCCAGTGTATGCGATTCGTTTATCTTTATCTCTGTTTCTCGGAAATGGCATCAGCGCAGCCCTGACTGTGAGCGACTGTAGATTATGTTGCTGTAGTTTTTCAACCACTTCCCGCGAGTTCAGCGTCGATCCCCAGTTAAAACGGGTAGATCGATTCTCGACAAATCTCTATAAATCTTCACCCGGAAGGAATGCGACACGTGTGTGTACGTGTGTGTGTGTGATGTGTGTACATATATGCAATATATATGTAGTATGTATGTATGTATGTATGTATGTATGTATGTATGTATGTATGTATGTATGTATGTATGTATATATGTATATATGTATATATATATATATATATATATATATATATACATATATATAATATATATATTATATATATAATATATATATATATATACATATATATATGTATTCATATTGGAAATAATATTATGTAAACACACGACGTGTGGAACCTTGGATAAGTTCGTTCACTCTACACGTTACTCCAGTTTATTCAGTTATATGAATGACCTCCTGGCTATAGACAGTGGTGGACATTTGCGTGCGCATTTGGAAACATTGCAAGGTGCTATAAAAGCTGACGTTGAAAACACTCTGCTCAAATAGAAAAGAACAACAAAATATATTGCACGGTTTCCGTTTCTAGAGCCTCATATTCACCTAATGCATTAATTATAACGTACAGTGTAGTGTGTATAACACACATGCAATTATACTATTTTTGAATCAGGGTGACTTAAATAGTGTTTTTACTTGGAAATTAATACTTAGATTTGACAAACTACAGTAGAAAGGGTAAGTAAGTTGTGTTGAACTAGGAAATTAAACCGGAAACACTTAGCACTGAAAACACTATCGCAGTGTTTTTCAGCGTGAGTTTTGAAATCGCAACACGACGCCGACTAACAATCTGTCGGGAGCCGTCCTGTCGGCTGTCGTCAGTCGTCACTGACAGCGCGATAGCACGCGTCTCGATGTCATTACGGGATGTCACAACCGTCTAGCACTCCGCTAATGGCCTCGCAAGCACTACACTCCACGGGCCAAAGCGGCCGACTGTAGGCAGAGCGACTGTTGACGAGCGCTTGACGCCATCTTAACGAAGGCTGTGGCGAAGTAACGATGACTTTAGAAGGGACTGTATAATGATATAACGACTCATTGCTCGAGTATATTATAACACATGCCGTCGGTTTGGCTTGTTGTGTTATCCAGGTGCTAATGTTATCTGAAAGATTCGTTCTCAAAACCCGTCAAATTAACACCGTTGTAGTTTAAGAAATATGTATGTATGTATGTATATATATATATATATATATATATATATATATATATATATATATATATATATATATATTATACCCAACAATGGAACAAACAGCACTCGTCACCATTACAGTAATTTGATTCGATTCGTTCTCTAAAGGCCTTTTACAAAAGATAACACAACATAAACACGCCAATTGATAACCTTCGTTATGCTTTCTGAAACACATCGGCAATTGTGCAGTACAATTAATAAACACAGAAACAGGCAGTGGACTTCGGCGCCCGGGTGGGGATTGACTTTCTATATACAAAGGTAGCGTATTCGTGCACAGATTTCCATCGTATGTTTAGCATCGGAAATCAAATGTAACGGCACGTTGTTAACGGCACATTCAGGCTATTTTTATTGCGTAGCTATATAAATGACAAAACTGTAAGTAGGCCCAAGTCGTTGTTACTATGAATGACGACGGATTGTACAGTTCACCGCACGTCGCTCATATACTGCATCTCGACTATATTACCAATGACGACGCTAACCACACCACACTGGAAGTTGTCTATTCAATCAGTAACTCAAGCATTTGTTTTCATAGAAAAATTGCACCTTCGCACACAACAGGGCTGCAAATGATCACCAGTCTTGTTTTACATTCACGAATTACAACCCCGCGCTACATATTGATCTGATTGTTCATTTTAATTAAACGCAAGCCGGCGTGATTCAGTCGCGGCGCAGAGCAGAATTCATTACACGGCGCCACGTAATATGTTTACTGGCTCAATGTAGACGCATAATGAATCAAACGTCACTCAATGCTGCCCTTGTCGGCTGATTAACTCCGAGCAGACACAATGATGACGAGAGCGGAAGTGGTCTGAGAGCTTCTTGTGTCACTGCAGTGTGCGTGTCGGGCTTGCGGAAGGTTGAGAACGTTTTCACATGGATTGAGATTGTGAGTTTGGCCTATCCGAGAACTGTTTCGCTCGACTGGCGGTTGTGAGTTGGACTTGTGGTGGTGTGAGGACTTACTGCTGGGCTTTTAGTGGTTATAGGAGGTTCTTTTAGGGGTGGAGTTTGTGGCTTGGGCTTGTTGATCGAAGAACTTCTAGCGGGGATGTAGAAATTGTGATTGTAATTTGGGGTTTTAGCGGAGCTCATTTTAAGGATTAAGCGGGTGACTTGTTGCAGACTGTGATTTTAGCCTATGAAAAGCTCTCTTGAAGAATTGCTGTTTCTTCCGTACCACAGGCGCAACTGGGGGTCTACGTGTCACTGTGAAAACAGACTGAGCTCCAATCAGCACAGCATAGATATTTAGTACAGATGTAGAGTGTACTACACAGCAGAGATTTGCACCCACAATATTGGCAAGCTTAACACACATTCGTGAGTCTGCTGGCTGCACTTGGCTCTGCTATGGAAGTCTTCCCGTTTTGGAGCGTGACATTCACAAGCAGCACTTTCACGTAGTCCGTATAACTGTACATGGATGCCTTGAAACTCCCTTCTCCCACGCCCGGGCGTGCCTTTAACCTGCCCCATCATCATTCCTGTGTCGGCTGGGGATACACTGGCGTATCCCCGCGTGTATCTAGTTGTTATGTCGGCGGTGTAGACCACACACGGCGTCAGTCCGCCAGTACACACAGATTCCCTATTAACATAGCATTTTGGGGTGAAGTGTAGATTTGGTTCGAGCACTTTTACATGGGACAGGTTGGTCGAGCGAAAACTGAATCTAATACGAGGTAACAATAAATATACGCTGTTCTCTCGCATATTCGCACGTTGGCGGCTTTGTCGATGCACCAATATTTTAAAATCCGTGACTAGTTTGGGACACAATTAAGGAGGGTCAGGTTTGGGAAGGTTTATCTGGGGAAAAAACGAGGTATAATTTTTTTACGAATTTTCCACACGAGGTGAGTTTGTAATGTATCTTGTGTGGAGAAAGTTTAAAGAACATCCTGAGAGGATAGGTTGTAATGGCCGCCTGTTTAACATCCAGCGTCGTCTCAATACAAGTCGTCCCGAGTCGCACCTTGTTTGCGGCTTTCATTAAAACAGCGCGCGTCAAATATCACCTGTCACGCGCGCATACTGTCGCACCGAGACACTAGCGGTGACAGCCTGGTGGTCATCAGTATGTCACGCACGCACGCACGCGCGCGCGTGCGCACTCGCGTATTTCCGTGGTATCACGGCAAAGGTCATCGAGGCGTCTCGTTAGAAAATGCATTATTCGCGTATAATAGGACGCACACGGGTACAGGCGACTGCCACCGACACCGCGCTAGATTAATTAACCGGCGCCCATTAGCGTTGACAATCTTCCAGTGAAGGCGTAAATACTGCGTACCTTGCGTGGGTCAGTGATTAACTTCTCCGTGACGGCGATGCATCTGAGTGAGACGGCGACGCGATGTGCTCGCGTGATGTAACAAGAGACACTTCCGATTGTCGCCGATAAAGCCAGTTTAGAATGCTTGGTGGGTCCTTTTTCGTTCGCGAATTGTCAAAACGAACAGACGGTTTATACACGGACCTTGGTGTTAGCTATAATAATGTAAACTAAACGGCCCCTCGATGTATGTATGTGTTGCCCGTAATATTCAGATACGTACTGGTATAGAGTGGTTTACTGCGTCCCAATTTAAATCTAATAAGCTTGAAACGTCATCGTGCAATTTGATTTTAAAATGCAACCTGCGAAAAGTAAAGACAACATTCAAGTTACAAACAACTTTGTTTGTGACATAACGGACGCCGGATTGTTTAACCTGCGAAGTTCGTTGATGCTCAGCGTCGTCGCACCACATCAAAGACAGCAAATTTAGTTAAGTTCCGGCTAATAATTTTCATTTAGCCTAATTCCGGGTCACTAAACAGACGATGTCACTTTGAAAAGCCTCACCATGCATAGATAAATATACATATTTCTGGATTTTGATGTGGAGAAATCACGGAATGGTTATTCTTTGCATCATTTATGCACATTAATTGAAGGCTGGTACCTGGCATAACTAACACAACTCCGACCAACTATCACTCCGAAAACAGCGAAGGATTTTGCACATAAAAGGGTGCCATTAAAATTAATACAAACGTTAAACAATGAATGACTTTTAAATTATTTAACACACGTGTCAATAGCTAAATGCGTTTGTACATTGTTAAGAGCATGCCGTTTTAATTATTGAAGTCACCGCGTTAAGTGTGAGCAGTCAGTCAGCACCGGCGAGTCAAAAGCTTAATACGACACGCGACCCTTGACTAATTGATGTAGGCCATAAACCACGACAGCCCTGACATTAACATTCTAAATTAGGTTGGTTAAATGTATGAGTTTCGTTCCCCCTGCGTTAACCTTTATTCGTAATTATAGTTATGAAAAAATAGAATAACGACTGCTAAGCTTCGGGGCAGTGTCCGAGCGGTCAGCGCGCTGGACGGTGGACGAAAGAAACTAGGGTTTGAATTCTGTGCCAACCAGCGGTGGTTCAATAGGCCTATAGGGCTCGAAAGTGATTCTCGTTTCCGGGTCGTTTTGAGCGAGACTTAATGAGACTTACACAACACGTCTCCACCTCGTTGTCCGTAAACGTAGTCAAAGAAGAAAATGACTGCAATACGCAAACAGTTTGAAAATATCTCATCTGCATATAATAGTTCCCACATTTTATATTAGTTGTTGTTGTGTGGAAATCTGTAAAACGTAGAACGGAGGTTGCTGTGGCAGTTACACCGGACGCGAAATAATACGTAGTTCGTTTGAGTCGTTGGGAACCGGATCATGAAGCCGACGAGTCTTACGTGCACTTGGTCTTGACTGCTGCTTGACTCCTGCTAGTCTCTAAAGTTGTCAACTTCTATTTGATTCCCTCTTAGTCTCCTAGTCTCTAATGTTGTCAACCCACATGCTAATGGACGTCTTTCATAGCCAAAACCTTTCAGTTGAGGAATCAGTTTAGTTGCAAGTCGTTAGTCTTTCTAGCTTATTTATACCCTTCTTACGATATGGCCGCCATGTTTGTATCGAATATTTCGAATGATATACATGTAATTAGGCAGGTCTAAGCAAACTGTATCTATAATTAAACGCGTGTCTTTACCCACAGTTGGTGTTAAATGCATGAGTTCCGCTATCACCACTACAGTGACTGTCTTAGATAATTCGTGTCAGCTACGCACTGGGCTAGGATTGAGTTTGGCATTAAAAACACATAACCTGTTGGTTCGTTACAGTTATTCTCTGAACATTATAACGGTGGCCACAAAGCCACACTGAATGCTTCACCATATCGTGTGCACTACCGTGACGGTTGTTTAGTTAACGAGCATTCCCACGAGTGTTTAAGCAGTGAACTCTTTCGAGTACTTAACGTTGGTTAAACAAATAGTGTTCATCGTTATGGTGCGTTTAGTGTTTTGTGAATGTTACTTGGCGTGAATGGCAGACACGTGTTTCCCTGAGATCGTTTGCGGACACAATGCAGCATGGTCACTACAGGAAGGCCACATCTGTATATGGACGGACACACCCACACACATACAACCGCATACGCGTGCACCTACGCACACGTACAGTTATAAGGGAGTGCACAAATGCAGGTATAACCGCATCCTCGATTGCGTGCGTGCGTGCGTGTGTGTGTGTGTGCACGTGTGCATGTATGCGGTGGAGTATACGCGTGAGTGGGTGACTGATGCACGTACGTATGCGTGAAATTTAACACATGAACATTCATTCGTATTGAGGATATTGCGCGTTAATTCTCACAATGGGACGACTGCTAAATCAATACTACTTCAGTAAGCGTACGCATATTGCTATCAAGCATCAATTAAGTTCGTCCAGCGAACCCGTCGGAAACAAAATAATCTCGGCGTATCAAGTGTGGCGTGTGTGTGTCTGGGCTTAATGAATTGTAAATATTCGCCACTCATTCGCCTGCGGATTCCCTCTAGGCGTTCATTCATAGTTGATGCGCGTCCTCCTTGACAATGGGAATAGATCCAGGGAACAAATGACTTAGGTATCCGGCGCTGGTTGGTTTATGCCATCCGAGAGAGACGTCGATTTTCCGCACTGGCGTTATCTGTCTGTGTATCTATGTAGACGCCGTGCCGGCATGGTTCTGTCGAGAACGTTGTAGCTGCTAGCATGCGCTAGCTAGCGGGCGTTGATCGCTGATAACTTTGTTTTCAGGTAAACCTTGATTAAGTGGTTGGCAACTGAGATATGTGTGGCTAGGCTGTGCGGATCGCATGATTTGTAAATACAAACAAATGAGATAGTTACTAATCACTGGCTTTATGAGTGAAGTGAACTGGCGACTGTGCCGCTCTCTGCGAGAGACATTCATTTGACGGGTCTGACGTGGAACTGAACTGTCACTGAATACCTATCATTAAATCCACATATCATTATAGGCTTATTTGTGTGTGTGTGTGTGTGTGTGTGTGTGTGCGTGCGTGCGTACGTGCGTGCGTGCGTGTGCGTGTGTGCGTACGCTCTGCACATACGTACAAACATGTACGTACTACAAACACGTACAGTGACACGCGCGCATACACACACGCACACACACACGCACACGCACACGCACACGCACACGCACACGCACACGCACACGCACACGCACACGCACACGCACACACACTCGCAATATCGCGTCCATCGCTAAACACGGCTATTTAACTGGTGATTTCAAACACATACAAATCATTATCCCTATTATCCATCATGGAGTGACATATAGGGAACTGCTGGCAGTTCGAAGATAATTCGACTACGTAAATTTGTCGTATGTGTTGATTAATCAGTTTTGCGCCAACATGTTATTACGCGTTAACCTCGCCACGAGAAGCGAGTACTTAGTTTGTCGCATTGCGGAATGCTTCGACCAGTCAGAGCAGAGATCGCGTCTGACGATTGGCCGGTAATTGCGGCAACCTACCTAAGACACAGTTTCGCATTGTTGGCGCACCGCTTACGTCAATCTCGGTCCATTTGTGCATAACTGAATGCTGTAGCGTTCTCGCAGGATTACCATTGTGTGAATCCCATTAAACGTCACATTCAGACTCGCTCGAACAGCTGTGGAAAATACCCACGCCTCACTAGTTACGATTTTCTATTAACCGACGCCAATTGTCACCGGCGCTTAGCCGCACCGGCTACAATGAGTCCACACAATACCTGTTGATCCGCTTGGTTAATTAAAGCACACGAATATACCTCTCAACGCGCCATTGGGTGTATCCAAGGCGGCAGATCATTACAACGTAAACAAGATCTCTATGGAATTAGGACTGCGTGCGTGCTGGAATAACGTGTATTTTTGTAAATCGATCTACACTATGTACTAAATACGCCTATATTGATATTGCATGGTTTCTGAGTTGTGTGTCGTCGTATTGTATCAATGGACACGTTCACTCTTCTGTAGCAATTTGATTTTTCACAGGTCGACCTTTCCAAGCCAACTGGCCAAGTACAAAGGAGAGCAATCAAAACAATTGATGTGTATTTGTTATTAAATGCGTCTAAGGGAATGTAGTTTAACATCACTAGAGACCAGGAGATTGAGAAAAGATCAAATAGACGTGTTTAAAATGTTGGATGGTTATGAAAATATTGACAGAAATATTTTTCTCCGTTAAGGAAGATAGAAGCCTAAAATACATGACGCTACATTAGCAAAGGAACAGTGTAGCCCAGTTATATGTAAGTTCTCATTTTCACACACACAAAAACAGTAAATGAATGGAGCAGATTACCAGCTGTTTGTGTGGGTGCTAGTAGTGTTAATATGTTTAAAAATAAAATCGACATATACCTCAGAAGGGCGGGGTACACTTGTATAGATAGGTTAGAATTCTCGTTATGCCAAAATACTTCCTTGTCCACCTGCCGTCGTGAGTTAATTCTCTAGGTGGAAATCTTGCTAAATTTCTTGTTACACTGTCAATCAACTCCACTCAAGAGTACTACGTGGGTAAAACGTGTACGTTGTATTCGCTTCGGAGAGAGAAACTACGTGCGTGGTGTAAATGAAGTCTTATGTGTCACATTTACACGCAGTGGAACCCGGTTGTACCGACATATGGCCAGCGGCGTGGTACTGGAACACCATTGCCTGACTGACGTATGCTTATTATGCATCGTCGTCAATCCAGCTCGGGGAAATGATATCTGATACGGCCCGTCAGAACGGTCGCGTTGACGGGAGTACATGACTGCAGAGTCTCATTCGTTCTGACGTCTCCGAATGCTCTCTGGTTATTGGGACACGCATATGGGTGGTGTATATGAGTGCGTGCGTACGTGCGTACGTGCGAGCGTAACACATCTGACATTCGCCAATTAACTAATTTCATATGAAATGAATCGGTACCTTTAGTTTTTTTTTTAAACAAAGCACAATTCATTTAGCCGACTGCGGATAGAGTTAGTCTATAAGCAATTCGCACAAACCAGGTTATCACCGCGTCCAGCCACACGATGAAGCCGCTTCAAATTGCTGGCCACTTGTAAATGAAAGCAACGGAACAATACTACATTGCCGTAGCACTTGAGGTGTTTTCTCCATAGCTTTCTATCCATAGCAGCTTCCCCCATCTTTCACACGCACGCACGCACGCACGCACGCACGCCACACACACACACACACACACACACACACACACACACACACACACACACACACACACACACACACACACACACACACACACACACACACACACCCGTCTTCTCATATCCCTCCTCGCAGTCTTCCCATATCATCTGTGGCCTTCACCTGTTCCCGTGACCGTATATATCATTGAATTAATCAGCAACATGGCAACGCCACAGTTTGCATGCAGTTCAACACACTCCATTTACAAATACGAATTTCAGAGATTTCCGTTTACTAGCCACAGTGCAGCTAATTAACAAGACTTCCCACACGGAACATATTCCCCAAGAGGCTGGTTTAATTACACTCATAACGACCAGGGCAATGTCTGTCGCGCCGCCCCACAGTCCCAAGTGTCAATTTAGCATAATGATTTGCTCTTAATGAGACCCATTAAAGGTGTGCGTGTATATGCAGTCTTCTCTTGACCCCCGGAGTAAACAGACTAGTCCACTTCTCGTGACCCCCGGGGTAAACTGACTAGCCCACTTCTCGTGACCCCCGGGTTGAACTGACTAGTCCACTTCTCGTGACCCCCGGGGTAAACTGACTAGTCCACTTCTCGAGACCCCGGGGTAAACTGACTAGTCCACTTCTCGTGACCCCCGAGGTAAACTGACTAGTCCACTTCTCGTGACCCCCGGGGTAGACTGACTAGTCAACTTCTCGGGAATCTCCGGTAAACAATTCGCATCGAATTCACGTCCGCGTACCCGTGGTCTCGTACCCTTTGCATCGTACCCGAGGTCTCGTACCCGTTGTATCGTACCCGTGGTCTCGTACCCGTTGTATCGTACCCGAGGTCTCGTACCCGTTGTATCGTACCCGTGGTCTCGTACCCGTTGTATCGTACCCGTGGTCTCGTACCCGTGGTCTCGTACCCGTGGTCTCATACCCGTTGTATCGTACCCGTGGTCTCGTACCCGTTGTATCGTACCCGTGGTCTCGCCCGTCATCTCGTACCCGTGGTCTCGTACCCGAGGTCTCGTACCAGTGGTCTCGTACCCGTGGTCTCGTACCCGTTGTATCGTACCCGTGGTCTCGCCCGTGGTCTCGTACCCGTGGTCTCGTACCCGTTGTATCGTACCCGTGGTCTCGTACCCGTGGTCTCGTACCCGTGGTCTCATACCCGTTGTATCGTACCCGTGGTCTCGTACCTGTGGTCTCGTACCCGTGGTCGCATACCCGTTGTATCGTACCCGTGGTCTCGTACCCGTGGTCTCATACCCGTTGTATCGTACCCGTGGTCTCGTACCCGTGGTCTCGTACCCGTGGTCTCATACCTGTGGTATCGTACCCGTGGTCTCGTACCCGTGGTCTCATACCTGTGGTCTCATACCCGTGATCTCGTACCCGTGGTCTCATACCCGTGGTCTCGCAATTGTTCTGCCAGTGGTGAGACCACAAAGACGAGCTCCGTTATTCTGCAAACACGGCTGCTTTAGACCGACGTGGGAAACACAAATCAAACACAACACAAAATGTCCTTACGATAACGCAATAACCGCACATTTGCCTAATCACAAAACAAAAGGAATCACGCCACTACCTCTGTGCCGCGTGCATTACTGATTGTTAACTGTCGCATCCAGCGCCAAACCGACACGACACTGTTTTGTCACTTACACAGGATCTCTACACACATGATGTGATAAACAGACGAGACAACATTCCTGCAAGTAGCTTAAACGTTGTTGTTGATGATGATGACGGTGATAACCACTATTGCGGAGTAGCAGCAGCAGCACAGCAGCAGCAGCAGCAGCAGCAGCAGCAGCAGCAGTTGTAGCGAGTGGAAGCAGGGTTCGTAGTCGTAGTGAGTAATGGTAGTAGTAGTAGTAGTAGTAGTAGTAGTAGTAGTAGTAGTAGTAGTAGTAGTAGTTAGTAGTAGTAGTAGTAGTAGTAGTAGTAGTAGTAGTAGTAGTAGTAGTAGTAGTAGTAGTAGTAGTAGTAGTAGTAGTAGTAGTAGTATTGTAGTAGTAGTAGTAGTAGTAGTAGTAGTAGTAGTAGTAGTAGTAGTAGTAGTAGTAGTAGTAGTAGTAGTAGTAGTAGTAGTAGTAGTAGTAGTAGTAGTAGTAGTAGTAGTAGTAGTAGTAGTAGTAGTAGTAGTAGTAGTAGTATAGTAGTAGTAGTAGTAGTAGTAGTAGTAGTAGTAGTAGTAGTAGTAGTAGTAGTAGTAGTAGTAGTAGTAGTAGTAGAAGTAGTAGTAGTAGTAGCAGCAGCAGCAGTAGTGCAGTGTGGAGTAGTAGTAGTAGTAGTAGTAGTAGTAGTAGTAGTAGTAGGTAGTAGTAGTAGTAGTAGTAGTAGTAGTAGTAGTAGTAGTAGTAGTTGTAGTAGTAGTAGTAGCAGCAGCAGCAGCAGTTGTAGTCGTAGTGGTAATGGTAGTGGTATCGTAGTAGTAATAGTAGTAGTAGTAGTAGTAGTAGTAGTAGTAATAGTAGTAGTAGTAGTAGTAGTAGTAGTAGTAGTAGTAGTAGTAGTAGTAGTAGTCAGCAGCAGCAGCAGCAGCAGCAGCAGCAGCAGCAGCAGCAGCAGCAGCAGTAGTAGTAGTAGTAAGATATATGGGCCTACAATGTCAGTTGGTAGAAAGGTGGCCAATGGTCCTCGGATGTGAATGAACATAAACAGAGACGAGGGGACCTTAGCACCTCGGAAGGATGGATACAATGCATCCAAATTAGTGTAGCACACATACTACAGATGCATGACCTTCAGTCCCTAGTTCTGTGCAAGACCGAGAGAAGACAACTCAACTGTTGTGTTTTGCGTGCCTCGCCGTGCGTTAATCGTTTCCCACGCCAACTTCTCATTCCGGGCTCGTCTCGCAGACTCCCAGTCACTGTAATAGCCAAATTGCATGTGCTGTGGTTTTTAAGTGTCCAGGCGTATGTCGTAGTACTACATATTCACGTACAGTGCGTTGTGTAGATGGTACATTCCCGCACCCAGTGCACTGTGTTTCTTCTGCATATTTGAGGGCCATGCTACAGTTTGCTAAACTTTTAAATGACAGCAAATCACATGTTTTGTTGAATTACCGGCCCGTGTCATTCACGTGTGGGTCATAATGGTGACACAGTCGCATCGTATTCAGGAAACGTGCAAGATTGTCTTCGGTTCGTAGCAAGGAAACCGTGTTTATGCATCAGTTGCCTGGGTCGTAATTGTTCGGGAAATTATTCGATCGCGACTCTGCTAGGATTGGTTTGGAAATTGTATTTGATTCGTTTCGTAAATTTATGATTATAAGTAATTATATCAATAATTTGATTATCGACGCTGCCTCTACCGCTGCGCCACGCACGGGAGGGTGTCTGCAACGTCGGCACAGCGCCACGTCGTCTTGTCTCGCACAAATGGCGTCCTGCGTGCATTCTTAAGTGCACGCACTGTTATCTTTGCTATAATACAATATAATTTATATATATATATATATATATATATATATATATATATATATATGTATATATATATATATATATATATATATATATATATATATATATATATATATATATATATATATATATATATATATATATATATATATAAAAGCTAAAACAATTGTTATCATTGCTGAATTGCATATGTTCCTGCGTTCGTGCATGCGTGCATACGTGCGTGCGTGCGTCACGATGCAGATGGCTCTGGCCAATGCAGTGATGCAATCAGACTGACCGAGGCCTCTCGTATCAAGTGTACATCGGGCCTGACCGCCGTCCCTATAGCCTTGACGCGCTGGCGTGAATGAAGCCGGTTCCTATCGGTCGTATTCATCAACGTCATCTGATGCTGTGCGGCTGATCGCCGTCGCTTCTTAGAAGCATCACTTGGTGTTATTCCTATTTTCGTCGCTTGATGTTTCATTGATTTTGCCGCGAGGTGCCGCACGCTCGTCTTCCGTTTTCTGAACCAAATAAAGTGTTTTCGCGTGTTCCGTTGCGCAGTTCCGTTCTTCAATCATGCCGATTTAATTCGCTTAAGCAACTAATAACACTCCCACCGAAGCCGTTTCCCCAAGTGGATGATCTAGGTTCAAGTTCGCTAATCCCAGTCCGCGGTGTAGTAGGTCCGCTGTCGTAAATGTTCGTAAATATCCCAGTTAAAGCGCCAGTGTCAGTGTTCGGTCTGTAGCGTTACTTGGAACCACATATCGACCCACGGGTCCAGTAATTAAGTGGGCCTTGCCAGGAGAACGCCCGTTATGCAGTTGCGCATTGTCCCGCCTCAGCCCTTGAGGCGGAAACGGTCTCTTTGTCTCTCTGTCCCTGTCTCTGTCTCTCTCAGTCTCTCCGTCTTTCTTTCTTTCTGTCTCTCTCTATCTCTCTCTCCCCCTCTCCCTCCCCCTCCCCTCCCCCCTCTTTTTATTATAAATGCCACGGGCTGTTCGTTAACTCTCCTGTGATGATTACTGTGAAGAGTTGCTTAAAATGTCGTTCAGTACATTAAAATGTTACGTTTGTTTAAATAACTGTCACGGATTATGGTGCACTACAGTCACGTGATTTGTGCTTGTTATCAAAACATGCTTCAAAACTTGTTTGCCTCGTTTTAATGTGCTACAAATAACTATGCTGAGAGGTTATATACATCCTAACGAACAACACGTAGTATTTATACCATAAATGCTTTGTCGTTTCGCTGCACATTGATGAATTTATATTTATCGCGCATGCGCAGAAACATCAACCGGAACGTTTATAACGCCGGAGAGATGTAAGCGCGACAAGGCTGCTGTTGTGACGTGTCGTCTGTTTCACTCGCTATGCAGATCCGTAACGACGTCTTATATGACCTGAATTGACTGTGTTGTTTTTGTGTTACAGGCGGATCAACTCACACCGGAACAAATTAATGGTGAGTAAACGCGAGACGTCTATGTACCAGACGCTTTTAATGTAACATCTTGTATCGAACACTCGATTAGTTCATTGTGTCTCTAATACATCGCTTCTTTTACTTCTGTTTTTTTACATCACGCCCTGTGGGATGTTAATTAATCAAACTCGCACAAAGGACGGGAAGTCGATGTTTTATTCTAGTATAGGTTATTTCTGTGCTCGGGCTCTAGTGTAGACTCATACCAAAGAACGACGCTTTAAAACGTAAATGTCATCTCTGACGTAAATGGAACGAGTCCATGATTGCTGAGCGACATGTGGCGTCGTTGCATAAATGTGCCTACGTACAAAAAGGTATAGTACCACCAACGACTTGTAATTTATGACCCAGGTGATAGAAATGCTCAGGACGTTACGAAATTGTTTACCGATGGACACCAATAAAAGCATCGTTCCAGCCAGCTCACTGTCGCGCTCTCTCTCTCTCTCTCTCTCTCTCTCTCTCTCTCTCTCTCTCTCTCTCTCTCTCTCTCTCTCTCCCTCTCTCTCTCTCTCTCTCTCTCTCTCTCTCTCTCTCTCTCTCTCTCTCTCTCTCTCTCTCTCTCTCTCTCTCTCTCTCTCTCTCTCTCTCTCTCTCTCTCTCTCTCTCTCTCTCTCTCTCTCTCTCTCTCTCTCTCTCTCTCTCTCTCTCTCTCTCTCTCTCTCTCTCTCCCTTTTTCTCTCTCTCTCTCTCTCTCTCTCTCTCTCTCTCTCTCTCTCTCTCTCTCTCTCTCTCTCTCTCTCTCTCTCTCTCTCTCTCTCTCTCTCTCTCTCTCTATATATATATATGCGACCATACAACGTTCAAACAAATAAAATAGACCCTAAATAAACATTCAAGGGTCGTAAAGGGGAGCTAACGAACTCTTCCGGTATCCGCACCACTAGTTAATTTACCAAAACACTGCTCTCGAGGCCCACCGACGAAAGAGCCATTGCAGGACAGAACTGCTGTTAGTGAAGCCAATAATAAGAACGAGCATACACAAATCGACAGGTGCGTCAGTTAACGATGGTAACTCGCATTATGACTTACCCGTGCTTCCGTTACGTTCCCTGGAGACAAACAGCACTAATGGGAACACAACCGTCGCCAATGCATCGGCCCCACGACGACCGACAATAACCCGAACACGTGACACCCTCACAGGCCAGCGCCACGAGGCACGGGCCATTAGACTGGCGAATATGGACGGCGGGCTACTGAGTTGGAACAGCCTCGGGTTTGTCGTTGAGATCGCTTCTCTTCCGTCACGTTATACGTACAGTCGCAGGTAATGAGGTCGACGTGACGTCGAACGAAAACAATACCTAGGATGATTGCCGATGTAGCGCTTACATTTTCCGGCGTTATAAACGTTCCGATTGACGTTTCTGCGCACGCGCGATAAATGTAAAATCATTAATGTGCAGCGAAAGGACAAAGCATTTGTGGCATAAATACTACGGGTTGTTCGTTGGGATGTATATAATCTCTCAGCAAAGTTATTTGTCGCAAATGATCACGTGACTGTAGTGCGCCATAATCCGTGACAGTGATTTAAACAAACGTAAGATATTATTGTATTGAACGACATTTTAAGCAACTCTTCACAGTAATCATCACAGGAGAGTTAACGAACAGCCCGTGGTATTTATACCAAAAATGCTTTGTCGTTTCGCTGCACATTGATGATTTTACATTTATCGTGCATGCGCAGAAACGTCAATCGGAAAGTTTATAACGATCGGAAAAATGTAAGCGCGACACTGTCAAAGACGCCACCGCTAGTAACGATGGCGGCCCATTAAGTTGGAACGATGCTTTTTTGGTGGCGGTGTATTGGAGATTAAGAGTGAATTTATTTGGTAAACATTAAATACATGCAAATAAACATAGTTTCAATGCAAATGCAAATAAAGAATAATCATATATATATATATATAATATTACCGATCATAACACATTAAAGCACACAAAAGTACATTTATTTCCAATGTAGTCCTCACAAAATATTAAATATTTATTTAATAAAATAAACAAATCAATAAGTAAAAACAGTAATAAAATAATTAAAATATAAATATTAAAAATACAGGTAAATAAATATTATCAGTAAGACAATGTGCTAACATAAAAAGTACTCTACTAAAATATGATAACATGATAATAAATAGTAAAATTAAGTTAACAAAAATAAGTAAGATTATAATTCATGAGCTACCAATCTACTATAATTATAGAGGGGTCGTTACGTGTTTCTAACATTTGTTTTAAATTGACATTGTTTTATTTCTATAGGCACGTTATCCCAGTGGCATATGCTTGTATAAAAGAAGGAAGTTTGCCCAGAACCCTTAACTATTGAAATAACACGTGTCAGTCAGTGGCTCTTGTGGGGTATCTATGGAGTATCATTTCAACATTTGTTCTGAATTATTCTGGTGCCTGTACATTTATTATATTGAACATGTGGCCCAGTTTTAATTGTTCTACTTTATAATCAAATTGGAGTAAACCAACGATCTTAACTTCATTAGCTCCGACATCGAACCTCGACGGAGCAGTTAACAAAAATCGAACAAAAAAGCTTTTCGACAATCCATGCCGAACATGTGTAATCGAAATTACATTGAATCAAACATGAAATTAGTAATTGTTTTGTTTTGATATTAAACTTTCTGGCGTTCCTACACAGAAATTTAAGTTTGTTTGACGTTTTAGAAAGGATATGATAATGAGAGGCTATAACATCACCATGTTGCCATGAAGGAAAGCTTTAAGAAGACATTGGTGAGGAGTAGGTTGAAATGAGCCGGTTATGTGGAAAGAATGGCAGATGAAAAATGACAAAAGGATCAGATGCCCAAAACATGGAGGGAAAAGGGAGGCGAGGAAGACCGAGGATGCGATGGGAGGACTGCGTCAATAAAGATCTGGAAAGAGTGGGAGGAGAATGGAGAACAACAGCAAAAGATAGAAGGAGTTGGAGACTGTTGATAGAGAATGCAGGGAAAAACAAGTGAGGACAGAGAATACGACGAAAAAGACGATGGTAACCATGGCCAACCTCACCCCTGACGATAGGGATGGCAAGAAGAGAACAAAGTTAGCCCAGCAGTGCCACAGTAGACAGAGCTTCAGAGACTCGACTAAGAGAACCGGGAAGTGAACTCTGTGCTGACGTCTCAAACCTTGGCCTAGATGTTTCATTCTACATTGTTCCAGTTCACATGCTTCCCAAAGATATTGAGACGGTGTTCGGTTGAACATGCCTGCTAGAGAGTACGCTTTGAGCAATCCGAAGAATTGCGCAATGCTACAGGAACTTACCTTTTTATACATAATGCCTATAATTAATTATTATGTATTCTAAATGATAATTTTTTTCAGAATTCAAGGAAGCGTTTCTGCTGTTTGACAAAGATGGCGACGGTACCATTACGACAAAAGAACTCGGCACCGTAATGAGGTCACTGGGTCAAAACCCAACCGAGGCTGAACTGCAAGACATGATCAACGAGGTAGACGCAGACGGTGAGGGAGCATTCGTTATTGCATTATACACACTGGCTATGTGTGGTGACTTAATAACTGAAGATCACAGAAAGGCACGCTGTTCAATAGTTCAAAAAAATCCTAAGGCATGATTTATAATTACTGCATTTTTTACCGTTTTTGCCCTCAACAATTTTGTATTGTATTCATATGATCTAAACACCGTGTTGTTGAAATAACAATTCACATATAGGATAATCCATAGCATTCAACAGTAATGCCATACTGTACAACATTTTCGATAACACATATGACCGTTTAACATGTTTGTACTTTATTATTAATTCGACCGTATGTATTATTAATATTATTTTCACGTTACTTCGACGTATTTGAATATGCAACAACCGGAAATGGGACGCACAAAGCCAAACGAGCGAGCACCTCAAAAACGCATCGTGCGAGTTAAGTCCGTGTATATACCGTCATATTCATGTCAAAATTCACGAGCGAAAACGGAAAAACGATATCTACAAAAGACTGATTTTTTTGGTTGCGAAATTAATTTCGTTGACTGACATTTGGTTTACGCATGCGCAGGCAACGGCACGATCGACTTCCCCGAGTTTCTGACGATGATGGCGCGCAAGATGAAGGACACGGACAGCGAGGAGGAGCTGAAGGACGCCTTCAAGGTGTTCGACAAGGACGGCAACGGCTTCATCACGTCCGCCGAACTACGTCACGTGATGACGAACCTCGGGGAGCGGCTGACGGACGAGGAGGTGGACGAGATGATCCGGGAGGCGGACATCGACGGCGACGGACAAATCAACTACGAAGGTGCGTGCGGCGGGGATCGTTTGGGTCGTAGGGTCAGTGTAACACGACGGCACACGCCGGCACGTACACGTACGCACGCGTAACCATTACTGCTGCTGCTGCTGCTGCTGCTGCTGCTGCTGCTGCTGCTACTGCTACTGCTACTGCTACTGCTACTGCTACTGCTACTGCTGCTGCTGCTGCTGCTGCTACTGCTACTGCTACTGCTCGCTACTGCTACTGCTACGCTACTGCTACTGCTACTGCTACTGCTGCTGCTACTGCTACTGCTACTGCTACTGCTGCTGCTGCTGCTGCTGCTGCTACGCTGCTGCTAGCTGCTGCTGCCTGCTAGCTGCTGCTGCTGCTCTGCTGCTGCTGGCAGCTGACGCACGCATGCTAGCAACGCTACTGCTGCTGCTGCTGCTACGCTGCTGCTACCCTGCTACTGCATGCTGCTGCCTGCTGGCCTGCTGCTACGCTCTGCTGCGCACTGCTGCTGCTGCTACTGCACGCTGCTGCTAGCGCGCTGCGCTGCTAGCTGCAGCTGTGACTGCTACAGCGCTTGCTGCACTGCAGCTGCACGGCAGCTCTACGCTTGCACTGGCTGCTGCTGCTGCTGCATGCTGCAGCTGCTGCTGCTGCTGCACTGCTGCAGCACTGACTGCTCGCTACGCTACTGCGCACAGCACGCACTGCAGCATTGCTAGCATGCAGCGCACGCACACGCTAGCGCTACTGTGCTAGCTGACTACTGCTGCTGCCTCGCTCTGCTAGCACTGCTACTGCTACTGCTACTGCTACTGCTACTGCTACTGCTACAACTGCCACTACCGCTACCACTACTATTGCTAATAATAATAATAATAATAATAATAATAATAATAATAATGACACTTCTATACCGCATTTATCGTTGAAAGTTGAAGCCGGGAGAATCATAAACACACGCACACGTACAGCTGAAAACACATTGGTTGCCACGAGGAAATTTTAAAAATTACTGTAATAATCAATACATTGCGGTCGGCATTGCTATTTTGGAGAGAATGTCGACCCGTTCATACTGTGGAAGTAATGTCACCACTGTCGTCTGCTAAGATTATTCTTCAGTTAAGTTTTTTCTTTTATCTTGACTAATTATTTTTTTCTCATAGAAATGACTAGCGTGATTGATTTTGTGTTTCCGTTTGCGATTCAGCAAAGCTACATAAACGTTTGCGTAGCTTACGCAGTAGTAGTTGTACGGATATTATCGTACGGATAGTATCGTATTAAAACATAATACTAGCGGACGAACGAACGAACGAACGAACGTACGGACGGACGGACGGACGGACGGACGGACGGACGGACGGACGGACGGACGGACGGACGGACGGACGGACGGACGGACGGACGGACGGACGGACGGACGGACGGACGGACGGACGGACGGACGGACGGACGGACGGACGGACGGACGGACGCAATCAAGCAGCGACTGACTGCAACTTCGAGATCAAAAGAACGCAGAACGTAAATCCAATTTTAATTAACCCATTTCTAACTGCGACACGCGAAACGCATTCGCCCCGACGACGCTCCACGAAATCGTCCATTTCGATTCGCATTTGCAAACGCACGGCACAATACGACGCACCGAGGCTAATATTACTGACACTGGACGCCGACAGTGGGTCGCGGTCAGGTCCACTGCCGGCTGTTTTCACTGGTCAGTGCTCAACGGTCAAGTCTAATCGTGTTGCATATCACGTAATCTCGGGAATAGTCACATCAGATGGCAAAGGAAAAACACAACGTTGCTCGCGTCCTTTGTTTCAACCACAAATAAGTGGCGTGGCACTTCCGATTTAACGAACCAAAATATTTGTTAGGGGTAATATGTATTAACACGCGCTTCACTCGTTAGGTGGCGTTACTGTAGCAGTTTATTTCTCCGCACTACATTATGGTACGATGAATTTATTCACCAACGTCTTGAGAAATGGTTATATTTCTCATGGCGTGATCACCAATATAAGAATGGCGTGCGTAATAATTATTTTTAAACCTTGTTTAATTTTTTTTTTGAATTGACGGAATTCAATCGTTACGAGTATCAACTGGCGACACATTTGCGACTTGTATTCCGTTGTAATCATACCGACTTAGCCTTGTCGAAGGTGGCATGCAATTCACAATGGCGCAGGTTGACATAAATATTGCATCGAGCAAGTAGCAATAATGAAAATCAGAAATGCATTCCTTAAGTGGTCGCCGTTATGGGTGAAGGAAGGTACAAATATAAATCAACATAACATGTTAATTCCTACCCCATGCGGCACTGTAACGAATGAGATTTAGCTCGGCTAAGGTCACAACTTGAGACTTGTCGTTTGGCAACAATACTAAATGCTTAAAAGCTCACATATTTAAACGTGATATGTGATATTACCGTTAATTATTTGATTCATCTGATGCTATGACACTGTAGATATTCCAAAGACACACCACGAAAACCACTAAGTATTTGGGTCAACTCAGTGTTAATATTGATGTATGTTTACATTTATAGTGGTTGTGTCATATTAAGTTCGATATGATAAAAATCCTATTGCGATAACACATTTGCATTCGCATTGTTGGGTCGGTGCTTTGAGCATTTTAATGCATTTATCGAACATTAATTTCGCTGATATGACTAATTCGTGTAACTTTAGGCATTTGTTTTATTATTTTGTGAATAACTAATTACCATTATCGATATTGTAGCTACTTATGCGGGGAGCAAATAGTTCGCGCCAGAATTCACAGTTAATATAAAGCACGCTCATGAATACCCGGTGCCGTCAGTTAAACGACGGTTAGCTCCGCTGAATATTATGGGGCACGACAAATCCCCTGCTGGCTCGGAAAAAAATTAGGAGGAAAATGGAAAGAGACAATTTATCAAATAAGCCTGTATCGAATGTAGCAGCGCCCACGACAGACGGAATTAAATTAAAATTGTTATTCACCGAGTATACGTGCATCCTAATACCAGATTTATTAGATAAGAGCTGGAGCACTCCCCCGAGGAACCAAACGTTCGTTTAGTACAGTATCTGTTTTAAGTTTTATACCACACGTGTGAGGGCGCTGCATGTTGAAGAGCCCCAGCTCGGATGAATTAGTTCTGCCAATACTGAGCCTACATTATTAATAATCCACGCGGCAGCAGACTCAAAAGCCAAAATAACTCGTGTAAACAACATCATATATCGGCGTTTCGCGCCTATATGAAACCCACATTACACATGAAATGAAACAAAATCAGTGGCTCAGAAATCAATGTATATGAGAACTAACTAATCACGTTTTGACACAGTGCATCTCGAATATGTATTAGCTCAGAAACAAGGTTTAATGCCTTCCTGTCGCTATGGCGGCGCGTTGACTTGTACCATCCTTTTGACGCGACGACACGGCCTAATCACAGCCAGTAGCCGTGCCGTTACCATGGCAACGGGATGGACTGGACTGAGTTGAATCGTCTGATTTGTGCCAAAGTATCAGGCACGCGTCATCACGTGTCCGGTTTTTAACAAGTGGTTATGTGATGACGTATTACAATGATCACAGTGTGTAGTCTATATAGCAAATTATGACATTCTACGTTAGGTACCTATTTGGACTAAAATTAAAACTTTAAATTAAAAAATCATCATCAGCAACAACAACATCACTAGCATCATAATCGTTAGGCCGTAAACTCCCGTGGTTGGGCGAATAGTTTATTCAAAAGTGCACAACATTGTACTAATTTAAATCAGCTGTATCAAATCAGCTGCACTAAATCAGCTGCTTGTTCTTGACCGGAGACTGCGTTAACTTTATACTCACCGACCTGCCTACGTAGGTCTTGTGTCGAAGATTTCTTTCAGACACACGTGTGAAGTGCCTGCTAGCACGCCGTGGCGTCGCCAAATAGTTATTTGGTAAACGACAAGAGTAATACCGTACTCCCACAAAGGTGTATCTAGTGTAATACTAACATATGATCTAGTATTCTACCTCCTTTTCTGTATCTGCACCAACTCGTATCGAGGGAGGGAGGGAGGGATGGGGAGGGAGGGGAGGGAAGGGAAGAAGGGGGAGGGAAAGATAGGAAGGGGAAGTAGGGAGGGGAGGGAGGGAGGTAGAGAAGGAGGGTGGGAGGGAGGGAGGCAGGGAGGGAGGGAGAGAGAGGGAGAGAGAGGGAGAGAGAGAGAGAACATGAGCGCGATATAGAGTCAGATAGGTAAATAACAGAATAACAGACAATGTCGCTTTAACCGTTTCCAAATGACCTAACGCCGACCTGTTTCTGGCACTTTTGAGTGATCACGTGTTTCTTTCTGATTTCAGAATTTGTCACCATGATGACGGCCAAGTAGCCACAGTCTGCCTGGCGCCGAGTTGTACATGATCAACATCGTTCTCTGTATATAATGTGACTTTTATCTGTGTAATAACCGATTGTGATGTTGTCCGCCTTTCATGCTTTCCTCATTATTAAAACTGGCTCCAGTTATTTTTCTATCAGACAGCAATAAATGTGTGCGAAATGGACATCAGTCACGTGACCTCATTTCCGTTGGACAAAGGACGCTTTTGTTTTATTCCAACATGGCGACGTCGACTTCCGGAAAACTCTACCTTAAAACAAACCCAAAGTGCGAAACCGGACAGGTTTTTGAACGGACGATAGTGAAACAAGATTATGTTACGACTTGGCAGAAAATACACGAAGTGACATGATGTAGTAGATGTCAATTTGCATGGGCATTAATCATTCGCCTACCACTTCGTCTTTACAAACGATCACACTGTGCTTAGTATTTCTTGGCTGCTCTAGTGTCAGATACAGTCATGTTGAACATTAATATGATATATGCAAATAGACATAGATAATTTACTATATTCATCTATTCTATCGTGTTCAATTGAATTTTAAGGCAAACGGATGTCAGAGGAGCTACCTGCGCCACCTGGGGACGAGGTAAGGAGCCGATATTGGACTTAGACTGTTAGCTTTTCACATTTCTTTAACCTACAGATATTACTGCGTGGACGCAAACTTAATTAATAATAATTTGTGCGTATAACATGTCTACGTGTACGTTCTGTGCACTTTCATCCGTCGTGTGAACTTCCATGTTTAATAACAAATATCGATATTGGATTATGTCGTTGTGGTCTTTTGTTGTTCTGATTATGTTAAGGCCTAGACTAAATTCAATTAGCGTCTACCGCAATCAACATGATTATTTTTGACGTCTCCATGAATACGGGCAAAAGGCCACAAACTTGTCGGAGTTGATATCCAGGCAAACAGTGTTTCAGCTGATAATTTACTCCATGGAAAGTGAGAAAGAGGAGTCTTTTCCAGAAAAAATCCACATCAAATCACGATTAATTCTCACCACGAATGTTTATAGGGTGAATGCCAGACTGTATGAGGCTATGTCCCGAATTATCCGGAAACACCGCTAAATTGTCATAGTTTTTGTTTATAGTAACGTGCACTCAACGCCGCGCGTGTGTGCACGTGCGTGCGGCGTGCGCATATATTTTGTGTGTGCATGTGCGAGTGTGTGCATGAGCGAGTGTGTGCATGAGCGAGTGTGTGCATTTGCGAGTGTGTGCATGAGCGAGTGTGTGCATGAGCGAGTGTGTGCATTTGCGAGTGTGTGCATGAGCGAGTGTGTGCATGAGCGAGTGTGTGCATTTGCGAGTGTGTGCATGAGCGAGTGTGTGCATGAGCGAGTGTGTGCATTTGCGAGTGTGTGCATGAGCGAGTGTGTGCATTTGCGAGTGTGTGCATGAGCGAGTGTGTGCATGAGCGAGTGTGTGCATTTGCGAGTGTGTGCATGAGCGAGTGTGTGCATTTGCGAGTGTGTGCATGAGCGAGTGTGTGCATGTGCGAGTGTGTGCATGTGCGAGTGTGTGCATGAGCGAGTGTGTGCATGAGCGAGTGTGTGTATTTGCGAGTGTGTGCGTGTGTGCGTGGGACATGCGTACGTGTGTGTATTACTCTGCTTAGACGAACAAAATCTGTAAAAGAGCACGCACGTGTGCACCCCTCACACCAAATCAAACTTGATAGGTATACCTGATCAGCCATGGGACAATTAACTTGAAAATGAACTAAGAAAAATACAATTCACTTTGGCATATTCCAATTAAATTAACTTTATATTTTCAATTATTACATTTAATACATTTTTGTATCGTCAACGTCTAATTTAGTTCAATTAAATTTACTTTAATTGAGCGAATTCCCAATTCTCATCGACTTTTTAAAAATCCCTCAAAATCGGCCTAATGCAGACGATAACACAAATAAATAATTGACAAACCTATCGTGCAAACGGACAGCAACATATAAAATGCTTTTATTCGCAACGACATCGTAATTATCGTCTTGTTATTATTCTACTCCGCAACAGCACGCACCCCGTACAGCACGCACCCGTACCGCCTTTGCGGTCATTTATTCGGGGTCGACACGATTTTAGACGTGAACACAAATACAATGATGCAAATTGGTGTCCTAAATAGACAAAGGTCGTATTTATGTATAAATATCGCAATGGCGTCATATTGTAGAAGGGAGGGCGAGAACTGTTCTAATAATAATTATTATTATTTATGATACCCGGTTAATCACTACCTATGGGTCTCAACAATCTTGCGAAGTCTATGCCATTTACTGAAATTAAATCCGATTAAATTCAGTATTTTTATTTTTAATTCGACAGAACATTCAGACATATACGGTACGCACACGTACGCGAAACTGTGGTAATTATATGTTGTTGTCCGGCGTACGCGAAAGATTATAACTAGTTCCCACCGTCTCTCTTACTCACGGCTGACAGTATACATTTCCTAGAGACATAATAAGAAGTATTCGGACTGGATTTTAATATAGGGGAAATCGAAGGATAGAATACCCGGGCGGACAGAACGAACATCCCAACTTACACATAGAGCTCTATGTATCGGACGAGTAGCGGGCGAGCCGTAACACCAGGACACGCGTTGGGCTATACCTAATTATTGCTTAGTGTAACAACAATAAATATCCAGGGTAAACTTGTGACTAAGGGCACAATCGCCCCATTCAACGTTATATTATCCACGTGGCGCCATCTGTTGATCAGGATATTGCGATGTTGTAAGCAACAGACGATGGCGCCATCTCATTGACTCTACATAATAATTATAGACTTGACTACATAATAATTATAGACTTGTTGAAAAATATGAAAGCATGACTTATAAAACATAACGTAACATAAATAACGACATATATGTCATGTGTATATAAACTATTATTACGTTCACTGCAGACCTTAGCAAAATAGTGTTACAACAGGACTGTACATGAAATAAAAATTTCAAAATAAATTCAACAGCAATTTACTTTACACTAACATCCCATGTTTACAGGGACTGTATATCTTCAATTGAACATATTATGTGGAATTCTTTTATCATATGATCGACCTGTTTTGTTTAAATAATAATCGATTAAAATATGGATCCATTCATGTTTTCTATCAGGTGATGATATCAAATTGGAGTTCTTTTCAAGTTAAAGGTTCTTCAATGTATTAAAGGTTTCTTTGAGAATTTAAAACTACTAATGTATACAATGTTTTATTAATCATGTCAACATAATTATTTCATGTAATTCTATGCTTACATTTTATTAGTAATTTGTTTAAATGATATAGAAAAAAATAACTCTATGTAGACAAAAATGTAAGCATATTTTCTATAAGGCATGGTCATGAATATTCAGTTCAGTTTGCCAGACTTCTGTTTTAACAAGTTCATTGTGTTTACAGTCAAGGGTCATTGTATGGTTCACTAGGTATGCATTATTAATTATAGTTGGGCTGCATACTTAATCACCCATGTAGCAGCAAGCTCAAGGTGATTTGCATAAACACAGTCATGTCCTGTGTATTTGCATAAACACAGTCATGTCGTGTGTATTTGCACAGGGAACACCCAAGTTATGCCTGCCTTTGCAAGACAAAGGTAACAGTACTTTTGGGAAACGATCATGCTTTGATGCAGCACATCTCAAATGTATAAAAGTTTACAGACTCCCTGCAACTCCTTCATTCTATCACTTGGGTAATTCTATTTTGTGTCGAGAAGTCAAGAGATATACAACAAATCTGGAAGAGATTCATGGAATATCCAGAAGGGTTTGCAGTATACAACAGGCAGTTAATGCTACACAAAAGCCACATTCAATGACTTCATACTTGCTTTAATGATACAGTGATGCCAATACATGTTACACCAACAATTCACTTGCTGCTTAGTTCCATTTTATCACTGGTGTATTGCCATTTCTTGTTGCATTGAGTTCTTGTCGACATTCACGCAGTCCAGTGGATGTAAAACAGTTGTCATAGCAGAAATTGATAACCAGCCATTGTCTTAACTGAGGACAAAAAAGGTGTATATCGATACAAAAATATCTGATGCATGTTTAAGTAATGTTCACAGCGTGAAGAAAACAAAATTGTCCTGAATAACACCAAAGAGTTGGAAGTTGCAGGAGAAACGCATCCAAACTGTTCACTTATCTAATTGCAGTGATGCCAGAGAGAGTTTGTTCGAGGCAAGTTGTAAACCCATAAAACCATACTACTGAGTAAGTTACTTAAGTTATGAAATGAAGCGGTCCACCAGTCAGTACCTAGAGTCCGGCTGGTCACTCGTGTTGCTGGTCATTCGTTGTTTTGGTCACTCCGAGTGTCCATTACCCAAGTGACCACTAGGTGACGATCACTTGCTACGTCAGTGACGATCACTTACAGTGCCAGTCACACTAAATGACAGTCACATAAAGTGTCAGTCATTGCAAGTGACCATTAGTCAGTGGTGGTCAACTGCAGTGTAGGTCACCCCACATGCCGGTCTCTCGGAGCTCTGGTCACTCACTGGTCACTCCGAGTGCTGATGAAGAAGACACGGCTTGGCTCGGTATGCTGGCCAGCGACACACGGGGCAGCAGTGGTTGTCTCTGGTGATCCATCCCATGATGCACTGCTCGTGGAATGTATGACCACACGGCAGGCCGCACAGTATCACGCCATAGCGGTAGTTCTCGAGGCAAATCGCACACTCCGTGTTGGCGAGCATACCAGGTGGCGCCACATATTCATCACGAGGCGAGAGATTACCGCCGTTGTCATAGTTACTGCATCGCGATCGCGGATCTTTGCACGGGTCTTTTTTCGGACTTCGTCTGTGATTGTGTTCGCTGCCATCACTACCGCCACCACCACCACCACCACCACCGCCGGAACAATCGTCCTGCTGACACGTGCACTTGTAGTCACTGTCCATCAGAAACTTGGCGCAAGCCGACTCTGATTCCATTCTCTCAGCATCCAGCTGTTCCTGTGATTTGCTGAGGCTCTCCACACTATTCTGCAGGGCACGGCATTTCTCACACACGAACATCAGCGGTTTCCTCGGCTTATCCTTGCCCTGCTGCCAGGCGGCGCCACTGGTCATGCTCATGGCACTGCATTCGCCGTCAGAGTCGACCTTATCGATGTCGCTGTTAGCATCGCTGCCTGGGTCCGAGTCAATGCTGGGCCCAGTGTACTTCCACACGGGCAGGTCTTTGATGTAGTCCATCGAGATCATCGGCCGCAGCCAGAAGTTCGGCACGGCCATGCGTTCAATGAGGAGCTCCATTCCGACCTCAAGGTCAAGGGGCGGGACCCCGATGGCAGGGGTCAATGACGACATAGGTCGGAACAGGTAGCTCGTGACGGAGTCGAGCTGCAGGTTCCACCACTGTGAACTACTCATGTGAGACGACGCGTCACCGTCGTTCGCGTCCGGAGTGGCGTAGAGCCAGTGCAGCACAGCGACAACACACAGGAACGTGGCGAATGTTCCAATAAGCAACTTGCTGCTAACGGCTGAGTACCACAACCAATCGGCCCGCACCCACGACGCGGCGGTCGTCAGACTGCTGATGCGCAGCAGCTTGAGTATGCTGCTCAGCAGCAGGTGCATGTACGGCAGCTGCAGCACAGCAAGCACTGGCAGCCACAGCACGATCAAGAGACAGTTCCACTTGCCAATGTCCCACAGCAGCGTCCCCAGACGGCGCAGGATGCTGCCATGGACAATACACAGGTCAAAGACGCACGCCGCATTGATGACAACCAGACTCAACAAGAACATGTCGTTCACCTCCGGGTAGACGCTTCGCAGGAACAACGCCATCGAGTCGGAGTTGAGGTACTCCCCGCTGTGTGACCCGTAGGTGTAGTTGCTCTCCGGCGTTATGATCTGATACCGCGGCGCCCGGCCAATGTTCAGTTTCTTTGCGATGCCACGACCGGTGCCACGTTTTGTGTTCACCATGCCAAACTTTGCACGCCCGGTGAACTTGACGCTGAGCACGGAGAAGAACATCGCGGGAATCGACATCTGCGTGAAAAGAACGACGCGCAGCTTTGTCTGTGTGTCGGTGTCATCATCGTCATCTTTGTCGCTGAAGTGAAACCAATTTGTGACGAGTTCTTCGAAAGTGTTAATCTCTTGGATGCGTGAGGCTAAGTTCTTGTTGACCCAGTCGAAGACAGCGGGCACGCCTGTGGAGCCCATGTAGCTGTGCAGGACCACGCTGTCCTTGGCCTTGTGCCCTCGCGGGAGTGCGAGGACCAGACGTGAACTGTACCATGCCTTGTGGTCACATAACCTACAAACACACAGCAGCATGGAACCTCAGGGTTCAAAATAGTGGTAGCCGGGTAGAGGAACTACCTTTGAACAATATTTTTGTTTGAATATAGAGTGTTATATAAGTTAATGTTATTATTATGCAATTTGGATATGGCCATATGCCACATTATTTTAGTCATTTTTTAGTGGGAAACTTAACAAATACAGATACCTTTCATCAACACAATATTTGTAAACTCACAAATACATGTTAAATATACATAGCAAAATATTTGCATTGTTCTACTAAATATAGTAGAACTTTTATACATTAAAATAGTTATTACAAAGCAACACAAGTGTTTCGTTTTAGAATATTTTATATGAACTGACAAGAAATCTAATTTCTTGTCAGTTTTCATTCATTCATGAATCATGATGCCACAAACCAAGTGTTGCAGTTGACTTAGTTTCTACTTTCGCCAGTTATATTACATGCTAAACAGTGATTCTGGCTAAACTGATATTTACTAAAACAAAAGTAGTGCAACAGTGGCCCCCACAAGAGAGCGACTCGTCGGCTGTTACCATTTCTGATATGTAGAATTAAGAGTATAGTTGATATGGTAAATCGTTCTAATTAACTATCTCTCTTTTACAAATGCATTGCATGTTGGCTAATCTTAATGGTGCAAGAAAGCGAATGAGGTTAGGAAGAGGCATGTGGACCTCAACGCTTCAACAAAAATACCTCTCTGCCCACAATTTTAGTTAGTATATAGAGTAATTTATTATTATTAAAAAAATTGGGCTACCAGATATGGGTGTGGGCTACCAGAAATTTCAAGCTGGTAGCCCGGATGGCTGCCTTGATTTTGTAGTTATTTCTACCCCTGCACCTACATTACAATGTTGCCTGCCTGCCTCTGTGTGCTCACATCTCAGCTATATGATCTAATGGGCCTGTTTGAAATAAAATAAATACAAAATAAATATTATTATCAAACGTTTCTATTTATTGTTACTGTAAATCACATGAATTTTTTATTTCGGAACTTTTTTATTTAGACTTGCCCATACATTTTTAGTTTAACTAAAAACGAGAAACATTTTGTGTTTTGTGAGCCTAATTTATGAAACCAAAAATCCAAGAATTTCATGACATAATAAACTTTCATGAATTCATGAAGTGCTTCGTCACCGCTCACATTGAGAGGCTGACAGTTCTTTGCCACTACCCCCGTACTTTCTTTTTTACTCCAGCTACTGTTGAAGAAGTGAGGCGAATAATTATTTCTTCTCCAAATAAATGTTGTGATATAGATCCAGTGCCAACTGTATTGTTGACATTTTTGACTCTTTATTTGGTATGATAACAAATCTCATTAATGTATCACTGAGGACAGGTACTTTACCAGATGATTTTAAACAAGCGCATATAAATCCATTTCTTAAAAAGACAACTTTGCCGAAAGATAACTGGACAAATTATAGACGTGTTTCTAATCTCAGCATCATCTCCAAGATGCTTGAATAGGCCTTGGATCTCATATTAATTCAAATAATCTGTCAAATATGTTCCAATCTGCATACAAAAAACATCATTCTATTGAGACTGCTCTCCTAAAAGTGCATAATGATATCACTTTAGATACGGATAATAGTAGTTACCTTGCTTGATTCATCGGCTGCCTGTGATACTATTAATCATACGTTTCACTCGTTTGTCTTTGTGGTACGGTGAGTCTGGTGTAGCTTTAAGCTGGTTTAAATCTTATCTTAGTGGAGAGAGAGTTAAGATTGGGGATTGTTTGTCATTATCAATTAATATTTTTATATGGCCCAATAGAAGTTACCTTATTATTATTATTATTAGCAGACTGTTACATATCTCACTATATATGCATGCAATGTATGACTCTCTTTTTATCAAATGTACATTGCACATGCTATCAGAGGAGGGTAGATGCAAATAGTGCCTAGCCCCCAGAATTGACAACTACAGCATCTGTAGTGGCTTACTTTGATCTTTCACATACACATTATTTCACTTACAAAATATAAAAACAGGTGTGTTTCTACCAGGCAATGTTCAAGCTATGGGAATGATACAATTACAGCACACAGCTCAAAAGACCTGCCGTAAATGAATATTCAAACACAAACCTATTGTCCAATGAGCAGTCAAATATTCCCGTCCGAACGCCAAAGTGTGAAACCTTTTCCACCAAGGTGGCCCAGTCTTTGGGTTGCATGAACATGCGCCTTGCGTGAGGGACGACCTGCACCACCCACACACTGTCCTTGGTGTCCTCTACTTCCTCGTAGAAATGATCACCGCAGGTGAAGTTGGTCGATGACACACGGGCCGACCTTGAAGTCAAGGTGACTGCAATGATTTCACCTTCGCTGACTTCCCCTGTGGGAGCAGAATATGGTGAGACAAGATAAACATCTCTGCCAGGTTAAAATGTCAAACATTTCGTAATCTTCCAGTTAATGGCCTTCGAAAAAGTCGAAATAAAAAACAACTAGCAATACTTTATCAATTTAAACTTAAAATAAATAAATTTGCAGAATATAAATTAATTATATAGCCTTATATATATATATGAGTATATATATATATATATATGTATATATATATACATATATATATATATAATGGGTGCACATCCACAAAACATTGCCTTTCCGATCGTGGTGTATCTGGGGTGTGCTAAATGCTCATGCCCTGTGGCATATGCTTGTGTATGAGAATTACGTAGACTCAATGGCATTAATTTGATCTAGAAGTAGAACATAATTTTAAAATATCTGACTTCTTTATACCGTAAGTGGTGTAGAATGACATTACGAACACATACACATAAAAAAGGTGGTAAAACCATTTTGAAAAGGCCCTACAATGGCCTAATGATTCAGGCCAGGTAACTGGAAGACTACCAAACATTACAGAAAATGACTTATTTTGTATAATCACGTCAGTATATTTACTAGCAGAAATGCTCCACTGGCTGTGTTACATGTACAGACAGCTTCCAGAAGTCAAACTAGACGTATGGCAAAATTTACATAACTTGAACAGGTGTTAGTCAAATAACTGTTTTCTGCGACATCTCCAAGTTATGAAAACCATAGATCAACTGGCCAGAACACATGCTGCCACACGGTTGGTCCTACTGGTTGAAAATAGTTGAATGAAATTTAGCCACAATAAAAAAATTGGGATATACATTGATTCTTTGACGCCTTTTACAAGGTTAGTTCTGCCATAAGTTGAAGTGGCATGAACGTGTTTCAGCAGGCATTGCAAAGCAAAAGACAGAACAACCACACATAATCTGTAGTAACTAGTAGTGTGCACGCTAGCCTGTCTTGTCTATAGTACCTGATGTCTCGACCAGGTCGGTCATCTCTGGTTTCTCCACCACGCCGGCGTAGCTGACACCTCTCTTGTCGAGCAGCAGTTTAAGCTTTCGCACTCCTAGTGAGACGGGATCAATCAGGTGACTGGCCACTCGACCCTCGTAATAGGCGACCGCCTCCAAAATACGCGACAAAATAAACAACATGGCTAGGTATAATGTCAGCAATACCAGCTTCCACCACATCGTCCCTTGCATATTGGTAGGCGAATTATGTCATCTGAAAATAGTCGTCTATTTAACAGTTGACAGCTAGCATTCGCTGTTGTTGACAGCTGAAGTGACGTTTGTCAACAAGACACGTCGACGAATCACACAACGTGCCCGTGAACGCAGTTTAGCAACCGGACGTTGTCAGTTTACCGTAATTTTGCAACCAAAATGTTCTCAAGTGCATTCCGAGGATCATGTTCGATCGACAAATTAGTTATCGTGCAGCAAGTGTTATATCTTGACAACCAGATACACCCCGAAAAACAAAATACAAAATGGCACCACGAAATTGCTTTGATCACGTGATCTCAGTTACCTGTTGTAGTTACAATGTTGGTCACTGCGAGCGCGTTATGCGATATCATGGAGCGCCGGTGTTGACTGTATTATATTTTTCAATTATGTGTAGCGCGTTCTCTTCAAGTACCCAGACCCCAGCTGGGTATCGCGCCTATGATGTTGGATGCTCTATGAGCATTGCGCACCGTCTAGGATATATATATATATATATACATATATATATATCGGTGTTACTGCAGCGCATATATATATATATAATTTATATATATATATATATATAATTATGTGTAGCCTTCTTATTAATAAATCCTAGCTTATCGGCTATATTTAACTATATATATATATATATATATATATATATATATATATATATATATATATATAATTATGTGTAGCGCGTTCTCTTTAAGTCCCAATCCCAGCTGGGTATCGCGCCTATGATGTATGATATATATATATATATATATATATATATATTTTAATATATATATATATATATATATATATATATATATATATATATATATATTATACTATGATTTTATGAGCAATACCATAGAGCATCTATGAGCACAACACCTATTTGCATAATGTTTACAATGTGTTACAGAAAATTACCTTTATGACAACAGTATAAGGGGAAATTAAAGTGTCAAATGTGTGCAGTAACCTTTCCATGTCGTACTCGTAGTGGAAATATAAATAGCACATTTAAGCATTATCAATATTATTGGCTAAAAACGGATATATCCGCATAGTTTCGTGTGTGACGTAAGCGCCCTGCTCTGTGTATTGGATACATCCATTGTGACGTTGTCAAACCCGTGCCATCTACGGGGTCGAACTAGTGACGTTGGAATGAATCAAAATCCTGTTATAAAAAGATCAGTTTATTTATCGTCTTAATTAAATTGCGAATAAATATTAAATAAAATAATTAAATTATTGAGGTTATCGTTGAAAAATGTGGAGCAATAGTAAGGCAAAGAACTAATTGTTTGCTTAGAGCATATCAGGAATGACGAACGAAGTATAAAAACTTAGACCTACGCAGTTCTCTAGCTCAAACAATGTAAATGTAAACGGCGCGCGCTGCACTGTCTTGAATATAATATACGGCCTTTGGTAAAAACGACCAACTTGAACGGCCAAAGGGAAACCGTTGCCGGCGACTTAACACGCAATTTTGACTTTTGTCGCTGACTATTTGGTGCCACCCTCGGCTCGTGGCTACTACCGGTCTTGGATGATAATAATAACAGCGTGTGGTGTTAATCTTATTCTTAAATACACACTGTCCTGCCTTCCACACTTACATTTCGCACAAACAATCCCTGCCAGTCTGCCTGCTCACGCATTGTAATATACGTCAGCTTGTGTCCCATATGTCCCAAGGTGCACTTTTCTCTCTTTCTACCCTACCACCACATCTCTTGTAGTCTTATCAGAGGAATTGGGCAATGTATCCTAGTATATCAGCTCTAACGACTGGCGTTTTTATTTTTGAAAACTTGATGTATACGTTTTTTTATACATACTTTCATGTCTGGTGGCTTACGATTTCCGTTTTGAAATGAATGAAGTATATTTGATTTGTTTTTGCGTGGTTTAGTTTGATTTGATATGATATGATATGATATGATATGATATGATATGATATGATATGATATGATATGATATAATATAATATATGGCCTTGCCTTGCCTTGCCTTGCCTTGCCTTGCCTTGCCTTGCCTTGCCTTGCCTTGCCTTGCCTTGCCTTGCCTTGCCTTGCTTTGCTTTGCTTTGCTTTGCTTTGCTTTGCTTTACTTTACTTTACTTTACTTGAATCAATGGTTTTCATTTTTCATATCCATATTAAAGATCTGAACTTTCGTTTTACTTATAAAGGCATTCGTCAGAACGTTTCACGTTGACGTCTTCAATACTAATGACGGATGACGTCATCGTACACGTAGGGTAGTTCGTAATTACCCTTGTCTCTGTTCCTTGGTGTCTTTGTCTTTCGGATCCAGAAGACTCCCTTTATTTGTTACGTTATTCTGTTTGACTCTTTATCAATAATTTTCGCTCCCTCCCAGTCTATGATGTGAATTTCAGTCGTTGCATGGTCTGTAAGGGCGGATTTGTTGAAGTTAGACATTAATCTTTTCCCGCTCCTTGTGTATTTCTCATTGTTCGTGTTGTCTACGTCTTTCCTGTGTTCGCCCAGTCGTGTTTTCAGTAGTCTCCCAGTCTCTCCAGTATACTCGGCACCACAGTTCTTGCATGGTATCTGGTACACCAGCTCACCTTGTTCTTCAAATTCTACCCTGTCTTTTGGATGTACCAGCAGGAGCCTGAAGGGTGGTCCCTTACAAAAAAGAGCCAATGGTATACCACTGATTACCACTGATTACCACTGAATACCATTCAGTATCAATGATATATCAGCAGGACTCAGTGGTGCTCTCAACGGTAATTTAAAATACCATTCAATACCACTGAACGGTACAAAGAATCCAAAATATCATTCAAAATATCATTCAAAAAACCATTCAGATACCATTCAAATACCCTTGGCCATAATACTCCCTAGGACCATTCAAAAACCAATGGTATTTGAATGCTATTTTTAAGGGTTGTGGGGACGCATGGCTGTCGCAACTCCTACTTCTTCATTACTTTCCGAGACTCCGTCCACATATAGAACAACCACTTGGCCCAACCAGCATTGTATCATAAAAGTATACACAACTTGAGTTGCACTTACAGAAAATAAATAATTTCGAAACTATAGGCAGGGTGAATCCGGGACAAAAACCCCTTGGACAAAACCACCTCGGACAAAACCCCCTCGGACAAAATCCCCCTCCACACATAACTCCATCAGGACACAAGCTCCTTCTGGACAAAACCCCCTCGGACAAAACCCCTCATCATAGATACTAGCCTCAAGAATTATCAAAATGATTACACTTAACTTGTATGCATACTATATATACAAATGTAATTCTGATATGCGAAATATTTCATGTGGCATCCAACAGGATTCAATATTGGGAACCCAAACTATTTATTCTATATATTTATGATATCTGTAACATACCTAATCTAGTAAAATTCATCCCCTGCAGATGATACTAACCTTTTTATGCAAATAATAATATCGGTAGACTAAATGACACAATATGTTGTGTATTGTAAAAATTATACATATAGTTTAGAGTAAATAAATTAACTGTGAATGAACATAACCATTTCTCAGACACTAACCGGAATTGGCCACAGCATTCGGTGGAAATAAACAGTGAGGAATGGAACTAGAACAAAAAATACTTATTCGTTTAATCATTCTTAAGTTTAGTATCACTGATGAGGGGGTTTTGCCGAGGGGTTTATGTCCGGAAGGGGTTATGTCTAGAGGGAGTTATGTATAGAGGGGATTGTGTCCGAGGGTTTTTTGTCCGAGAGGGTTTTGTCCGTGCACCAGCCAGGGTATACCGTTCAGGGTTAACAGTATCTACTGTATTATTGATGCAGCCCCTGTAATCGGTGCCACTGCAATTAGTCAAGGTGCCATGTCAACAATAGCTGGCTGTGCTTAAGACTGGTTTCTCGTGGAATCTATAAATATCCACAGGAGGTTGTGTTCGGACAGGAGCTAACAGGGGTCAGAGCACGGTTACGCTTCCCGGTCTGACCCATACGAATGTAGTACTTAAATAATTGTGTTATTGGAAAGGAGTATAATACAGCAGAGATACTAGTAGATTAAGTAGTATGGTATATGTTCAGTGTATGACGCATGCTGTTAGTCAGAGTGTAGTTGGCGTAGTGATTTCATCCATTTTTTACGCTACCTGGTGGATGCTGAAAAAACTTGCTAAATTTTGACAATATTGACGTGCAACTCACATGCATGCATTTTACTAGAGCCAGAGGTGGTGTATTTTTAAAGACGTTTGATGACTATATATTTGATATGACTGCAGTGACTGTGTACACATGTAAGCATTTTCTTAGGTACAGTTTCCTTGTAATAATCTGACAAAACGTTAACATGCCGCCAAAGGGAAAATCAACTGCGTGGAAATGAGAGATTAACGGTCACATTCTCGCTATTTCAGAAGCTGCTCATTATAAACAGCAATAACATTATGCAGAAATTGAAAAGTAATATATTCAAGCACAATTACAAATACTCCAGGCAGACTCAAACACAAATAATTTAAAATGCTAAATTATTTACACATACAAACACAGTGAGAATTTGTTTTAATACTTTTAAAAATAATGTTAACTTTCCTAATACAATCAATACAATATAGCTCAAACAAAAGCAAATGTATTATCGATATAAATTAGTTTTTCAACATAATCGCTGTGATGTAGTGAACAACCACGGTGAGACAGAGGGCTTATTAATTGTACTGCCATAACACAAGAAAATAATCGAATGATGCTAAATTGTATGATTAATATTAATTATCTAATATGTATAATTGATAAACCTAATTTAATATGCATTAATATCTACTAGTATAATAGCTACTATTGCTATTTGTGTACAGCTACATGGCTAAATAAATACAACAACCTCTTCAATCAACCCTTTTCACACCCGCCTGGCAATGAGGACACACCCTTCATCCATGACATCACTGAGACGAACTTAACAGATATGGGTTCAATTGGGTTCTCCAATTAACAAGCCGCACTTTCAAGCGGCTTGTTTCATGTTTGAACCAAATCCATTGTAAGGTGGCCTGTTTAATTACAGATACCTACCATGAATAAAGGGTTCTTATATCTGAGGCAAACTTCCCTTACCATGGAAAATAATGAATTAGCAAGGTTGGTGCCCATAAGTCATAAATACTGTCGAGCATTTATTGCCGAAACTAAAATGTGATGTAATTTTTTCTATCAAAATCGTCTAAATAAAATAATATAATAGCAGAGCGTCAAATTTATCTGAAACAATTACTATGTCGACATGTGTTCGCTAAATATATCGCCAATCTGACGCGCATGCACATTACCATCAATCGATTTCTGCTCTGGCAATATAATTTTTTCCCTTATTGCCAGAGCTGCTCTGAGAATTGCCCTGAACATCCGCTAGGGGCGCGTCATTGTCTCCTCTGGCATTAAGAATTGTTTCGCCCTAATTGTCAGAGCAGCTCTGCGGTTCGATCTTATCGCAGTTTCCGCGCCACCATCGCCTAAATCAGTCAAAAAACGATACCAGGGCATCATGTGTATCTGAAACAATTACTATGTCGACATGTGTTCGCTAAACATATCGCCAACCGGACGCGCATGCACATTACCATCAATCGATTTCTGGTATGGCAATAAGAATTTTTTTCCCTTATTGCCAGAGCTGCTGTGAGATTTGCCCTGAACATCCGCTAGGGGTGCGTCGTTTTCTGCTCTGGCAATAAGAATTTTTCCGCCCTTATTGCCAGAGCAGTTCTGCGGTTCGATATTATCACAGTTTCCGCACCACGATCGCCTAAATCAATCAAAAAACGATACCAGGGCGTCATGTTCAGTCTCTTGACTTAAGTGCCACCAACAGTGTCACTCTTGCGAAGACACTAATTTGGCCAATTCTACGTCAGTCTTATTATAAAGTTACATTGTCTTAGTCAATAAAGCAATGTCATAAATATTTTACACATTAAACCTAATGTGTATTAAATGACATACCCTATTTATATTTGGGATGTCATTAGATATACAGAGGATAATCAACTAGAGAAAATGCTGGATATTGTTAGGCAATGCAACATGTTTTGTAATAACCACCATTAACAACTCATGCTTGTGGGAAACAACGCACATGTACTGGTATTGTAATTTTCCACTTTTTCAGGTAGAAAAATAGGGTGTTTGACAGCCATGGTGACGGAGAATGTATTTCCACAAAAGAAGAGTTCAAAACAATATTAGCAGCATTTGTTATCCAGAAAAGTGAATTTGTGCATATTTTTTTAGATTGTATACTAATAATTATGTATTCCTTTCAGATGATATAAATAAAAACATTCTAATAATATAAAATACAGTTGTGACTGATTGCATTTAGAATACTGTTGTAATGCAAAAACAATGTCAGTTGTTTGTCTAACCATTTTGTTCACTTGGACAGTTTAGGGTAATATCGATTCAGCGTTGTGTGTGGCAGGTTCACACCCTGCTGGTGTTAGATCCTTATGCAAACATTACATGTTGTGTGCACACGCATTGATTCTATTTAATAAGTTCAGCTGCTTTTGTGACATCTCAGAAATGCATCGAACTATCGTCAAGATTGTGTATGTATCAATGTATATATGTAGGAATATTAATGCTTTCTTCATAAATGGCCTGCACCTTGGTTGCCAAACAAACAGGAATTGATATGCAACCCAAACAACTATGACATAAGACCTACATGTGGGCTGTAGAAGAATGCAGATAAAAAATTTCTAGCTGGCAGCATCATATGACCAGCATCAGAGTTCTGCCAGGTCATCAAGTTAAGTGCAACAGTAATAACTCTTCTTGAGGTCCGCATAGCATATGCAGAGGACTGCAGTGGCGATATCAAGGCATGGGAATTGTTATACTTCAAAGACTGCTGTTATAGGAAAGTTGGAGTCTTCCATCTAACATGTTATGTTTGATGTTTGATTGGCTACAAGACAGGAACTGGATGACATGGGAGAAAAAGAAGGAGAGAGCGAGATAATTAATGAAATAATCAATTACAGTATAGAATAATTTCAAAATATTAATCTGTTACATTTAACAAGATTTAACAAGATTGCCACCTAGAGATTCAACTCTAGATGGCAGGTGGACTAGGAAGCCATTTGGCTTATCGAGAGTCCAACCTATCTATCTAAGTATACCCCGCCCGTCTTAGGTATATGTCGATTTTATTTTTAAATATTATTAACACTACTAGCACCTACACAATCAGCTGATAATCTATTCCATTGGTTTACTGTTCTTTGTGAAAATGAAAATGTTCTAATATCTAGTCTACACTGCTTCTTTGCTAATGTAACTCCATGTCCTCTAGTCCTTCTCTCTTCCTTGACTGTGAAAAAAATATTTCTGTCAATAATTTTTCATATCCATTCAATATTTTAAACACTTCAATCTGATCTCCTCTCAATCTTCTGGTTTCTAGTGTTGTTAAGCCACATTCTTTTAGACGCATTTCATAACTAATATTCCTGAGTTTTGGTATCAGTTTGGTTGCTCTCCTTTGTACTCTTTCTAGCATATCAATATCCTTCTTGCGATATGGCCTCCATGCTTGTATACAATATTCTAAGTGAGGCCTAACTATTGTTTTATACAGCGGTATTATTAGTCCTTTTTCTTTGTACACTATATTTCGCCTAATTAATCCAAGAATTTGGTTTCCCTTTGCTGCTGCAATTCCACACTGCTCTGATACCTTCATGTCAGCACTAATAGTTAACCCTAAGTCCTTTTCCTTTAAGGTAGTATTTAGTACAGTACCACCCATTGTATATTGTGCATCTTCATTCCCATGTCCTGTGTGAAGGCACTTACACTTTCCAAAATTAAACAGCATTTGCCACTTCTCAGACCATTCTATCCACTTATTAAGATCATCTTGTAAATGCTGTCTATCTGCATCACTTTTAATTTTCCTAAACACTTTTGTGTCGTCCGCAAACTTCAACACCTTGCTTGTTATGTCATCATCCAAATCATTGATATATATTAAGAATAAAATAGGTCCCAGTACTGATCCCTGCGGTACTCCACTCAAAACCGCTTTCCAGTTTGAAACCTCCCCATCAACTACCCGGGGTACTACTCTTTGTCTTCTATCAATAAGCCATTTTTCTATCCAGTTGATCATTCCATTTCCTATGCCATGGGCCTTTAGTTTAAGTAGTAGTCTTTGGTGTGGCACTTTGTCAAAGGCTTTTTTGAAATCTAAGCAGATTATATCTACTGGTGATCCCTCATCTAGCCACTTTGTGACATCTTCCAAAAAACATAACATATTTGTTAAGCATGACCTCGCTTAAAAAAAACCATGTTGAGATGGGTTTATCAATTTATTTTTAACAAGAAAATCAACCAGGTGATCTTTAATTAGTCTTTCTAATAGTTTGCAAATCACCGATGTTAAACTCACTGGTCTATAGTTCTCTGACTTGTTTCTCGAACCTTTTTTAAATAATGGTATAATGTTTGCTTCTTTCCATTCTAACGGAACTATTCCCTCCTCTAATGACAAACTGAACACTGTTGCAAGCGGTATGCTGATTTGTTCTACAATTTCCAATAGTAATTTGGGAGGAATCCCATCCACTCCAGGTGATTTATTATCCTTCATATCTCTTATTTTCATAGCTACCATTGTTGGGGTTACAATTAGTTGTCCTAAATAGTCAAACTCTCTCCCTTCGAACTTAGTCTCAAGTACTGGTAATATACTAATATCTTCCCTGGTAAACACCGAACTAAAGTACTCATTTAGGTTTTCTGCCATTAAGAATCCCTCTGTTATTATGTTTCCATCACTACCTTCTAGAGGACCGACCTTATCCTGAACTTTCTGTTTACTTCGAACATACGCATAAAAACTCTTGCTGTCATGTTTTATATTAAAAGCTATTTTTTGTTCGTAGCTTCTCTTTGAATTTCTAATTTCAGCTGTAGCTTGATTAAGTGCTTCTTTATAAATGCTATAGTCCTCTTCACTTCCGGTATGTCTATATGTCTTCCACATCATTTGCTTTTACTTGATTTTTCTAATGGCTTCCATCGATAAGTGTTTCTTCTTTGACCGTTTCCCCTGTTTTTTCAAGGGGACAAATTTGTCAACGACGCAGTCAATTTCACTCTTTAAATTCTGTTGCTGTCTTATTCTTCAGTGTATTATTCCAGTCTATCTTTGCTAAATGCTCCACATTTACTCTTTAATTGACCTTAATCTGGGACGTCTCGGAAAACAAGCGCCAGTTATATAATAGATCATGCAGCAGCTTGAAACACAATTGATGACATGTTGTCGGCCCAAGCGCAAAGCAAACAACAACTACACAATCAGGGGTCGAGGGTAATTTTTAAATTGGTAGTAGACCCACGTAAAGTAACACAACATTTAGAAGTAAAAAGTAAGAAAGTAAACAAAAAAGTACTTTGCTACAAGTAAAAGTAATTCCCCAAAAATGTACTTCGTTACAAGTAGATTTCAAAATAAACTACTAAGTAATATAACGAAGTAAATGTACTTCGTTACATCCCACCACTGTTGATCGGTGAATCCTCAGAAAGGCCACGCAATCTGTTCACACGCTTAACCCTTTCTCGTTTCCTCGCTAAATCTTCCAGTGTCATAGTTGCGGTTGCAGCTGCAACTTTGTTTGCTGTTCTCTGCATAACACTGCGATTTGGCACAGGTAAATTCAGGCAAGTAAGGATCACACGCCCCGTTACATTGCCTGTCATTGATTCCTGAAGTCCTACCTGCAGGCCGACATTAGGTGTCGCTGGCTTCCGACCTCGCTTTCCCGTCTCGATTTCATTGTACAGCTTTATAGGCTGGATGTGAATCCACATTTTCTGCAGCGAAGAGCACACTGCCAACACAACCCAACCTTTACCTCTCGGCAAATGGTAAATTCAGGAATGGCACACATGTTTTCCTCGGTTGAATGCTGCTGTATGCAATCGTTGTACATCTCTTGCATTTTCTCCTTCTCGTAAAGGCGTATCTCCTCGTGACTGTCATCTGGCTTCAGATAGGATGACAGTAACTCGTCATCATCGTCATGTTTCGGCCTCAACAGCTTTGCTTCGCCACATCGGCCTTCGGCATCGGGAATTTCAATGAGTCCACCTGGTGTCACCTTTGCCACTCGCTCGAACTCGACTTCAGTGAGTCGTGGCATCCACGTAACTAGGCTTTCTCCATCCTCCTGCACAGTCCTGCTGCGCATCATCGTCACGTACCCAACATGACCCTTCCTAAAACCACGTTTTCTATCATTTTTGGGTTTCAGGGGTGGCTGGATGTTACCAGACGCATCACTCATGATCACAGTTATTAAAGAGGCTACAGAATATTCAAACCGGGCTCAACAGAGATGTCTACTGTAATGACAGACTAGTGCTAACCCGATGTGGAGTTTGTGGACATGCCAGATTTAAGAGACGGGGGCATTTGTTTTCCTCCAGGCTAACTATTGGCTGCCACCATAGTGTTGTGTGTGTTTGAATTGTGATTTACAACCCTCACCCTTTCAAATAAGTCAGATTTGTGATATCTGCCCAGGTGAGCAGGACTTGTAGAGGCCGGGCAACTAATGAGACAGACCAGTATTCTGGTGGCTGTCTTTCACATGTAGTTGTGTGTAATGTGAAACCAGGATGTTGTAAAATTGTATTTAAATGTAATTATAATCAACACTTGGTAATTAAATGATGAAAATGAAGTTTCACAAAATAAAGACAAAAAATATCCGTCAACATTAAAATGTAAATGGAGATATGCAAGAATATATGCATGTGTCCAAACTACTACCTTACACAAGTGACAAATTAATTAATTACTAGTACTCACGTGTTCAAAGTTGGCTAACTATTCGTAATCCATCTGGCGTACGAATGAACTTCAATGAAGAGGCGACTGCATTCTATTTTTAGCGACCCGAGTTCGGTTCGCACTGGCACGCGCGGACGAGATTAGTGGCGCGATTTCGCGCGAACTATTTGCCTGTCAACGACAAGCGTCGTTCGCAACGCGACTAAGGAGAGGCGATGCAGGGCCAAAAACATATCACTACGCCAAAAACAAACATGGCTGCAAGGCTGGTATGCAACAGTCCATGTCTTCCCTATTTTACTATAGCAATGAAAACGTGGGTGTGAAAAAGTTTTAAAGACACACATTATACACAATAAGCAGTGTTATGGCATTTGTTAACCAAGCTTATGCTAGAAAGTAAAAGAAAATGGTTGTATAATAATAGCAAAAATTTCTATAATGCCTATATCATCATCGTGCGAGTGTGTGTGTGCACATGCATGTTTATGTATGTACATGGCATGTGTATGTTGGTTGTGTGTGTGTGTGTGTGCGTGTGCGCGTGCGTGCGTTGGTGCGTGCGTGCGTGCGAGTGTTTGTGTGTGCGTCCGCGTGCGTGCTTGCGTGGGCGCGTGCGAGCGAGCGAGCGTGCGAGTGTTTGTGTGTTTGTGTGTGTGTGCGCGCGCGTGTGTGTGTGTGCGTGCATGCGTGCGAGTGTGTGTGTGTGTGCACATGCATGTTTATGTATGTACATGGCATGTGTATGTTGGTTTGTGTGTGTGTGTGTGTGTGTGTGTGTGTGTGTGTGTGTGTGTGTGTGTCCGTGCGTGCGTGGGAGCGTGCGAGTGTGTGTGTGTTTGTGTCTGTGTGCGTGCGTGCGTGCGTACATGCGTGCGTGCGTGCGTGCGTGTGTGTAACGGCAGTATTTAAGTCTACCGGTTTACTTCGCCCAAAGAGTCATTTGTATTGGGGTAATACAAAATTTGTGATTCCATAAAATCCCGACCAACTATCAATATCTGTAATATTTCAATAAACATGATACGCCAAAACAATTATGTCAGTGCTGCATGTTACGGGACAAAATATAGTTTACTTTTCCATTAATGCTACACCAATTAAGATATAAACTAAATAAAACTTGAACATTAAATTATTACTCCCACCCTCTCTCCCTCAGCCGTCCCTCTCTTTCTACCTCCATCCCTTCCTACCTCCCTTCCTTCCGCCCTCCCTCCCTGTGTGTCTGTGTGTGTGTGTGTGTGTGTGTGTGTGTGTGTGTGTGTGTGTGTGTGTGTGTGTGTGTGTGTGTGTGTGTGTGTGTGTGTGTGTGTGTGTGTGTGTGTGTGTGTGTGTGTGTGTGTCTGTGTGTGTCTGTGTGTGTCTGTGTGTGTCTGTGCGTGAATACATAACTTCAAAAAGTATGTGGAACATGCATGCACAAACTGTTTTTTAAGATAACATACGTTGTCATTCCCATGGCAAAAGTGTGCGCAAATCTTTCTGTGTGATGGTGATTCCACCAGCTGTCACCTTAGACAGAAGAGACAGTTGGGGTAGGAGAGGACAATGGGGTATGAGAAGAGAGTGGGGTATGAGATAACAGTGGGGTATGAGATAACAGTGGGGTAGGAAAGGACAGTGGGGTAGGAGAGGACAGTGGGTTAGGAGAGGACAGTGGAGTAGGAGAAGACAGTGGGGTAGGAGAAGACAGTGGGGTAGGAGAAGACAGTGGGTTAGGAGAAGAGAGTAGGGTAGGAGAGGACAGTGGGGTATGAGAAGACAGTGGTGTAGGAGAAGACAGTAGGGTAGGAGAGGATAGTGGGGTATGGCAAGACAGTGGTGTGTGAGAAAACAGTAGGGTAGAGAGGACAGTGGGGTAGGAGAGGACAGTGGGGTACGAGAGGACAGCGGGGTAGGAGAGGACAGTTTGGAGAGGACAGGGGAGGAGGACGAAAAGGGCGGGGAGGAGGGACAGTGGGGTAGGAGGGAAGGGAGGGACAAGGGGATAGGAGAGGACAGTGGGATAGGAGAGGACAGTGGGGTAGGAGAGGACAGTGGGGTAGGAGAGGACAGTGGAGTAGGAGAGGACAGTGGGTTAGGAGAAGACAGTGGGGTAGGAGAGGACAGTGGGGTAGGAGAGGACAGTGGGGTAGGAGAGGACAGTGGGGTTGGAGAAGATAGTGGGGTTGGAGAAGACAGTGGGGTAGGAGGGTAAGTGAAGAGTGGGGCTGATGGCGGAGAATTACACAGCCTTAAGGCGAGGATTAGTGTCTGTGCTGGACACAGGGGGAGCCTGGGATACGAGGAAGAGGAATGTGCAATATGCGCTGCCGGTACTGGATTGTCTTCGACCACCGCACAGCTAAGTTAACTTCGTCCTAAGAAAAAGTAGCATCTCGGCGACATAAGTGTAAATTTGAGTTAAAAGACGTAATGCTTTTTACCAAAAGATAAAATTTCCGAAAGAAAGAGAAAAACGCTACTAAGCATGCTGCCCAGAAGGTTACTTCCAGTGGCAAAGTGAAGTCTATCTGCTTAAACAACTGGCGAAGGATAGCTGGAGTCATGGGCAGTTTGTTTATATGCAGCCCATAATACTCTTTTTGTAACTTTTTATGTAGCATGTCTATGTGCCAAGAACCCTGTAAGGGGTTTGCATGACCTGCTTCCAAATAGGAGAAGACAGTGGGGTAGGAAGTTGAGGTGTGTGGCAGGGTTTCAGCTGGTCATAGGCCACCTTTGTCATTAAGATCACGCCAGCTGTTTTTGCCAGTATCACCCGGTAGTTTGGCCCGATATTTCTGATCCTGATGATAAGGAACATATTATCAGGAATATTATTATTATCTCACAGTAATCCAATCCCCAATATCATCACCATCTTGCGATGACTAAGTTTACCTCCTATGATCAATGTTTGTCATTGCATTTATCAGAAAACTCCAAGTAAGTAATATGTGATGTTTGAAGAATTCCAATTAAAATGTGAATAAGTATGTTGTTAGTTAGCCAATTTAGGATTCAGCAGCAATGTTGTCTGATGCATCTTTAACAATATTTAACAAGATTGCCACCTAGAGATTCAACTCTAGATGGCAGGTGGACTAGGAAGCCATTTGGCTTATCGAGAGTCCAACCTATCTATCTAAGTATACCCCGCCCTTCTTAGGTATATGTCAATTTTATTTTTAAATATATTAACACTGCTAGCACCTACACAATCAGCTGATAATCTGTTCCATTCGTTTACTGTTCTTTGTGAAAATGAAAATTTTCTAATATCTAGTCTACACTGCTTCTTTGCTAATGTAACTCCATGTCCTCTAGTCCTTCTCTCTTCCTTGACTTGAAAAAAATATTTCTGTCAATATTTTCATATCCATTCAATATTTAAACACCTCAATCTGATCTCCTCTCAATCTTCTGGTTTCTAGTGTTGTTAAGCCACATTCTTTTAGACGCATTTCATAACTAATATTCCTGAGTTTTGGTATCATTTGGTTGCTCTCCTTTGTACTCTTTCTAGCATATCAATATCCTTCTTGCGATATGGCCTCCATGCTTGTATACAATATTCTAAGTGAGGCCTAACTATTGTTTTATACAGGGTATTATTAGTTCTTTTTCTTTGTACACTATATTTCGCCTAATTAATCCAAGAATTTGGTTTCCCTTCGCTGCTGCAATTCCACACTGCTCTGATACCTTCATGTCAGCACTAATAGTTAACCTAAGTCCTTTTCCTTTAGGTAGTATTTAGTACAGTATCACCCATTGTATATTGTGCATCTTCATTCCCATGTCCTGTGTGAAGGCACTACACTTTCCAAAATTAAACAGCATTTGCCACTTCTCAGACCATTCTATCAACTTATTAAGATCATCTTGTAAATGCTGTCTATCTGCATCACTTTAAATTTTCCTAAACACTTTTGTGTCGTCCGCAAACTTCAACACCTTGCTTGTTATGTCATCATCCAAATCATTGATATATATTAAGAATAAAATAGGTCCCAGTACTGATCCCTGCGGTACTCCACTCAAAACCGGTTTCCAGTTTGAAACCTCCCCATCAACTACTACTCTTTGTCTTCTACCAATAAGCCATTTTTCTATCCAGTTGATCATTCCATTTCCTATGCCATGGGCCTTTAGTTTAAGTAGTAGTCTTTGGTGTGGCACTTTGTCAAAGGCTTTTTAAAATCTAAGTAGATTATATCTACTGGTGATCCCTCATCTAGCCACTTTGTGACATCTTCCAAAAAACATAACATATTTGTTAAGCATGACCTCGCTTTTAAAAACCCATGTTGAGATGGGTTTATCAATTTATTTTTAACAAGAAAATCAACCAGGTGATCTTTAATTAGTCTTTCTAATAGTTTGCAAATCACCGATGTTAAACTCACTGGTCTATAGTTCTCTGACTTGTTTCTCGAACCTTTTTTAAATAATGGTATAATGTTTGCTTCTTTCCATTCTAACGGAACTATTCCCTCCTCTAATGACAAATTGAACACTGTTGCAAGCGGTATGCTGATTTGTTCTACAATTTCCAATAGTAATTTGGGAGGAATCCCATCACTCCAGGTGATTTATTATCCTTCATATCTCTTATTTTCATAGCTACCATTGTTGGGGTTACAATTAGTTGTCCTAAATAGTCAAACTCTCTCCCTTCGAACTTAGTCTCAAGTACTGGTAATATACTAATATCTTCCCTGGTAAACACCGAACTAAAGTACTCATTTAGGTTTTCTGCCATTACAAATCCCTCTGTTTTTATGTTTCCATCACTACCTTCTAGAGGACCGACCTTATCCTGAACTTTCTGTTTACTTCGAACATACGCATAAAAACTCTTGCTGTCATGTTTTATATTAAAAGCTATTTTTTGTTCGTAGCTTCTCTTTGAATTTCTAATTTCAGCTGTAGCTTGATTAAGTGCTTCTTTATAAATGCTATAGTCTTCTCACTTCCGGTATGTCTATATGTCTTCCACATCATTTGCTTGTACTTGATTTTTCTAATGGCTTCCTTCGATAAGTGTTTCTTCTTTGACCGTTTCCCCTGTTTTTTCAAGGGGACAAATTTGTCAACGACGCAGTCAATTTCACTCTTTAAAATATTCCAGCATTCTGTTGCTGTCTTATTCTTCAGTGTGTTATTCCAGTCTATCTTTGCTAAATATTCCCTCATGTCCTTATATCTTCCTTTGTGAAAATTTTTCCTGTACCTTATTTTTCTATTCCGTTCTCCCTTTACTTTGATGATAAAATGTATCTGGTTGTGATCACTACACCCAGTGGCTCACATATCTTGACATTATCAACAAATTCCTTCTGTGAGCTCAATACTATGTCTAACACGTTCTCGCCCCTGGTTGCTTCTAACACATGTTGAGAAAGGAAACTATCTTGTACTAAATTTAAAAACTCTTGATCCTCTCTCCCGGTACTCTGTAGAGATGTCCACTGTATATGCCCATGGTTAAAATCCCCCATAATAATACAGTCCCGTTTACTCACTTCTTTGATAGCGTTATGTATTTTTTCATTATCTTCCATGCTTATGTTTGGACTCCGATACACTAACCCAACAGTTAATGTTGACTTTCCTGTAACTATGTTACACCAGACAGCATCTTCACATTCTGCTTCTTTTACTAATTTTATTTCATAAGCTTGGATGGATTCTTTAATATATAAAATAACTCCCTCCCCTTCTTCCTAATCTATCTTTCCTAAACATTACATACCCTGTCATTCCTAATTCGCATCTGATATATCAGGTGTGGCCCAAGATTCAGTTATACCTATTATGTAGGGTCAATATCTTCTACCATAATGTTTAGTTCATTTCTTTTGTTTACTATGCTCCTTGCATTTAAACAAACACATTTATAACCAAATTCCGTAGGGCTTTCCAGGCTGTTCTTTGCTGATGTCTTTTTGCTATCTTTATCTATGCCTCTATTTTGGCTTCTCTGTGTATCCCCCTGCGAAACTAGTTTAAAAAGTTGCAACCTGTTCCATTATTCATCGATCGAAGAAGGTTCTCGGAGAACACTGCTGCGCCCTTTCCCTTAGATGGAGGCCATCTCTCATAAACATGTCTTCTTTACCAATAAAATATCCCCACAAATCTACAAATCCAACTCCTTCTTCTTCACACATCTGCTCTAATAGTCCGTTAATGGCCATCCTCTTGCAATTTCTAAATGTTGTTCCCCTTCCCCTCATCACTGGCAAGATTCTGAGATATGATCTGTTCAACTCTCGTCTTCTTCAGTGTCTCTACCAACTCTCTGTATCTCTTTACTATCCTGGTTGTTCCATCCCTGTCTGCATTGTTCGTCCCTACATGTACTAATATAGACCCCTTTGGCCATGCCCCAAAACTTTCTCTACCCGTTCAGTCACATGCTCTATCATAGCCCCCGGAAGACAAACAACAACGTCTTCTCCTTTGCTTAATGTCCTGTCTGTCTTTCGCAAAATGGAGTCTCCCATAAATACCCTTTCTCTTCTCAATGCCCCCTCGATCATGCTTCAGAGTAGCTCCTCCGTTTGTTTCTAATTAGTGCTGTCTTGTCCCAATCTATAATGTTCACACATCTAGTTCAGTTCTTATTTTAAAATGAAAGTAAGACACATGAAACATTTGTCAAATTTATTGAGGATAAGTTTAAATTGAGGCAAATAATTAAAATTGTTACCTGAATGGGCCATTCCATTGTGGCTCCAGTTTGCCACCTTTCCTCCCGATGTTCCTCATGTTTTTGAAATGATACCCCACGCGCAATGGCTGGCTCCCATTGACAGTGCAAGTCTTCCAGGATAAGCTTCACAAATACTTGGGAAAGTAGAATTTAAATCCCTCGGATTACTCAGGGCATAGTTTTCGTCGAGGGGGGCATTCTTTGCCTTGCAATATGGGCTTCCATCAGAAGTCATCAAGGCACAGGGGGACTGGGCTAGTAATGCCTATGAGAATTACATTAATCCCATATGGAAAATGCGCAAACACCTTGCAGCTACCCTAGGGAGATATATACAGTAATACACTCTACATACTACCAGGGTTTGGGTGTGTTCTGGGAGTTTGCATTGTTATATGGCGATTGTCTGTATACTTGCACATACATGTATACTATGACTATGTATGGTGATTATTTGAACATGTGGTTATTGCATAACATTAAAACAATGCAGATCTACAAGTTCACCCATGCAACCCTGTCTTACTCTTATTTGTTCACCAACCTGACCGAGTGTCAGGGCGATTTATTGCTAACAGACTGATTAATATTGAGTTTACCACACTATCATAGACATATAGCGATTTACGTAGTGCAGGTAATAAACACGATTTTAGGCCGTATGTGTCTTTTACGGGATTTGCATTTTACGTTGTTGTACGTTGTGGTTTCGATAAGCACTTATATCTGACAAGTTGTCTAAATGCATATAATCATAACACATGTATACGTTTGCCCTAAACAGGTTGTACTGCGCGAAAAATGGCACTCTTCATTAATAATCAAGATCGTCAAACACAAGTTGCCGCTAATACCAGAGACTTCTAATACCATGGCAACCACCATAATGATCGATTAAAATTCATGATTTCCGTGATCATTGTCACCGGCAAAGTGTTCCATTGCTTCTGCTTGTAATAATCCTTCGGAAATATAACTGATCGAAACACGCTAATTGAGAACAGTTCGATTATTACAAACAAAAACAAAACAAATTCCTATTATGTGAACATGGATAATATGGATTTCCTGCCCCCAGCCTCGCGAGACTTGCACGCCCTATTAGTTCTGCTAGTAGTCGCCATTTTCGATCAATGGCATCAACGCAGATAATCAGAGCAAATGACAGTCGAGTTATTGTCAGAATTAACAATGTTTTGATAATAATAATACGTATGATTTCTTATGCGCTAATATACTCAAAACTCAAACTAAAAGACAAAGCCAACATTGAGCGTGCATCTACGTATCGAGAGTAGCAGTTTTGAAATTTGACCAACAAGAGCGTTCGTTAACGTCACCTGATCTTGCGTCACCCACGCCAAGACTACATCATGTTTTTGATCTCGTAGGCGTCCCTGCCGTTAGTGTTTGAGAGACAATTTTGCCTGACATGAATATTACTCAAATGTACATTGTATGCTATTTTTAATATTCAGCAGCGAAAGCAACACATGGAATACAGATTGCAAAATAGCTGTATGTTTACGGTTGTGCGAACGTTGAGCGGTGCCGCTGTTAACGTTGCAGGCCGCCGATGACGGAAGTGCCAGTGTTGACAGCGGTGTCATCATTCCAGCTCCAAGGGACATGCTGCCGCACATGACGCGTTCGACCAGCGAGACATCGTCACATCGACCGATAGCGAGAGTGGTGTATAACACCCGGATACACTCGAGGTCCAGCAGCAAACTGCGACTGGCGCGAGTCAGGGCAACAAGCACCCGCTCCGAAGACCGCCAGGTCGGATGATCGCGCCGTTGGTCGTGGTAAGTACATGCATGAACAGAGCGTATTGTTCGGTGTGAAAACGGGGACGTATAGGCCTACACATGACTGACATTTCTACTACTACCGGGTACTGGCCACGGTCTTGGCTGAAAGTCATTATATATAAAGGAATAGGAATACAATGTGTTAAAATAACATCATTATAATAGCTAGGAACAAATATGTGTTAAAATAATTAGGCGCCATTGCACTATACCTAAAGTAATAGGAATAAAATGTGTTAAAATAAGGAATAGCCATTGTATCTAAAATGTGTTAAAATAAGGAGTAACCATTATATCTAAAGGAATATGAATAACATATGTTAAAATATGGAATGTCCATTGTGTATAATGGAATAAAATGTGTTAAAATGACGAGTATAGCCATTGCATCTAAAGGAACAGGAATAAAATGTGTTAAAATAAGGAGTAGCCGTTATATCTAATGGAATAGGAATAACATGTGTTAAAATAAGGAGTAGCCATTATATTTAATGGGATAGGAATAAAATATGTCAAAATCAGCAGTAACCATTATATCTAAAGGAATAGGAATCAAATGTGTTAAAATAAGGAGTAGCCATTATATATAAACGAATAGGAATCAAATGTGTTAAAATCAGGAGTAACCTCGGTTTAACACACCCCAAAGGCAAAGAAATGTGTCGCTGCTAACGAAATACTCAGAAATTATAAGTTGTTTTCGATTGCTATAGTAAACTATTTCAGACATTGGAAGGGAATCTGAATAAATTAATTAATGCGAACCATTACATGAATAACATCAAGAATGTATATGTACGAACGATTGCAGCATGTATACTATAAGGAACTATACACAGTCATTGACGCCATTGTTTCTTGCCATACAGATGCGCTGCTGAGACATCCCATATTCTGCCATCGTCGTACGAAGACGAAGTTGTCGTATTTCTCATTCTGTTTCCGGTTGTGTTCACCGTGTTGATTGTCATCACGAACAGCCTCCCCCCCGCGGCGCTGTCCCCAATGGAGCGGCAGGTGACATTAGACAGCGCCAGGGTCAACGACACTGTCAGCGTCGCCGTCAGCGTCAGCTACAGCGACAAAGAGGGCGTCAGAGACTACCATTATTCCCTCCACCAGTTCGCTAGTGTCGTGCACACAATATAATATCCGTTATTCCGCGCTTACGGTGTTCCTCGCTGTAAGACCAATCGCTTCAAGAACTCTTTTGTGCCGTATAATTGGCTGTGAATGGACTTCCCTATTTACCGACGAACATTACTGGCATTGAACTGTGAATCTTTTTAGCTATTTATTAAATTGATCTATTTTATACTAATTTAACTAGTTGTATTTTTTGGTCACGTTGTATGTTCCATTTATAATAATATAGTTTGCTAAATATTTTTATTTTTATGCTTTAATTTATCTAAATGTATATATTCATATTAGAGAACATTAACAGTTTTACTATCCGACATTTTTTTCGTTTTAATTTTACTAGACATTCTAATTAGTAAAACTTTCATATATTGTTATGCTTTCATAAATAGTTTTACTAATATACATTAATGAATTTGTTATCAACCATAATGTTCTTATTGTACAATTCAGCCGCTTTGGCTGCCAGTGAAGTCAATAAACTTTCATATTATTATATATTTTAAAAACTTTTTTATATTATATATCCGGAGCCAGTTTCACGAAGCCGCTAAGAACGTCCAGTACGCTAAAGCCAGCCGCCCACCGCCCGATTGTTCCCGCTACGACAATCGGGCAGTAGTAGTAAATGAAACGTTTTTTCAATAAGCGAACGTAATAGCAATTGGATACATTTTAATACGTTTTATGAGAGCGGCCCCTGTGATGTTGGAAATTATCTACTGTTAGGGGTTTAATTCGTATACTTTAAAAACTCTAAATGTATTTTTAATACAATTATTTTGCGACTTAATTTCCACCTCGCTGTGGCAGACCACATATTAAATATTGAGCAAACTTGGAACAAAACGCAGAGTTCTACTCGCCTCTTTCTGTGGACATTCGCTTAATTCGTTGCACTATTAGCCTCTGATCTAAAAATAACATGAGTATTTCACTTAGAGCAACATGTCTAAATCTCTATTCATACAACACTAGCAACAATAGCAGTGACAATAGGTGTCACTGCAGTTTGATCGGCGGGAAGATAGCGGAATTTGGGGGAGATCGAGAAGCAATGAGCTAAACAACGAGGCTATGTTTTCAAGTGGGAAATGATAAGTGGGAGTATCCAATAAGTGTATTCCTGACGTCTGGCTGTGTACAGAAGTGAACGAAACAGAGATCCAGCGTCCGCGTCCATTCTTGACATCATTAAATTGCCCGTTTGCGACGGTGGCGGAGTCGGGGCTTGGAAACCGAGTGGTTGGCATCGATGTCCGCACTGCCAGTCGGCCCGCAGATGCTTCTTTCCCTAGGCCTGCCGTCGTATCCAACGACTGCTAAATCAAGCACTTCTCGCAGGGATCTGCCACGGCTAGTTTGCATGGCAAACACGTATAGCTTGCGAGGATGATACTGCTGCCTGACCGGCGCAATTCCGGCTTTCATTTACCCTACCACACTCGATCAATTAATCTCAAAAACACCATCTTCGCAAGCCATAGTTATGTATAGCCTCACCATACATATAGGCCTATGACAGTATATGTATATTATGTTAAACATCATATATATCAACTTTCATTGTGCCTTTTCTAATAAATGTACATCTCCTTAGAATATTATTGTCTAAGTGTGTAATATTATATAAACCAATACATATATACATTAATTTTATAATCGTTTGTGGAGAACCAATATATGCTCAGGATTGACAGGCCATGATACTCACAGTGTTGTGTAATGGTGCCGGCATATAGCAGCAGGTTGGAATTCCAGCCACAGACGGCGCAAGACGAAAAGGCCACAGGGACGTGATTCTGAAACTGAACGTCCGGTGTGATTCCGTCGCGCGCTGTCGCTACGAAGAAATGAAACATGGCGGCGCCCTTGAAGGGAGTTGGCGGCGCTGTTAGACTATTTACAAACATTCGCATTGCAGCGTGTCGGTGTAGACACAGTTGCACCACAAAAACAGTCCTGATTCCCACCAGACAGTATGGCAACAGAGCGCCAGTTGTCCAAACCGTGAAGTCGAAATATTGGCCGGTGGTTCTTGCGTCAGGTCTCGCTGTGGGCTACGTAATCGGACGTGGTTGGTATGCTACGAACGCACTACCCCAGGTGGAGGCCGCTATGCCTTTCGGCGGCGGAGATTCGTTGCCTCCTCTCTCAAACAGAGGCCGTCTTAACTTCATAGCTGACGTGGTGGAGAAGGTTGCACCTACTGTTGTATATATTGAAATACAAGGCAGGTGGGTGCACTGCAGTCAGGCATGACATGAGCTTGTTCGGGACCGTTTTTAATACACTTTTTATACAGGCCTAGGGGTTGGCAAAACTGGTAACAAATTCGACAATTAAACGTTTGTGTCGATTCTTGACATAGATTGCATTCGGTATTATTGTTCTTTTATAAGTAGCGAATAAGGTCGCTGGTTACAATTGGCACACGCATAGCATTGCAATTTGGAAAGCAGCATGTCTCTAGTATAAACTACCAAATAAGACCGGTTTGACTACGCGTCATCAATTTATTTTTAATTTAAATATCTGGTAGTTGACAATCGGCTAATGTGTTCAATTGGCGTCTAAGTATTAGGTCTGACTGTGGTTACACTGGTAGTGACACTGACAGCAGTGACACTGACTGGGGCAGTAATTCCTCCAACATTGAGTGTTGATTCAGGACCTTGATGACAGTGTTTTAGATAACACTGGTGCAACTTAGATTTGTGTTACGTTTTATATTTGTGGTTAGTAAACTTTTTGGCATTTTTTCTAGTAAATCAATGCTGGAAGTCCTACCCCTGCATACAGGGTAATATGTAATTTTAAGGTATAATTTGTTATATACTTACTGTGACAGTGACATTTTCTATGAACAGTTATATCATTTTTCCACTGGGTGGACAGAAATTATAACAATTGTATACATGTGTGTGTGTGTGTGTCATCACAGGGTTAATCAAAATAAAATAAAAAATTACGATTGTCTGCAGCAATCCAATGACTGGATCAAAAATGACCGTGTCCAACGGGTCAGGGTTCATCGTCAGAGAGGACGGCCTTATACTGACCAATGCCCACGTGGTTGCCAACAAACAGACGGTCAAGGTTCACCTAAACAACGGCAAGACATACGAAGGCTGGGTGCAGGCCGTGGACCCTGTGTCAGACCTCGCCACCGTCAAAGTGAATGCTGTATGTACTAAATGGAACCTGTATATTATATTATATGTAAATAATACACATATATTAATGCTACAATAATATAAATGTATGTATATATATTTATATATATAGAGAGGGGGAGAGAGAGAGCACAGTAATCATATCATCATTATGCAGCTATAGTGTCCTGTGGTTGGGCGAAGGCCTCAGCATGGTGCTTCCACATCTGCCTATCTTGCTTTGTCAGATGGTACCCTTCCAGTAATCGTCTTGTTCGTCTCTCCGGTCTTCCCAGAGTAAGACTGGCGAGACCATACTCATCCACCAGCAATGTACTTGTACTCACGAAAATGTACTCGGGCCCATGTCTGCCTGGAATGTTATTGTATGGTTCGCTGTAGAAAGAACTCCCAGTATATATATATATATAATATATATATACATACAAAATATATATATATATATATATATATACTATATATACTTAATCATTAAAAAATTATTATTAATTAAACGTAATACATTTACTTATTTATATTTGAAAGTATTGTTGAGCACTCTATGATTACTGTATATATACTGCTAACAATACTTTCAAATATAAATAAATAAATGTATTACGTTTAATTTATAATAATAATAATTCCTTTAATGATTAAGTAAAATAAATTTTTAGCAGTAGTCATTTCAGACTTTCAGTATCAGACATGGGGTCAAATACTTTTGTATTTGAAATTATTTAAATATAAAAAAGTAATTATATTTGTACACTTTATTATTATAAATATCACTTGAATTGTCGTGTTCATGTTTACCTGTAATGTTACTGTATGGTTCGCTGTAGAAAGGTCTGCCAGTGTTGAGATTGGGTGATTCGTCCACCCTGAGGACAGGGGAGTGGGTGGTTGCTGTGGGCAGTCCTTTCTCTCTCAGCAATACAGTCACAGCCGGCATTGTCAGCACCACTCAGCGCAATAGCAAAGAACTAGGCATCCACAACAAAGATATCGACTACATCCAGACGGACGCACTCATAACCGTAAGCTTTAGTCACGCATGGACTTTTCAGTGAAATAAAAATCTTTTGGTTTGGAATTTCAGTGATATGAAAACTCTTTGTTGAACTGGAAATGTTGTGGTCATTGTTTCTGCAAAGTTCTATATACACTGTCTTTTGATGTGGGTGTGAAACAACGTCCCCTGTTGATACAAACGTTATGTTGTTACAGGTGTACACCTGTGTGTATACATTTATAATACTCAAGTTATGTACTTGAAATGTACCTGATTTTTTACTTGCATTTGAAAAGTAATTGTTTATCCTAGCTTACTTATTTTTGATCTTAGCTTATTTATTTTATCTTAGCTTATCATATTAAATACATAAGGCTTATGTATTTAATTCATTTATATTTAGTCAGCACATCATGTTAATGTAAAGCACTTTGATTGGCATTTAGTTACTTAAAAGGCACTATATTAAGAAATGGAATTTTTATTATTATTAAGTACAAAAAGATGTGCAAATAATAACAAATGCACTCAGGTACAAGTAATGACAAATGCACTCGGGTACAAGTACCAGTCATGACATTTTGAGATAAAAATATTTTTGGCATTTAAATTTATGAAACCTGCAAACTGTCTCGCAGGTATTTATGTTATTAGTTGATTGAAGCAAACTACAACTTGTTATTAGTTGATCAATGGCATTCGATGCAAACTATGTATTGTCTTTAGGTTGCAGATATTTGTCAAATTAGATATTTATTTCATTTTCAGTTTGGACATTCTGGTGGACCTCTCATTAACCTGGTAGGTACACATTCTGTGTTAATTTATTGGGTCAAAGGTCAGACCATATTATTTCAGGGTCAAGTCACTGTTCATGGTTTTAGTGACCGTGATGAATATTTTGTGTAATTGTACAACGTTTGTTCATCAGCAGAAAGGCCGTCATATGTACAACTGCAACTGTGGCATGACACAGGTGTCTTGCAGAAATGTTGTTTTCCCCAACAAAATCAATTGAGAAGATGCAGGCCATCAATTCTTTTTCATTGTCACTACTTTTTGTAACCATAATATGTGTATATAGATATGATATACATACTATTTGGGTGCCTGTGTATGTAACTATAATTCATAAAAGTAGTGTATGTTGACTGCGCCATTACACATTATGAAATGTAAGATATAAACCCTACATCCCCCTCTGGTTCTACTACATACACTACCAGTTTGAATTTTTAAATAAAATGTAATAGCCACACACCCAGTGGTCAAAACATCATGGCTTTGATGTGGAGTATAGCATAAATGATAATTTGCACAAACATTTCAGCTCTACCATTACTGATATAAGTTATTTTATTAACAGAATAAAAAAAATAAACACCAATATTGTTCTGTTTCTCTCTTTAGGATGGAGAAGCCATTGGAATCAACACCATGAAAGTGACAACTGGTATTTCTTTCGCAATCCCGATTGACTACGCCAAGATGTTTCTGGGCAAGGCAGAGAAACTGGAGAAAAGAGGTGACGTATCACTTGTTTACAAAATATAATTGTGCTAACTTTGCAGTCAGTTCGTATGCATCATTTGCAAGGTGCTGATGTGCTTATTTATGTTCGTTTGCTTGGAACATTGGCCTCAAATATATATCAGAAATACTGGTGATGTATTCCATCTCTGTCCAGACTCATTTCTTCAAAGGCCCCACCAATCAAGGGGACCATTTCATTAAGCTCTTAATGAAAATTCATCATTAAACTAAATTTGGTGTTAAATTTAAAGATTTTGTTTTTCAAAACTTAAATATCTATTTCTGAGGACACTATTTCCATGACACACCAGTGACAGTATCTGGCTGGAGCGATGATATTGACAGATTTCCCGACTGGGGTGGAGTGTTTAATGTTGAAATGCTGTTGTCACGGCTGGAGCCATGTTTATGAAAACAGTGCACTGTTACCGCTATAAAATAAAAATGTTGACAAAACGTTTTTCATATAAGCGTATTTGGGCAGCCAGTATAGCATAAGAGATTATGTTACGCAGTATAACGTAGGTTGACGATAACAAATTAACAGAAAAAAATCCCTTTCAGAAACCTGTCAAATGATGTCTTGATAACTTACAGGTCAACCGAAGGGATGGTTTGGGTTTGGCTCTCCGTCCTCCTCCGAACCCAGCAAGTCTAAGCGTCGCTACATGGGCATCACCATGCTGACTCTGACTCCCAGCATCATTCAGGAACTGAAGCTACGTCATCAAGACTTTCCGTCCGACATTGATCATGGAGTTCTTGTTCACAAGGTTGTCGTGGGGTCACCAGCATTCAAGTAAGTACACCACTGGTCAGTGGTAGGTCACACCACAGTGGTCTGGTCAGTGGTAGGTCACACCTCTGTGGTTTGGTCAGTGTTAGGTCACACCTCTGTGGTTTGGTCAGTGGTAGGTCACACCACAGTGGTAGGTCACACCACAGTGGTAGGTCACACCACAGTGGTCTGGTCAGTGGTAGGTCACACCTCTGTGGTTTGGTCAGTGGTAGGTCACACCTCAGTGGTTTGGTCAGTGGTAGGTCACACTCGTGTGGTTTGGTCACGTGGTAGGTCACACCTCTGTGGTTTGGTCAGTGGTAGGTCACACCTCTGTGGTTTGGTCAGTGGTAGGTCACACCTCAGTGGTTTGGTCAGTGGTAGGTCACACCTCAGTGGTTTGGTCAGTGGTAGGTCACACCTCAGTGGTTTGGTCAGTGGTAGGTCACACTCTCAGTGGTAGGTCACGACCTCTGTGGTTTGGTCAGTGGTAGGTCACACCTCAGTGGTTTGGTCAGTGGTAGGTCACACCTCTGTGGTTTGGTCAGTGGTAGGTCACACCTCAGTGGTTTGGTCAGTGGTAGGTCACACCTCTGTGGTTTGGTCAGTGGTAGGTCACACCTCTGTGGTTTGGTCAGTGGTAGGTCACACCTCAGTGGTTTGGTCAGTGGTAGGTCACACCTCTGTGGTTTGGTCAGTGGTAGGTCACACCTCAGTGGTTTGGTCAGTGGTAGGTCACACCTCTGTGGTTTGGTCAGTGGTAGGTCACACCTCAGTGGTAGGTCACACCACAGTGGTAGGTCACACCTCTGTGGTTTGGTCAGTGGTAGGTCACACCTCAGTGGTTTGGTCAGTGGTAGGTCACACCTCTGTGGTAGGTCACACCTCTGTGGTTTGGTCAGTGGTAGGTCACACCTCTGTGGTTTGGTCAGTGGTAGGTCACACCTCTGTGGTAGGTCACACCTCTGTGGTTTGGTCAGTGGTAGGTCACACCTCTGTGGTTTGGTCAGTGGTAGGTCACACCTCAGTGGTTTGGTCAGTGGTAGGTCACACCTCTGTGGTTTGGTCAGTGGTAGGTCACACCTCTGTGGTTTGGTCAGTGGTAGGTCACACCTCTGTGGTTTGGTCAGTGGTAGGTCACACCTCAGTGGTTTGGTCAGTGGTAGGTCACACCCCTGTGGTTTGGTCAGTGGTAGGTCACACCTCTGTGGTTTGGTCAGTGGTAGGTCACACCTCAGTGGTTTGGTCAGTGGTAGGTCACACCTCTGTGGTTTGGTCAGTGGTAGGTCACACCTCAGTGGTTTGGTCAGTGGTAGGTCACACCTCGTGGTTTGGTCAGTGGTAGGTCACACTTGGTCAGTGGTAGGTCACACCTCTGTGGTTTAGTCAGTGGTAGGTCACACCTCTGTGGTTTAGTCAGTGGTAGGTCACACCTCAGTGGTTTGGTCAGTGGTAGGTCACACCTCTGTGGTTTGGTCAGTGGTAGGTCACACCTCTGTGGTTTGGTCAGTGGTAGGTCACACCTCTGTGGTTTGGTCAGTGGTAGGTCACACCTCAGTGGTTTGGTCAGTGGTAGGTCACACCTCTGTAGTTTGGCTTGTTTAAGCTCAAAAAGATTCAATGTGTTGTCTTTTCACTTATGTTCACTTTTTGTCACATTGTAAATTTGTCATGCCACTGATTGTAATTTACAAATTATGTACCGGTGCCAAGTACTTTTTTTACAGCACTTCATTACATTACCTGCGTAGAAAATTTCAGTTTTCTAAACTAATTAAGTCCTTTTTGTGGTACAGTGCTTTTTATTTATAAAAATGATGAATATACATGTACAGACTAAACTGTGTCGCACGCAATAGGAACAGTGGCTTTACAAAAACCTGGACAGACTTTTCCACAAGATAGTCACGTTCTAAATCTCAACTGCACGTACATGTTTAATCAAAGTTTTGCAAACAAATTGTTTGGAAACAGTTGTTTTTGAGTGAGATACAATACTATGAAAAAGGCGGAATTGCTACGAAAACACACTTGCGTAGTTGTGTATACGCAATGATACGTAGGAACATAATTTCTTATTAATTTTTATTTCCATAACTGATCAGATCCACCCTTAACACCCCTCTCCACCCAACACCCCTCTCCCCCTTAACACTAGGCTCATTTGGTTTCAGCGGTGGTCTAAGGCCAGGAGACATCATTATGAAGATAAATGGGAAGGACGTGTCCTCAGCCACGGATGTGTATGCAAGTGTAGAGAGCGGCAAGGACCTAACGATGTCGGTCCAACGGGGCTATGAGAGGACCATTCTGACGATCTCCCCTGAGGACCTCGAGTACTGAGTCTTGGAAAACTATGCATGGTTCCTAAATGGACCTTTTAAATATATGAATAGGGAACAATTTTAAATACAATGGTGGTTTACTGCAGGGTAAATTACTTGTGATGATCCCGAAACTGCGCTTACAATGGCGGCATTTTGATTGTGAATTGTAAAAACTAATATTAAGTTTCTGAACACGCTGTAATATTAAGTTTCTGAACACAATGCAACAATATTAAGTTCCTGAACAGGCTGTAATATTACATCGGCAAACCCTGGGAACGTTGGTGTTCTGGGTATTAGTGGTATTGAAACAAACAAAAATAAACAATATTATTATTGCTACATTGTCTGTTGACGTCCTGCTAATAATTATCACCTCAGGATGATTCCCAGTCACAGGACAAACTTTTGACCATTATTATTTGAACATCTAAGTGTCTTAAGACTTACATGTATTGCCAAGCCAAGCGTGTATTGATAAGCACATTCATATCACCAGATTATAAGAAACATACATGTAAGTGAACACACAAGAACAGTTGTGGAAAATGTCTGAGAAATGCCGGTATTGGTCCAACTATAGAGTGTCAAATCTATAGATATGAAGTCTGCAAATTTTACGTTTGTGACGACAATGTTATCAAAGTCAGCTCGAGCAAATGTTTCTGTTCCAACGGCTACAAAGCCACGACCAACTTGCACAAGTGGAATCTGTACACTGAAAATAGTGCTGCCATCTAGTGTTGCAGTCACATATCGTCCCTGCAAAAAGTGGAATGCCAACATGTTTCCTTTGTGGAGTTTATTGACAAGTTCATATGCATCATGATAAGATTACTGACCCCCAAATATACAGACAAACCTGATACTAGCGATGCTGCACGTACGATTAGAAATAATATACAGTGTACATGTATATATATATATAATATATACATAATATCTTTGCAATAACACCACATCTACAAGTATTCGTGGCATTTTACAATACATAATATTGTTATCTAAAATTTATTATATCTGGAAAGTTTGAAGTCGGTGGGTATCAAGTTTATAGTGAAACATTTATTCCAAGCAGTGAGAAAAACAATTCATTGTAATAACTAACAACATTTCAATGAGTTCTGGCAAATGGAACAGACACCGCTGTTCCTTATAACTGAAAAAAAAAAAATATTTATAAAAAATTTACTCGTACTGAAATTAGTCAGATATTCAATAAGTAATTTATTCATTATTTTCCTTATTTACCTGCACCCGTAGACTCATGTGGTACCACTTTTGATACTTGAGCCGCCATGTCTTCACCTGATACACGGCCGACTTACCTGAGGAACCAATGAAAACAAGGATTACACAACACAAGTTTCAGTGTCGTTCACACTTGGTCTTGGAAACACATGGATACAGGGGGCCATTTAAGTCTCACACCCGAATACGAGGTTGGGGCAGGAAGTCCATTTTGTCATGTTAAAAGATAGGACTTTGTTTTTGGTTGTGATAATTGGATTGTCCCCAAATTGTGTTTATAGTTTTATTTTCCGAAGGATAGTTACAAGCAGTGTGACACTGCCAGTAAGAACGGTCATGGAAATCATGCATTGTAATCGATTATTATGGTGGTTGCCATGACATCGGCAGCTAGTACTTATATTTGGCGATCTTGTCACATACTGAAGAATGCCATCTTTCACGCAGTACAACCTATTTTGGGACAAATGTATGCTTGTGTTATGATTATGTGCATTTAGACAACTTGTCAGATATAAGTGCTTATCGAAACCACAACGTACAGCAATGTAAAATGCAAATCCCATAAAAGACCCATACGACCTAAAATTGCTATGAGAATCACTATAAATTATATACATGTCTATTTCAGTGTGGTAAACTCAATATAAAAACGGACAGTTAAGTTAAGAAAACTATAACAAAAGATATTTATAACCTGATTTTCGTAGTGTGATGTAACAGAAACCGAGCCTATGACTACAGTCTGTAATCCACATTTGGTCAGCCTTTACGTATATCTCCCATTCAAGCGGTATTACTGGTATCCAGAGATAACAATACTCCTAAAATGATTACCATAATATATAATTTCTAACAAGACTTCCCCAATCGCTTAAGTTTATTTTAATCAGACAGAAACTACAACTGTCACCCATTTTTAGAATATCATTCTTGTGTCCTGTCCCCAATCAGCTCCAGTCGTGCAGCATCTCGCCATGTATCGTGACCCACTTACAGGCCCTATACAGCACAATTTATGTAAGCCAAATATCAAAAAAACAGTTGACACTAATGTGGGTATGTCTTTTATATGTATATATATATATATATATATATATATATATATATATATATATATATACAATTCCAAAGATCTACTGTTTGAATCATGTACATAACTGAACATTATATAGGTTATATTAAGTTACACTATCTCCAGCATTGTTTATGTTATAAAACAGAAAGTTCGTCCATCTGTGGACCCTTTTGCATGGATGGGGCTGTAATTTTGCATGTGATCAAGCAGACTTCATAATTCTGTGTGGTAGAGAACGTGGAGGGTGCAACATTTCATAAGGACACTGCCACGCATTAATGTTTTGTTGCGTCACGATGTGACCGTGCGACGTAATTCTGGGATGCACTGAAAGTAATGCAATAACTTTTCAAATGTCTTAATGCGGTACAGGGCTTTATGCACGATCAAATGTTTGCCAGACACACATTTTTTGGTGGATACGTAGATGTTAACTGCTAAACCATGAGTTTTATGACTGGAAATGGACTACAAAGACATGTGACACCATTGACACTTATTTTAAAAGCATAACTGATAATATATATGGTTTTGGAAGACATTATTTATTTATTTTATTTTTTGCTCCATCGTTTTTTACCCGTCCACCCATATTTCTACACGTCCACAACAGGTTCTACCCGTCCAAATGACGGGTGGACGGGTCTCTGCATAAAGCTATGGTGCGGTAGATTGTCCTTTTCCAGAAGCTCTGCTAGCATGGGCTGTGGACGGGGACTTTGGGAATCACAAATGTTTTTTCCTCAAGGATCATTGGTTATGTGGCTGGTGATATATAACGCTCCCATTGCTCCCCAGGTGTCCCTGCTTTCACGACTCACTGTAGTTCCCTGTTAGGGCGAGTTCCTGCTTCCCCGGCGACACCCAGAAGTACACCCCATCTGCATACATGACATCACAACCACCAGACGGTACACGTGCAGCGACAAACACTCCAGCTGTGCTGCCCTCTGGTGGCTTGTTGATGTAGACGTCGACTCCAATTGATACATCAGACCTGTCAACACAATCGCATATTCTGCTTCAAAGATGAGACATTATCACTGTCGTTTACTGCCTGTTCTCTCTTACAGAACTCTTGTGCACTCTACTACTAATAGAAACTTGTGTACCCTAAGAAAGTTGTGTCTGTCCAGTCCTTGTGAAGTGTGAAAGTATTTGACACTATCCCCGGCTGACCTGATCAACTGAACGCTGTCTTTGTGTATATAGGAAGTATTCAGCCAAGCTGCGATTAATGCACATATCAAAGTAACCATTCATACTGCTGAGTGAACTGGAGGTCAACCAAACACAAATTCAATTTCCCTGGGAAGTATTCAGCCACAATGCCATTACTGCACAGACTATTTGTACACATGTATCCACCACTGCCCATAGCCATGTACTCATTCATATAGCTGAGTGAATTGGCTTAACATGGAAGGAATAAACATGCCTAGTATTTAAAATGGCAGCACGTGATTTAAACCTGAGGGTCCAATGCACTGGCGACTATATCAACATTCTCCACGTTTAAAACTTTCTTAAAGTGTGGCCTTTGAAGTGAGAGAAATCGTACTCGCCACGTAGAATTCCCGAGGACAGCGATTGGCCGTGTCATCCGCAGAGGTAGACATGTGTCTATTGGTGGTTCTGGCACTGTCTGGGTCATGACCTTTCCATGACCCCCACTGCTAGACTGTGTGACCTCGAATGACCCCGCTTGTGGTGAAAGGTTGTAGGGTTCGGCTGACTCGGGGTAACCTGAAAGTGACAGGACGTGACGGGACATGACAGAGAGAATGTCAAAGTGACACATGCATGGCAGACACTGAAATTATCTACCATATATTTTGTGAATATGTGAACATGATAGTTTTAGGACTGGATAAATGTGTGTAAACATCATCAATGTGCTTCTGTTCTTGTTTATGTACTTGTGTTTGTGTTTTCAATGCATGTGTGTTGCCAATGTGTGTGTGTATGAGTGTGTGCTTGTGTTATCAATGCCTGTGTGTTGTCAATGTGTGTGTGTGTGTGTGTGTGTGTGTGTGTGTGTGTGTGTGTGCGTGTGCGTGTGCGTGTGCGTGTGGTGTGGTGTGTGTGTGTGCTTGTGTTTTCAATGCATGTGTGTTGTCAACGTAGGTATGTACATGTGTGTTTGTCTGTGGGCGTGTATGTTGTATCGTAGACTATCAAGACACACCAAGTTACTCATTCATAAAAGTGTACACAGCCATCTACACATCACATCTACACCTACACACATCTGACCGCTTGCAGACGTAAAAATACATTCTCTACATGCTGGTAAAACAACAGGAATTATTATTAAGAAAAATACCTTCAAAGTCATCTCTGTAAGGCAGAGGGAACGGCTGGGGTGTGGGAGAGGGAGGGTAACTCCCTTTGGTTCCCATGGCTAGGGTGGTGAGTGTGTACACAGTGTTCCTGAGAAGGGTGAGTGAGAAACTACCATTGACCACCTACAATAAATGGAAAAACGAGCCATCTGAATTCTCGAATCATGTATTTGTCTAAGTTCTGATATCACAGAATCCACAAAGTCCTGCACAGACCATTTTGTATTCACCCTGACAGAACTGTTCAATCAAACACCATTTAAACTTCTGGAAGGCATTAAGCCATGCTGCAATTAGTGCTACAAGACTACTAACACATATATCTATGCTCTTCATTTATAAAGCCGAGTAAACTGAAGCAAAATGCAATGAACGAAACGAAAGAAAAATAAATTATAAAGCTAAGTTTGTATATAGCGCAGTACCCAATCCTCAGGGTTGCTCAAAGAACTTTACACTTTGCTCCCTGGCAGACCTGTTCAACTGAACACAATCTTCACTTTGACTCCACAATTCACAAAATAAAACTTAAAATAAATCCATGCACTAGAATAAGTTGATAATAATTAGATACACATCATGTGTTCTTGAGAAGAACTTGTTTTTACTTGACCATTATTTCAAACAATATACACATACAACACATCCATGTCAAACAACTCAGAACATTACAAATAAAATCACAGCAAACACGGTAATAATTTACATATTTGATAATACAACGTTAGGTGAGGAGACTCCTTTTATGAAACTTCGCTAACTAGGAGCCGCCATTTAGGAAACATTTTTTTTACAAAATAATTACATCATCTAAAGCAAATTTTTCCAGAAACAAAACATATATGAATGTGCACATGTGCAGCATACCCTGTACATACTTATAAACATTTAAGTAACTGAATCAGAGCTCAACTGGTATTTACCTGAATCGCTGGCATTCTCTTGAATAAGACACTAGTTTGGCCGTCAAACTTGAGATGTGAGAACCAAACCTGTAATTCTTTTATTTCTTTCTGAAAAAGCATAACAGTTAGAAATCTGTAGTTACTTACCCAACATCTCAAGAATGGTAATTTCAGCCAAATAACTCAGGCAGGCATCGCCAAGATCAGTTATTCTGAAATGAGAATGAGTGTTGTTTGCTCCTCAATTACTAGTTATATTGATCCAATAATCTCTCAGAGATGTCCTAAATGTACACAGTACACAACTGCAATAAATTAATTTCCATTAAAAAAATTCCATTAAAATAGGGCTGCCTCCGATCCCATAACATATGGAATATTATGTAAGTATGAAATAAATATTCTTAATATTATGTAATTATGAGATATAATATTGCATCCTTTATAAAGGGTATCTACAATCAGGAACATTGTAAAACCGTGCTAAAACTAGCATGGATTTAACCTTAGCCAGTTGTCAATAACTTTTAAAGGTCTAATATATCTGGTCACATAATTAATACAGTCTGTTAAAAAAACTTTGAAAATTACTTGTAGTCAAAGAGTTTCCAGTTCACAAGAACATGAAGAAGAGACGATATAAATTCCTTAAATCACCACTGCTTCACAAGAAAGCACACCAGCACCCTTCTGCTTGCCTGTCAGTTCACTCAACTAGTCCGTTCTAAACAGAGACAGCTGTAGCAACATCAGGGGTGATGCACTTAATCACATTCCTGTAGTCCACAATACGGGGGTCTTTTATTTCTTGTTTATACGTGAAGTGAAACAGTGATTTCAATTCTAAAATTTTGCCAGTCAAAAGTGTCATCTGAAATAACTTTATTGCATTTGCCATTAAGTCCTTAATGACACTGTTGTATATAGTCTAAATGAGTGATTGTAGACACAGACATCTTACCAAGGAACCTTTCAGTTGGAATGTGGCCGACTGTTCCTGGGCCACTGTGTAGTTGGGCATGGGGTAGAAGCACGGAGCATTTCTAGGGTCCTGCAACACATCATGTATTGTACCTGTCACACATAATGTATACCTGTCACAGATAATGTCCACCTGTCAAATATAATGTCCACCTGTCAAATATAATGTATACCTGTCACATATAATGTCCACCTGTCACACATAATGTATACCTGTCACATATAATGTCCACCTGTCACATATAATGTATATCTGTCACATATAATGTCCACCTGTCACACATAATGTATACCTGTCACATATAATGTACACCTGTCACATAATGTATACATGTCACAGATAATGTACACCTGTCACATATAATGTCCACCTGTCACATATAATGTACACCTGTCACAGATAATGTATACCTGTCACATATAATGTACACCTGTCACATATAATGTATACATGTCACATATAATGTATACATGTCACAAATAATGTACACCTGTCACATATAATGTACACCTGTCACAGATAACGTTTACCTGTCCTCGATACCAAGTATGTTTCATAACATAATTTATTTGGCTATAATACAAAACAAATATCATGAAATACAATGGGGGAAATGAGAATATATTCGCCACATTTTCTATGTGACATTTATTAGTAATCCATATGTAAGTACATTGTGATAACTGTGATTCAAATCTATATATTTCAGTATATTTCGTAACGATGCATTTTCTGGGTGCCTAGTTGACAAAACCTATGTCTGTAATGATTCACCTGCACTGGCGAGACAACTAAATCAAAGCGACTACAGGGAGCAATGTTTGATTTTTCAACGGAGTTAGTCGCAATATATGTGACCTTACTATCATCACTAAAACAAAACATCATGGTTTATTGCACTGTCAATGGGTGAAATCTACTGCTCACTATGGTTTCCATGACGATGGTCAGGTGACGTGAGTCTGGACTTGTGACACTGACGTAGGTGCCGTTTCCGCTCAGGCGACCTGCGCCATGACCATGGGGTAGATGGCGCCACCCTATCTCCATGAACTGTGTGTGATGAGCTGAAAGTTGATGGATGAAATGTACGTCCAATTTTATCGTAAAATCGTAACAATTGTGTAACTGCGTGTGATGAGGTGAAAGTGGACAATGACAAGTAGCACCATTCTTTTATCGTAAAATCGTACAGTGTAATATTAATTATATCAAAATTTGTTCTGAATACAGATTAGAGGGGGGGGGGGAAGAATATAACTTAGAAATAAATGCCAGAGTTAAGTGGCACAGTGGTTAGAACACAGACATTCCATGTTATATTCATATCCTTCTGCTCTTAGCTTGTACCCTGGTACAAGTTTGTTCAAACTGTGTTACTCCAGTCAGCTCAGTGGTATGGGTAAATACCTGGCTATAGACAGTGGTGGATATTCATGTACAAATAATCTTCACAAAGCGTGGCTGAACATGTCCCAGAGAAATCACAACTAAACAGGTCTACCAGAGCTAATGTAAATCATCTTTGTGCAGTAACTGCAAGATGGCTGAATGCTTCCCAGCAAAATCCAGACGGTGCTTGACTGAACCAGTCTACTGGGGAGTAAAGTGACACACGTCTTGACCAGTCGCAAGGTCTGGACACTGATATATAAGAACCAGCTTGGATCACATGACTCACCGGTCATCCATATTGGAGACATCACTTCGTAGTGTCCACTCCAGGGCTGATTGGCGGTCATCAGACTACTGCGGGAATACGGCAGGTGGTCATAGTAAGCGGTCACAAGATTCCATGCGATGTACCTGGAATTACCATCATAATCTATATTTGCGCCACTGAGCTTGATCTTTGAGGATATTGGTACACAAGAAGTCATTATTATTATTATTATATTTTCATCACAGTGCCTTTGAAAAAGGTAATCTGTAGTCTAATTACTATTATTATAATAATCATATGTTATAAAGACAGATGAACCAAATTTTTGTGGCTGGGACCCATATTTCTTACTTAAAATCTAACTATCATCTAACTAATAATCAAGCCAATGTATGCATGGGTGGGGTGGGGGTATATGAATGTTCACCCTATAGAGTGCGCTCATCTCAGGTGCCAAACTTTCAGGAACTCGCCAATGACACATCACGTAAAAGGATCACTAATTTTAGAAATTCCCCCAATTGGCTAAACGTTTTTATTATCAATTTTAAGGTTTGGGTCATAAGAGCTACATGTAAATTAATTACTAATGATATTATGACCAGTGGTGAGGTAATGGAGCTAGCTACTTGATGGATCAGTTTCTTGAATCAATTAATTTTTCCGTGACACTGATTGAACTCAACAGGTGAATTTCTGGGTGTAATTTCAGTGCTATTGTTAAAGACGTTCTAGAAATTCACGTTTCTGATACATACCCTGTGAAGAACCCACCAACAAAACCTTCATTTAACACCTGCAACAAGTAACAATATCAAAGACTATGATTGGTAATGACAAACATTGGGTAAGTCAAGAGTAACCACATCACAAAGTCCAACCTTGCCTCACTCATCCAAGTCAAACCACATCACAAAGTCCAACCCTGCCTCACCCATCCAAGTCCAACCACATTACAAAGTCCAACCCTGCCTCACTCATCCAAGTCCAACCACATTACAAAGTCCAACCCTGCCTCACTCATCCAAGTCCAACCACATTACAAAGTCCAACCCTGCCTCACCCATCCAAGTCCAACCACATTACAAAGTCCAACCCTGCCTCACTCATCCAAGTCCAACCACATTACAAAGTCCAACCCTGCCTCACTCATCCAAGTCCAACCACATTACAAAGTCCAACCCTGCCTCAATCCAAGTCCAACCACATTACAAAGTCCAACCCTGCCTCACCATCCAAGTCCAACCACATTACAAAGTCCAACCCTGCCTCACTCATCCAAGTCCAACCACTTACAAAGTCCAACCCTGCCTCACCATCCAAGTCCAACCACATTACAAAGTCCAACCCTGCCTCACTCATCCAAGTCCAACCACATTACAAAGTCCAACCCTGCCTCACTCATCCAAGTCCAACCACATTACAAAGTCCAACCCTGCCTCACCCATCCAAGTCCAACCACATTACAAAGTCCAACCCTGCCTCACTCATCCAAGTCCAACCACATTACAAAGTCCAACCCTGCCTCACTCATCCAAGTCCAACCACATTACAAAGTCCAACCCTGCCTCACTCATCCAAGTCCAACCACTTATCCTCACATCCAAGTCAACACATTACAAGTCCAACTGCCTCACTCATCCAAGTCCAACCACATTACAAAGTCCAACCCTGCCTCACCCATCCAAGTCCAACCACATTACAAAGTCCAACCCTGCCTCACCCATCCAAGTCCAACCACATTACAAAGTCCAACCCTGCCTCACCCATCCAAGTCCAACCACATTACAAAGTCCAACCCTGCCTCACCCATCCAAGTCCAACCACATTACAAAGTCCAACCCTGCCTCACCCATCCAAGTCCAACCACATTACAAAGTCCAACCCTGCCTCACCCATCCAAGTCCAACCACATTACAAAGTCCAACCCTGCCTCACTCATCCAAGTCCAACCACATTACAAAGTCCAACCCTGCCTCACTCATCCAAGTCCAACCACATTACCAAGTCCAACCCTGCCTCACTCATCCAAGTCCAACCACATTACAAAGTCCAACCCTGCCTCACCCATCCAAGTCCAACCACATTACAAAGTCCAACCCTGCCTCACCATCCAAGTCCAACCACATTCCAACCCTGCCTCACCCATCCAAGTCCAACCACATTACAAAGTCCAACCCTGCCTCACCCATCCAAGTCCAACCACATTACAAAGTCCAACCCTGCCTCACCCATCCAAGTCCAACCACATTACAAAGTCCAACCCTGCCTCACCCATCCAAGTCCAACCACATTACAAAGTCCAACCCTGCCTCACCCATCCAAGTCCAACCACATTACAAAGTCCAACCCTGCCTCACTCATCCAAGTCCAACCACATTACAAAGTCCAACCCTGCTCACTCATCCAAGTCCAACCACATTACAAAGTCCAACCCTGCCTCACCATCCAAGTCCAACCACATTACAAAGTCCAACCCTGCCTACCATCAATCCAACCTTCAAGTCCAACCCGCCTCCTCAAGTCAACCACATTACAAAGTCCAACCCTGCCTCACCCATCCAAGTCCAACCACATTACAAAGTCCAACCCTGCCTCACTCATCCAAGTCCAACCACATTACAAAGTCCAACCCTGCCTCACCCATCCAAGTCCAACCACATTACAAAGTCCAACCTTGCCTCACTCATCCAAGTCCAACCACATTACAAAGTCCAACTTTGCCTCACCCATCCAAGTCCAACCACATTACAAAGTCCAACCCTGCCTCACCCATCCAAGTCCAACCACATTACAAAGTCCAACCCTGCCTCACCCATCCAAGTCCAACCACATTACAAAGTCCAACCCTGCCTCACCCATCCAAGTCCAACCACATTACAAAGTCCAACCTTGCCTCACCATCCAAGTCCAACCACATTACAAAGTCCAACCCTGCCTCACTCATCCAAGTCCAACCACATTACAAAGTCCAACCTTGCCTCACCCATCCAAGTCCAACCACATTACAAAGTCCAACCTTGCCTCACCCATCCAAGTCCAACCACATTACAAAGTCCAACTCTACCCTGTCTCACTACACCAACTCTATGCTCATCACCAAGCCAACCACTTACAAAGTCCAACCTCCTGCCTCACTCATCCAAGTCCAAACCACCCATCTCATCAAAGCCCCAACCCTGCCTCAATCCAAGTCCAACACTACCGTCTCATCACCCTGCCCAACATCTACCCTGTCTCACTCACCCAAGCCCAACATCTACCCTGTCTCACTCACCCAAGTCCAACATCTACCCTGTCTCACTCACCCAAGCCCAACATCTACCCTGTCTCACTCACCCAAGTCCAACATCTACCCTGTCTCACTCACCCAAGTCCAACATCTACCCTGTCTCACTCATCCAAGCCCAACATCTACCCTGTCTCACTCACCCAAGCCAACATCTACCCTGTCTCACTCACCCAAGCCCAACATCTACCCTTACAGTCCAACTCTACCTCACCACCAAGTCCAACACATCTACCAAGTCCAACTCTCTGTCTCACTCACCCAACCCAACATCTACCCTGTCTCACTCACCCAAGCCCAACATCTACCCTGTCTCACTCACCCAAGTCCAACACATTACAGTCAAACCCTGTCTCACTCACCCAAGTCCAACATCTACCCTGTCTCACTCACCCAAGTCCAACATCTACCCTGTCTCACTCACCCAAGTCCAACATCTACCCTGTCTCACTCACCCGAGCCAACATCTACCCTGTCTCACTCACCCAAGTCCAACATCTACCCTGTCTCACTCCAACATCTACCCTGTCTCCTCCCACAACATCTACCCTGTCTCACTCACCCAAGTCCAACATCTACCCTGTCTCACTCACCCAAGTCCAACATCTACCCTGTCTCACTCACCCAAGTCCAACATCTACCCTGTCTCACTCACCCAAGTCCAACATCTACCCTGTCTCACTCACCCAAGTCCAACATCTACCCTGTCTCACTCACCCAAGTCCAACATCTACCCTGTCTCACTCACCCAAGTCCAACATCTACCCTGTCTCACTCACCCAAGTCCAACATCTACCCTGTCTCACTCACCCAAGTCCAACATCTACCCTGTCTCACTCACCCAAGTCCAACATCTACCCTGTCTCACTCACCCAAGTCCAACATCTACCCTGTCTCACTCACCCAAGCCCAACATCTACCCTGTCTCACTCACCCAAGCCCAACATCTACCCTGTCTCACTCACCCAAGTCCAACATCTACCCTGTCTCACTCACCCAAGCCCAACATCTACCCTGTCTCACTCACCCAAGCCCAACATCTACCCTGTCTCACTCACCCAAGTCCAACATCTACCCTGTCTCACTCACCCAAGCCCAACATCTACCCTGTCTCACTCACCCAAGTCCAACATCTACCCTGTCTCACTCACCCAAGTCCAACATCTACCCTGTCTCACTCACCCAAGTCCAACATCTACCCTGTCTCACTCACCCGAGCCCAACATCTACCCTGTCTCACTCACCCAAGTCCAACATCTACCCTGTCTCACTCACCCAAGCCCAACATCTACCCTGTCTCACTCACCCAAGTCCAACATCTACCCTGTCTCACTCACCCAAGCCCAACATCTACCCTGTCTCACTCACCCAAGTCCAACATCTACCCTGTCTCACTCACCCAAGTCCAACATCTACCCTGTCTCACTCACCCAAGCCCAACATCTACCTGTCTCACTCACCCAAGCCCAACATCTACCCTGTCTCACTCACCCAAGTCCAACATCTACCCTGTCTCACTCACCCAAGCCCAACATCTACCCTGTCTCACTCACCCAAGTCCAACATCTACCCTGTCTCACTCACCCAAGTCCAACATCTACCCTGTCTCACTCACCCAAGCCCAACATCTACCCTGTCTCACTCACCCAAGCCCAACATCTACCCTGTCTCACTCACCCAAGTCCAACATCTACCCTGTCTCACTCACCCAAGTCCAACATCTACCCTGTCTCACTCACCCAAGTCCAACATCTACCCTGTCTCACTCACCCGAGCCCAACATCTACCCTGTCTCACTCACCCAAGTCCAACATCTACCCTGTCTCACTCACCCAAGCCCAACATCTACCCTGTCTCACTCACCCAAGCCCAACATCTACCCTGTCTCACTCACCCAAGTCCAACATCTACCCTGTCTCACTCACCCAAGCCCAACATCTACCTGTCTCACTCACCCAAGCCCAACATCTACCCTGTCTCACTCACCCAAGCCCAACATCTACCCTGTCTCACTCACCCAAGCCCAACATCTACCCTGTCTCACTCACCCAAGCCCAACATCTACCCTGTCTCACTCACCCAAGCCCAACATCTACCCTGTCTCACTCACCCAAGCCCAACATCTACCCTGTCTCACTCACCCGAGCCCAACATCCGCCCCCTGCTATGTCGTTGTGACAACTGAAGTCCTCTGATGCCCAAAGGGGGCGTTCTGTGCGAAGGGCAAGGGTAGGGCTCTGTGCCCCGGGGTAATGAATCCTGTGGGAACAAAACAACACTATGATTACCCTCCCTAGTATACCTTAATTAATATAATGTAGTCGATTTGTAAATTCAAGAAAGTTTTTCAAACAAGATGTGCAAAGAATTTATGTAAATGCTTGATTTTTCCAGGTAATATTAAAGTTTTCTAAATTAAAAAACATCTTTTATATCACATTCAAACTGGTTAATAAATATTAATAAGGCAGATCAACATTAATTATAGATGAGCTTTTTTCCTAGAGATGCTATGTCACCAATGAGAATGTCAGCATTTATTGACATGAAGCCCACAAACACCAGTAACAGTGAACACAACTGTTTCTGTTATGTTGTAGTGCAAAACCTCTACTGGGGCATCATGCACTAGTACTTGTACTTGTCCTAGAACTGTACTTGCCCAATAATGTCGACAGCTTGGGCAAGTTGAGGGTCTTTCAAGAAATCATCCAGAAACTGCCAACTGGCAGAGTCTGGGGCGACAATCTTCACCCTGGTGTGACCTCGCTCATCTAATGCTTTTCTCAACATCTGTGACACAGTTAGAAAGACCACCAGAGAACATCATTACAAGTGCAAATTAAACTAAACGTACGAAAAGGTTATCTATATTTTTGTAAGTTGCTCATTAACGGTGCTGCCAAAAAGAACTTATTCAAAGTACAAATCATATTTGTTTAGCAGACATTGTATTTAAGCTGGCCCTCTCATTTCTCACTCACTTAAATGGCTATTATGAGATACTCTGCCCTTCCTACTCAACATTCAATCATAAGTTGTTAATCCCCTGCATTTGCATAATATCCCGCAGACACACAGGTCATCTGTTTCTCTGTTTTGTCCCTAAGACAAGGTAAGCTCAACATTGACAAATGTGTATCATCAACTCTCTAGATCTGTCACATGTCAACCAAGAGATCAGGGTTGGAATCCTATTACTGTTTTGTTTTCAAAAAATTAGTAATTATATTAACAGGAAGTTTCCTGGCTATATGAACAGGGCCTGTATACATAACATGGCTATAGATGTTTGGCAAACTTATTTAATACTAGTCTTCGTGCATTACTTAAAATGTGGATTAAATTATTGCTTAGTTTATAGTTCATTAAACACCACTTGTAAATTAAAGTTAAAATGTTAAACTGGAAATACCTTATACAATATTAAGTGTACTTTGTAAATGCAAATAATTTTTTTCAAGATGGCTGCACTCACCTTAATGTAGTCAACATCATATGGCCGCTCGTTCCACACCTGAAATGACACATGTCATTCCCACTCATTGTGCATTACTTCATTTGCCAATACATCTCAATGACACTGTTTTCTAAGACTGAGTCCCTACACTTATGTCCCTACACTTGTGTCCCTACACTTGTGTCCCTACACTTGTGTCCCTACACTTACGTCCCTACACTTATGTCCCTACACTTATGTCCCTACACTTGCGCCCCTACACTTGCGTCCCTACACTTGCGTCCCTACACGTACGTCCCTACACTTACGTCCCTACACTTACGTCCCTACACTTACGTCCCTACACTTATGTCCCTACACATACGTCCCTACACTTACGTCCCTACACTTACAATACTATATTACAATATTAGGAGCTAGTATCTGTGTATGTAGATTTCACATGGCGAATCATGTCAGAGACACACCTCAGGTCATGTGACAGAACAACAACATGGGTATAACATTGCAGATATATTTATTCAACTTTCACACTTGCTGTTTCTAGTTTTCTTGCTAATATTTTGGCACATGTCAAAATTTTATAATTCAAGACGAAGGTAAAACAACCAGTGAAATATTTGAGAAAATTATCAACATAAAAACTATCAAAACATCATTTATAAAACAAATGGTAAAATTACCTGTGGTTAACTAGAAAAAGATTAACATAACAAATGAGTTACTTACACCGATATAGTCCACTATCAGACCATGAGTGTCACGGGCTCCATCCAGCCAACTGATGATGTAATTCACTAATTTTGTGCGATTTGCATAAGGGGTCCATGCTGGTCCACCTTGTCGCAACCAGCCGGGAAACACCCAAGGGAGACCGTACAGTTGCATGCTGGGATTGCGCTGAAATCAAGGATGAACGTAAATGTTTTCTGTCCTTCAGGAAAACAAATTATTAACACTGACATACACTATGATTCACAAACATACTAAAATACATGACAAATAGAAAATGTAACTGTAAAATAAATAAAACCATACAACTGACAAAATAAATATATGAATGAAATTAATCCTACTATTTAATCCTACTCTTTAGACACTGAAACTAATCAATATCACCCAGATTTACAGTGGCAGATATTTCACATTTACACAACAACATGGAGACCAAAAGAACAACTAATACTGTATTCCAATAATTCCATACAAACTAAATGAGTATCACTATCAAATGAGTTATTATACATGTAGTTTCTATTTTATGCATACAGAAAATATAGCAAAATTGTACTAGAAATTGCATTTAAAACTAACTGAACTTTTCCAAACAAATTTGAATATGTGTATGACAGTGGCATCACATTCACATTTAAGACATTCCCAGTGCAAGACATACTTTTTAGTTTCGTTTGTCAAATACTAACAAAACTCACCTTTTTAGCTTCAGTCATGAGCCACCATTCGTAACCACGGTGATAGTTGGTGGCGCCCTCTGTGTGCATATGTGACGACTCGACGCCATCTGTAGACAGACTCACAAGGGTGGAAATGTGGGATTTTACATTTTCTATTATTTTGTGAGGAAATATCCCGTATTATTGCCAGCAAGTGGGGGACATTTTTAGAAGTTGCAGAAACTAGTAATTGTCACTGGACATTACTTTTTCATGAAAAAAAGAATATAGCAATAGCATAGAAATGACAAAATGAATCAAATTTCAATTATATGTTAGAGCTGTATATTTGCTACTTACACTCTTTTCGAAACACTGTCAGACAAGACAGTGCATGGATATTTTTTAGTTTTACCATTAACTCACCTGTGCTTTGTGAATCCCCTCCAATTTCCACTTTCAGTATCTGGAGACTTGCTCCAAACCCAGGCTGTTGAAGTTAGACAAAAACATGCAACTATGACATTGACAATATCAATTAAATAACACGACAGGACAGGAACAAATCAAACAGAATGATAGATATTTCTATTAATACAGACAGTTTACAGATTACTTAAAACATTTCTTGATTGTAAATTTATGCGATTCCATTGCAGTCTCGTTGAAACATACGCCATCTTGTATTCTCATTGAAGCATAACATTTAAAACGATGGGAAACAAATATACACATAAAAAGAAATTAGAATCATGAAATTCAGTCAATACAATATATGTCTCGCTTTTTTATTTTTTATATAAATTTACAGTGAGTATCAGAACTGGGGCAACACAGAGGGTCAGAGCTGGTCCATAAATAATTACATGCCTGGTCGACGCATGCATATTTTAAATAATTAATAATTACACATTGAGCACTCAAGCCAAAGTAATTAATTCTGAAAGTAAATATAACAAAAACGGTGTATTTTAGTTATAAAAACTGAAAGTAATTAAAAAGAATTGACAGTCACATTTAATTATGCAATTAACACAATAGTGTTAAAAACCAAACAGCATTAACTGACTCATACAACTCGCATAAAGGATATTTACCAAGGTTTAACAAGGATATGGACAACGTTTACAATCTTATCAGCATTCTTTAAACTAATTTGGTCAAAATTACTTTGTGTGATGCTTCAGCCAAAATAAATAATAAATGTGTTAATGAGCCAGTAATATTAAGTTCAATTCCATGTGAATTGTGACAATTATAAAACAAAATGAGGACTTTAAAAAATATGATGTGATATTTTCAAAACGTGCCTTGAATAGAAAGTCCAGAATTTCATTCCTCTCTTTTTCTGGGTAGTTCCGCAACAGCTTAGAAGTAGCCTAAACAAGGAGAAATGCTACATGATAACAATCGTAACATAAAAACAGAACTGTTTTCAAACAACTTCTCAGTTCGCCGAGCAGTGACGCCTCGATATTGATAGGATGTATTTATCTTTATTGAACACAAGCCAACTGTATTTAGTAAGCAGCTAATAAACCCTACGCACAGAGTTCCTAATTACCCAATTAATACCCCTTCCTATGCTTTGCAACAATGTTCCTAATTCGCAGAGCATGACGTCACTGCTCTGCGAATAGTGGCATGTATGCCCTTATTCGTAGAGCTGCTCTGCGAATAGTCTTATCCACAATTTAACACACTTACGCCACCTCCGCTGATAGCTCCGATGCCATCAAATCGTCTTAACATCCCGTTATCACCATCCACAACATAACGATACTGTTCCGAGGCACGGACGAGAAAACCAGCAACGATAATCACATAAAGTAAGAGACTGTGTCGTCGCATATTTGACGTAAAGTTGGCGCGAACGCAAACCAGGAAGAGGAACGACGACAGTGGCGCCACATTACGAAGTCAGGATGATTTCCAAATGTAATCGCCAGGTGACGCCAGTGAAGCTCGCACGTTTGGCGAGTGTAATTTTGTCTGATCTTTAATTGCCAATTCATCAATTGTGATCCTTAATTTGGAATGCAGTGAAAGTGGTCAATATTCTAATAAATCCTCCTTTGATGTTTAGTTGCATTTTAAAAGTGCACCCTTCTTGCCCCATAGGGTTTTGCGTAAGCCGGGGAGCGATAAAACAAGACTGTTCTGCTACTTCGACATCCGCTAGCACCTTCCTAAGTTTCTTGAGCAGGCAGGGGCAGCGTGTGGACGTTTTCAACAGAGATTAGGCTAGGAACAGAGCATTTGTTGGTGTTTTGGCAGTTGTGTAGAATTTGGACCCACCCCTAAGGCCAAATGTTCCGTTATAACTATATTTGCCTACATTGGTTGGATAACGCACACTAACTCTACCCTAGTTCTAGCCCTAATAAATCGGCATTCCCCTGTATATTAATTTTTTACAAATATTGTGTTTTGAGATCCAAATAGCGCTCTGATTTATGCCAGCTGCAAATGCAGTGGTCGTGTGTTACTGCACGGTGCACATGGAATGAGCGATAAACAGTTTTGTATGACCGGGATTGACCGCACCGTCTTTTTGACCTCAAAAGCCTGCTAAAGTGCCTAAAACATGCTGTTTATAAAACACAAAGATTAGTTGATGTTAAATGATTAAATTAACAAAGTGAAGTATCAAATGTTGGCAAAGATACAGTTATAACGACAAAATTGAGCTGGGTCCGAATTCTACACAAGTTACTTCGTTTTCTTTAGAGTGTAATAATCATAGTTGTTGAAAGTCAGAATAAGCAAGATATCAAAGTTTGCAAAGCCAAATTAAAAAAGGCGTCAAACTAAATTATTATATAATTATCCCTGACAGTTGTTTGTTGTGTTCGCTATTGTATTGTATCTATTTGTGAAAGAATACAATAAAAAATTTCAAGAATCATCTTTGGCTACTTTTCATGATTTGCTACTACCTGTTCAACTGGTTAGATACTGAATTATTACTTGCTGCCTGGTGTAGATTGTTTAATGGCACAATTTTGCAAGCCTATATTAATGTTGGTTTTTTTACATTCTTGTAGACTGTCCACCTGAAGTGACCCACGGACAGAATGGCTGAAACACTGCACAAACTTCAACATATTTATGCTAAGTGGGAGACACGTAACCCCCGACAGGGTAACTACGGGCACCCTTCCCAGACACACCCCGATGGCTGCCGTTCTACAGAAACCGGCAAGCAAGCTTGGACACGCAAGTTTGGAAATATTGGCCCGGCTCCTGTGAGACGGCAAAAATACTCAAGAGGAAAACCAGTTGCCCTGTCCACTGTGAGTAGCTCTGGTCAGTGAGGTCAGTTCACTGTGAGTAGCTCTGGTCAGTGAGGTCAGTCCACTGTGAGTAGCTCTGGACAGTGAGGTCAGTCCACTGTGAGTAGCTCTGGACAGTGAGGTCAGTCCACTGTGAGTAGCTCTGGACAGTGAGGTCAATCCACTGTGAGTAGCTCTGGTCAGTGAGGTCAGTCCACTGTGAGTAGCTCTGGACAGTGAGGTCAATCCACTGTGAAGTAGCTCTGGACAGTGAGGTCAGTTCACTGTGAGTAGCTCTGGACAGTGAGGTCAGTCCACTGTGAGTAGCTCTGGACAGTGAGGTCAATCCACTGTGAATAGCTCTGGACAGTGAGGTCAGTCCACTGTGAGTAGCTCTGGACAGTGAGGTCAGTTCACTGTGAGTAGTTCTGGTCAGTGAGGTCTATCCACTGTGAGTAGCTCTGGTCAGTGAGGTCAGTCCACTGTGAGTAGCTCTGGACAGTGAGGTCAGTCCACTGTGAGTAGCTCTGGACAGTGAGGTCAATCCACTGTGAATAGCTCTGGACAGTGAGGTCAGTTCACTGTGAGTAGCTCTGGACAGTGAGGTCAGTCCACTGTGAGTAGCTCTGGACAGTGAGGTCAAGTCCACTGTGAGTAGCTCTGGACAGTGAGGTCAGTCCACTGTGAGTAGCTCTGGACAGTGAGGTCAGTTCACTGTGAGTAGTTCTGGTCAGTGAGGTCTATCCACTGTGAGTAGCTCTGGTCAGTGAGGTCAGTCCACTGTGAGTAGCTCTGGACAGTGAGGTCAGTCCACTGTGAGTAGCTCTGATCAGTGAGGTCACTCGTGTATATATTGGAATGTGTCTGATGACCGAAAATGGACTGCAAACACACATGTGACACCATTTACACTCACTTTGAGGCATAACTGACAATATCTATGGTTTTGGAAGACTCCATTTTTTTTACCCGTCTATCCGTATTTCTATCAGTCCACAACGGTTTTTACCCGTCCAAATGATAAATGACTGCATAGAGCTATGTTTGTAACTAAGGTAACCATTTTCGATTTGTTTTCCGCAGGCTATTGTGACATCATCGAGTCTCAGCTTCTTCAAGTCCACCCCCACAGTGCAGCCAGCTATTGCACAGGTGCGCCCCCTGTTGGGTCGTTGCTGCACTTGTATGCCATCATGCCGGGTAAGTGACTGCATTGAGAACGCAGTGCTCAGGTTAGATATGATAATGATAATAAACCCAGGTGGCTTCTGAGTCATCAAGAATGCAACTCAAAGCTTCTGATGAAAATATGTCGGGACATTTTGTAAAATTATAGAACAGAGCAGATATTATCGTGACTGGATATAGTATCATACATGTGTGACACTGACTGAGACACAAGAAGAATGTCCATTAGTGGGCTGGGCATGAGGAGGGAAGTTGATACGAGAAAGAGAGGAGAATGGTGACAAAGAAAGACAAAGAGAGTAGAGGGGGAAAGGTGGTGTGGAACCCCTCGCATGCAATAGGGGGATTGTCTGACTGCCCATTTGACTCCACATCAACAGATTGTTAAATATTTATGTTACTGCAGTACACGTTTATGAGTTGATCGTGTATGTTGTTGATGTGGTCCCAGGAAGAATTGTACCAGGAGGACGTGAAGGAGAGGCCCCTACAGAACTTGCTGCGAGCCTCCACTCAGATGTAAGTTGAAACAGTTGATTTTATTAAATTTTAATTAAGCATAAATTAGTTTGTGCATGGAAATCAGGTGAAGTTAAATATCTATCAAAATATTCGCTGTTATAAAATGCAGCGTTAGAAATTTTGAAAGAACAACTATTTTTGCAATTTGTAAACATAATTTTAATTTGTGTATCTATTTCAGACATTGCAATGGAGCCACAAAGACATTTAGTTTCTATCAGTTTCTACAAGATAATCACAGCTACACATATCCTGATGTGACGGCCGCAGCGAGACGCAGTGAAAGGTGGACATGACACGTCCCACGACACATGAGTCATGGTGACATTTCACCTTTTAAGACCCATATATTATTTCCTAAGTTGTCCTAACGTTTATTACCAGACTATAAAGCACATATATTATAAATCAAAATACTGTAACTTTTGAACTGTGCTGTGTGATATTAATGACGTCAAGACACTGAAGACAGTGAGTTGGTTATATTTTCTATACAATTGTGCACTAATGAGGAGCAGGGTTTGCAGTTTCTTCAGAGGTTTTTTCCATGTTTCTTCTGACCCAGAAGAAATAGTTTCTTCCATAATGGGACATTTTTGCTTGTGTTGAAATTTGTTGAATTCTCTTCCCGTCTTCCTATATATATATATATATATATATATATATATATATATATATATATATATATATATATATATGGAAGACGAAGAGGAATATATATATATATATATATATATATATATATATATGACACTGAAGACAGTATTGGTTATATTTCTATACAATTGTGCACTAATGAAGAGCAGGGTTTGCAGTTTTAGAGGTTTTTCCATGTTTCTTCGACCCAGAAAAATGTTTTTTCCCCTAATGGGACATTTTTCTTTTGTTGAAAGTTGAATTCCTGGAAAATATATTTATAAAATAATACTATTATACATTATAATAATATAATAATATATATATATATATATATATATATATTACTGTTTTTGTGTTCTGCCTTCCTAACTGTGGCCATTTACACTGTAGAGTACGGCAGGCGATTGAGACCAGCATTCACAGTGAACTGGGTAAGTCTAATACTAACTTTAATTTTTTATCACAAATAAATATGATTATACTTCATTGTTGCCTAATATTATAGTGCTTATAAATAATTGGTAGGTTTTGTGTTTTTATGACCCTGTCCCTGTCACTGTATTTGACCATTGCACTGTTTGTGTCACCATATTGTATATGTCACTGTATTTGACAAGATTGGTGTCATATATAAGACGCTGGTGACATTGTGTCACTGACTGAGAAGATTGGTGACACTGTTTATGTTGCTCTATTTTATAAGATTAGTGACAGATTGTCCCTGGGTGTATTGTGACTAACAAACTTGGTGTCACTGTACATTACAAAATCTGTGTCACTGTGTCAGATGAGACGGAGAGTGACGCACTGTGTGTCGCTCAGGTCAGGGCGGCGCTCAGGCAGCACAGACGCTTTGTGTCGAACACACTCAGGCAGATGAAGGCACGCGTCTCTGACCGCCTTCTCAGGTATGTACACTTGCTCAGGTAGATATATTATCTTATCAAGTGTCATCATGCTCAGGTATGTCATTTCATGCCCAGATGTGTCATCATGCTCAGGTGTGTCAGGCTCAGGTGTGTCATCTGGCTCAGGTGTATCATCAAGCTCAGGTGTGTCATCTGGCTCAGGTATGTCATCATGCTCAGGAATGTCATCAGGCTCAGGTATATCATCATTATAATACAAGTCACAACATATTCAACAAATAAACTACTAAACAGTCACATATTTTTATTATTACTATTATTTGGGGGTTCTTTGTGTAATTCTGTACTTAACTCATTTATTGCCTGTATGCGTTTTAGGTTTAGTATTAAATTGTATTTTAACTATTTAATGTATAAGAATATTTGTTGTTTTGTGTTTAATTTTTTTAACTGAATATTTTAATGGTCTAAATATTTGCCTGTAGATTTTGTATTATTGTAGTGCCACAAGGCACTGTGTGATTATGGCACTGTATAATTATCGTTTTTTATTTACCATTATAAAATTGTTGGTGCGATAATAATAAAATGGTGACACTACCTGTCTACTTAATGCCACTTTATCAATCACCTGTCAATCACCCCTCATTCACCTGTCAATCACCCCTCATTCACCTGTCAATCACCCCTCATTCACCTGTTAATCGTCTGTCAATCACCTGTCACAACACAATGTGACCCACCTGTAGGTTGTCGGCGTGGTTCCTCCATCACCTCCTCGCCTGCGTCTTCTCGGCTGTCCTTGTCCACAGTGGACAGATGACGATGATCCAGAAGGCATCCCAGGTGTGTACGCCGCCCCGGTTATTTATAGTATGACATTTCACAAGTAGTTTTTTAGATATGACAGTTAATTAATTAATTAGAACACTGCATTTGTCAGGCAGTCTGTGCTAGACTAGGACAATCCTCAGCTAAATATCTGTTGCATCTTGCATCATTAATTGTTTCTAACTGTGCCTAAAAACAAGTCCAACAGGGCCTGCAAGTGGGTCACGATACATGGCGTGACTCCGCGCGACTGGAGCTTATTGGGGACTAAGCGAGACTAATTGGGGACTTGACACAAGAATACTATTCTAACGATGGATGACAGTTGTAGCTTCCAACTGATGAATACTAGGAAAATCAGTTCATAAATATCTTGTGTTATACATTTCTTATCTTAAATGTCCGATTTAATATTGAGTTTATCACACTATCATAGACACATAGCGATTTACGTAGTGCAGATAATTGGCACGATCCTAGGCTGTATGTGTCTTTTGCGGGATTTGCGTTTTACATTGCTGTACACAACGTTTCGATAAACACTTATATCTGACAAGTTGTCTAAATGCACATAATCATAACACATGTATACGTTTGGCCAAAACAGGCTGTACTGCTCGAAAACTGGCACTCTTCATTATTAGTCAAGATCGCCAAACACAAGTACTTGCCGCTATTGCCATGGCAACCACCATAATAATCTATTAAAATTCATGATTTCCGTGATCATTGTCACCGGCAAAATGTTCCACTGCTTCTGCTTGTAATAATCCTTCGGACACTATAACTGAAATACGCTATTTCGGGACAGTTCCATTATTACGACCAAAACAAAACAAAGTCCTATATGTTAACATGGAGTATATGGAACTCCTGCCCCCAACTGCCCCCAGCCTCGTTTTCGCGCGCGAGACTTGCACGCCCTACTACAGATTCATAAAGACAATATTATAATCACATTAATCATCTTGTTCATTAAAACACATTTGATTAGATGATATGTTAGGATGCATTTAGCGTGTAGAGCATGACATGATTTCTTGATCAAATCAAGCAACTTTTAATCTATAGGAAGCAGTGACTCCCACGGACTCAAATTAATCTCCCTCTCCCACTGTTATGAGGGTACGTTTCATGTTTCTAGAGAGACGTGCCGTTGATATTTGTTCCCACGCGGCGTAGTTACTTCGACCACATCCTACTATCGTTTGTACTCATCAGTCACGGTATGAGAGCGCCACATGTGGCTCTGGGGAACGAGTGTCGCATTTCCATGTTCAGGTGAGCCTTGTGGGAAACTGCTGAACTAGGTCGTTGCTTTAATTCACGTTGCTTTGATGATGACAACTAGAATTTGTAGATGCTGACACATTTCATTTTCAATATCATGTTTGTTTTGGTTTTGTCAACACTTTTACTGAGATCAGTTTGCTGTATAGATACATAGATAAGATAAGTTGATTGA
>JAODUO010000157.1:507500-562500 GCA_025642075.2 Ridgeia piscesae
AGACTTGTATTGTTCTGTGTTGGCTGTAGCCTGTTGTATTGAGAGACTTGTATTGTTCTGTGTTGGCTGTAGCCTGTTGTATTGAGAGACTTGTATTGTTCTGTGTTGGCTGTTGCCTGTTGTATTGAGAGACTTGTATTGTTCTGTGTTGGCTGTAGCCTGTTGTATTGAGAGACTTGTATTGTTCTGTGTTGGCTGTAGCTTGTTGTATTGAGAGACTTGTATTGTTCTGTGTTGGCTGTAGCCTGTTGTATTGAGAGACTTGTATTGTTCTGTGTTGGCTGTAGCCTGTTATATTGAGAGACTTGTATTGTTCTGTGTTGGCTGTAGCCTGTTGTATTGAGAGACTTGTATTGTTCTGTGTTGGCTGTAGCCTGTTGTATTGAGAGACTTGTATTGTTCTGTGTTGGCTGTAGCCTGTTGTATTGAGAGACTTGTATTGTTCTGCGTTGGCTGTAGCCTGTTGTATTGAGAGACTTGTATTGTTCTGCGTTGGCTGTAGCCTGTTGTATTGAGAGACTTGTATTGTTCTGCGTTGGCTGTAGCCTGTTGTATTGAGAGACTTGTATTGTTCTGTGTTGGCTGTAGCCTGTTATATTGAGACTTGTATTGTTCTGTATTGGCTGTAGCTTGTTGTATTGAGAGACTTGTATTGTTCTGTGTTGGCTGTAGCCTGTTGTATTGAGAGACTTGTATTGTTCTGTGTTGGCTGTTGCCTGTTGTATTGAGAGACTTGTATTGTTCTGTGTTGGCTGTAGTCTGTTGTATTGAGAGACTTGTATTGTTCTGTGTTGGCTGTAGTCTGTTATATTGAGAGACTTGTATTGTTCTGTGTTGGCTGTAGCCTGTTGTATTGAGAGACTTGTATTGTTCTGTGTTGGCTGTAGTCTGTTATATTGAGAGACTTGTATTGTTCTGTGTTGGCTGTAGTCTGTTATATTGAGAGACTTGTATTGTTCTGTGTTGGCTGTAGTCTGTTATATTGAGAGACTTGTATTGTTCTGTGTTGGCTGTAGCCTGTTGTATTGAGAGACTTGTATTGTTCTGTGTTGGCTGTAGTCTGTTATATTGAGAGACTTGTATTGTTCTGTGTTGGCTGTAGCCTGTTATATTGAGACTTGTATTGTTCTGTATTGGCTGTAGCTTGTTGTATTGAGAGACTTGTATTGTTCTGTGTTGGCTGTAGCCTGTTGTATTGAGAGACTTGTATTGTTCTGTGTTGGCTGTAGCCTGTTATATTGAGAGACTTGTATTGTTCTGTGTTGGCTGTAGCCTGTTATATTGAGAGACTTGTATTGTTCTGTGTTGGCTGTAGCCTGTTATATTGAGAGACTTGTATTGTTCTGTGTTGGCTGTAGCCTGTTATATTGAGAGACTTGTATTGTTCTGTGTTGGCTGTAGTCTGTTATATTGAGAGACTTGTATTGTTCTGTGTTGGCTGTAGCCTGTTGTATTGAGAGACTTGTATTGTTCTGTGTTGGCTGTAGCCTGTTATATTGGGGACTTGTATTGTTCTGTATTGGCTGTAGCCTGTTGTATTGAGAGACTTGTATTGTTCTGTGTTGGCTGTAGCATGTTGTATTGGGGACTTGTATTGTTCTGTATTGGCTGTAGCCTGTTGTATTGAGAGACTTGTATTGTTCTGTGTTGGCTGTAGCCTGTTGTATTGAGAGACTTGTATTGTTCTGTGTTGGCTGTAGCCTGTTGTATTGAGAGACTTGTATTGTTCTGTGTTGGCTGTAGCCTGTTATATTGAGAGACTTGTATTGTTCTGTGTTGGCTGTAGTCTGTTGTATTGAGAGACTTGTATTGTTCTGTGTTGGCTGTAGCCTGTTGTATTGAGAGACTTGTATTGTTCTGTGTTGGCTGTAGCCTGTTATATTGAGAGACTTGTATTGTTCTGTGTTGGCTGTAGCCTGTTATATTGAGAGACTTGTATTGTTCTGTGTTGGCTGTAGCCTGTTGTATTGAGAGACTTGTATTGTTCTGTGTTGGCTGTAGCCTGTTGTATTGAGAGACTTGTATTGTTCTGTGTTGGCTGTAGCCTGTTATATTGAGAGACTTGTATTGTTCTGCGTTGGCTGTAGCCTGTTGTATTGAGAGACTTGTATTGTTCTGTGTTGGCTGTAGCCTGTTGTATTGAGAGACTTGTATTGTTCTGTGTTGGCTGTAGCCTGTGATCCTAAGAGACTTGTATTGTTCTGTGTTGGCTGTAGTCTGTTATATTGAGAGACTTGTATTGTTCTGTGTTGGCTGTAGCCTGTTATATTGAGACTTGTATTGTTCTGTATTGGCTGTAGCTTGTTGTATTGAGAGACTTATATTGTTCTGTGTTGGCTGTAACCTGTTATATTGAGATACTTGTATTGTTCTGTGTTGGCTGTAGTCTGTTATATTGAGAGACTTGTATTGTTCTGTGTTGGCTGTAGTCTGTTGTATTGAGAGACTTGTATTGTTCTGTGTTGGCTGTTGCCTGTTGTATTGAGAGACTTGTATTGTTCTGTGTTGGCCGTTGCCTGTTGTATTGAGAGACTTGTATTGTTCTGTGTTGGCTGTAGTCTGTTATATTGAGAGACTTGTATTGTTCTGTGTTGGCTGTAGTCTGTTATATTGAGAGACTTGTATTGTTCTGTGTTGGCTGTAGTCTGTTATATTGAGAGACTTGTATTGTTCTGTGTTGGCTGTAGCCTGTTGTATTGAGAGACTTGTATTGTTCTGTGTTGGCTGTAGCCTGTTGTGTTGAGAGACTTGTATTGTTCTGTGTTGGCTGTAGCCTGTTATATTGAGACTTGTATTGTTCTGTATTGGCTGTAGCTTGTTGTATTGAGAGACTTGTATTGTTCTGTGTTGGCTGTGCCTGTTGTATTGAGAGACTTGTATTGTTCTGTGTTGGCTGTTGCCTGTTGTATTGAGAGACTTGTATTGTTCTGTGTTGGCTGTAGTCTGTTGTATTGAGAGACTTGTATTGTTCTGTGTTGGCTGTAGTCTGTTATATTGAGAACTTGTATTGTTCTGTGTTGGCTGTAGCCTGTTGTATTGAGAGACTTGTATTGTTCTGTGTTGGCTGTAGTCTGTTATATTGAGAGACTTGTATTGTTCTGTGTTGGCTGTAGTCTGTTATATTGAGAGACTTGTATTGTTCTGTGTTGGCTGTAGTCTGTTATATTGAGAGACTTGTATTGTTCTGTGTTGGCTGTAGCCTGTTGTATTGAGAGACTTGTATTGTTCTGTGTTGGCTGTAGTCTGTTATATTGAGAGACTTGTATTGTTCTGTGTTGGCTGTAGCCTGTTATATTGAGACTTGTAGTTCTGTATTGGCTGTAGCTTGTTGTATTGAGAGACTTGTATTGTTCTGTGTTGGCTGTGCCTGTTGTATTGAGAGACTTGTATTGTTCTGTGTTGGCTGTTGCCTGTTGTATTGAGAGACTTGTATTGTTCTGTGTTGGCTGTAGTCTGTTATATTGAGAGACTTGTATTGTTCTGTGTTGGCTGTAGTCTGTTATATTGAGAGACTTGTATTGTTCTGTGTTGGCTGTAGCCTGTTGTATTGAGAGACTTGTATTGTTCTGTGTTGGCTGTAGTCTGTTATATTGAGAGACTTGTATTGTTCTGTGTTGGCTGTAGTCTGTTATATTGAGAGACTTGTATTGTTCTGTGTTGGCTGTAGCCTGTTATATTGAGACTTGTATTGTTCTGTATTGGCTGTAGCTTGTTGTATTGAGAGACTTGTATTGTTCTGTGTTGGCTGTTGCATATGATATTGAGACTTGTATTGTTCTGTATTGGCTGTAGCCTGTTGTATTGAGAGACTTGTATTGTTCTGTGTTGGCTGTTGCCTGTTGTATTGAGAGACTTGTATTGTTCTGTGTTGGCTGTAGTCTGTTATATTGAGAGACTTGTATTGTTCTGTGTTGGCTGTAGTCTGTTATATTGAGAGACTTGTATTGTTCTGTGTTGGCTGTAGTCTGTTGTATTGAGAGACTTGTATTGTTCTGTGTTGGCTGTAGCCTGTTGTATTGAGAGACTTGTATTGTTCTGTGTTGGCTGTTGCCTGTTGTATTGAGAGACTTGTATTGTTCTGTGTTGGCTGTAGCCTGTTGTATTGAGAGACTTGTATTGTTCTGTGTTGGCTGTAGCCTGTTGTATTGAGAGACTTGTATTGTTCTGTGTTGGCTGTAGCCTGTTGTATTGAGAGACTTGTATTGTTCTGTGTTGGCTGTAGCCTGTTATATTGAGAGACTTGTATTGTTCTGTGTTGGCTGTAGTCTGTTGTATTGAGATACTTGTATTGTTCTGTGTTGGCTGTAGCCTGTTGTATTGAGATACTTGTATTGTTCTGTGTTGGCTGTAGCCTGTTGTATTGAGAGACTTGTATTGTTCTGTGTTGGCTGTAGCCTGTTGTATTTGGGGGGAAAAACTTGTATTGTTCTGTGTTGGCTGTAGCCTGTTATATTGAGAGACTTGTATTGTTCTGTGTTGGCTGTAGTCTGTTGTATTGAGAGACTTGTATTGTTCTGTGTTGGCGGTAGCCTGTGATATTAAGAGACTTGTATTGTTCTGTGTTGGCTGTAGCCTGTTGTATATGAATAATCGAGTTTTTTAAAGTGTATATAATTGATTAATAATACCACATGAAACACTTTCATGATAAATTACAGACATAAAAACAATGTTATGTACCTAACTCATATTATAACTGTTTATGCTAGTGTAGTGTGTCGCCGCGGTGACTGCAATTTTGGCATTTTAAGATTGTAAGATCTCACTCAAAAAAATTACTTTTCCTCAAACAATTAGCTTGCACAAGTTTGATCAAATATAATTATAGTAGAGATTTTTCATATATATATATGTGTGTGTGTGTATATATATATATATGTATATATATATATATATATATATATATATATATATATATATATATATATATAATTATATATATATATATACTTATATGGTACAATGTGCATTAATTGCAGCCTATGGCTGGATGCTTCCCAGAGAAATTTAGATGGTGTCTGATTGAACAGGTCTGTCGGAAGTAAAGTATGAAGTGCTTTGAGCAGTTCTGAAGACTGGATACTGCGCTATATAAGAACTTACCTTTACTTATGTTGGGGGACTGGTCTATAGAAACACTATGACACACACACCGGCTGACAGAGAAAGGTGATTCAGTTTGTCGCTTGTGTTTCAGTACATAGAAGAACTACTGCGAAGACACCAGCACGTTGGGCTGTTTGTAGAAGGTCAGAGGTCAATTAATGGTAGGGCCCTGCACCCCACCGCTGGCATCCTGTCAGGGGTCGTATGTGCCTATTACGAGGGTGAGTGTAATGGACAGGTTAGTTCCTGCTGCGCATAAATCCAATATGCCGTTTCCACAAAAAGTTTTAAGAAACTGTTGCGTACGGAATCAATATTCTAAATCAGTACCAGATATTTTGCTAAAGGTGTGAAAACAAACTGTTAGAACAGTTGGTTTTAGTAAAATATTGATACAACATGTTAAAGGTATAAACACAGCCGGCCTTTCGGAAGGTGACTCATGTGACTAGCAGGAATAGCACGTTATACGTCCAGTAAACTGTGACATCACGTAAGTTCACACCGTCATCACTGATGTATCCTCTGTCGTCATGTGACCTGCGTCTGGTGTCAATGTCTCAAAATCCTGTTTGTTTTGTTTGTATTTAAAGAAATAACTTTGTTTCAAGACAGATCTTGACAGATAATCACATATGTAGTGGGTGACTCAGGTAAATAGAAAAAAAGCGAGCCAAAACTGTTGCCGTGATTACATACAATGTGGCTGTCTACTCTGTCAGTCAATATTCGCTACAACAAAACTGTGTCTGATGTTGTCATCTGTCAAAGGATTTCTGACAGTCACGTCTACCATCATATTGTTTTTTGCCATTTTCATTCAGTATCCCAATGACTCAAACAAGCTACGTATTCTAATGCTTTAAGTTATTCATTTAACGTTGTTTGCGTATTACAGTAATTTAGATTACTTTTATGAACAACATCAGGTTGTATGCGGCCTCGCTGAGTGTTGCTCAAAATAGACTTATAGTTTTATTTTGTAACAAATCTTTTAGCAAATAATTTTAGCACTATTGAATAGCTTAAATATGTGGCTACATTTGATTCCTGAGACATGTGGACATTCTACCACCCAATCATGTCCCAGTAGCATGGTGACATTCAGATAAACCAGGTGTAGTGTGTCTATGAAAATACACACTGTGTCATAGTTATCAGTGCATTACAATAATGTGTCTGTCAGTGATTCAATTATGATCGTTATTAGCAAAGTTATGACTTCATTAAACACATTAAAATGTTTCCTAATTGCATGCGCTATGGCAGTACGTCAGATGAGTATTAAATGGTCTTGGCTCAAAGTCCGAGTGCGGCTTTAAATCAGATTTTTGCTTGCAACAATTGGCATGGAAGAAATTTGTGACAATATTTTGTAACCAATCTTTGGTGTGTGTTGTCTTTTGAAGGAGCCGTGGCTGACGCATACATTGTGCCAGTCAGCATCAGTTATGAGAAGCTTCCGGAAGGAATGTTCTCAGACAGACAGCTGGTTAGTGACTGCAGCCTGGGTACTGAGAACAACAAATGTTGCTAGTTTTATGTTTGGTTGTTAATATACATTAGTACGGTCTAGAATTGCAGTTTCGTGACCATTCTCTGGCTACTAAGGTTTCGTGATTGATTTGACTTCTATGGGCCATTACATTTTTTAGCCTCCTGGTCCCTCTAAAAATGCTGGCATTTTCAGCCATAGGGCCAAATCCAAAATGGCCATTGGAACCATCTCGAAAAATTATTTTTTGAACAAAAGCGCCAAAAATCATGTGTGAAGACACTTTTTCAGGTGTGTCGTCCACGAGGATTCCGATTCTGACATCAGTTTGACGCCATGATGTCATTTTGACCCATCAATTCAAGATGGCCGTGATTTGGTAGAACAGAAACGTAACTTTTGAACCAGAGCACCTAGAAGCCTGTGTGAAGACACATTTGATTTAATTCAGTTCGATTCAGGAACAATCTAATATTAAATATTGTTTTATTCACCAAAAGAACCTTGTTAATAAAATTGTGTAAAATATTTATGAATACAAAATGTAATTAATGCCATTCTCCGTGTTTCATTGTCTCCCTTAGGGAGGTGTTGAGGCTACACCGAGCCTCACAAGCGCCATCTGGTGTGTGTGGAGACTACTACGTCAGCGGCACAGCAGCGTGAGAGTTGACTTCTGCCAGCCGTTCCTACTGCGGGTGTGTGTCCTGTTTACTCAGTAGCTTAGTCATGTTGTTGTTGACATCACCTTTGACCCAGAGTTCCAAAATGGAATTCTGCAAGTAAATGATCAGTAAAAATGTGGAATTTTACTTTTCCTGCCAAGGTGCCCATTAGAAGAAACAAGTGGCTTTTTGTGTCTTTTGAAAAGATTTGGGGAAAGCAAATGGATCTGTTTATGACTCTGATCTTGCACAGTGATTGGTCAGATTCACAGATGACAAATCGCCTAGCCTTGGCTCCGAGTAAATGCATCCCTTTCAAAGTGCTGCATTCCACTTAAATGTTGCCAAGTTCATTGGCCTCCTTCAACAATTAACTTCTTTGGATCATTGGCCTTTGACAATTAGTGTCTTTGGACCATTGGCCTCCATTGACCAATAGCTTCATTGGACCATTGGCCTCCTTGGACCATTGGCCTCCTTGCACCATTGACTTCTTTGAACCATTTGCCTCATTTGACCACTGGCCTCATTGGACCATTGGCTTCCTTGTATCATTGACCCTTTTGGATCATTGGCCTCCTTGGACCTTGAATTCCTTGGACCGTTGGCCTCATTAGACCATTGGCATATTGGACCTTTGAACTTCTAGGACCATTGGCGTCTGATCTGTCAGCTGTTGCTCTATTTGAAAAATACAACAACAGTTGTATATGTATCTATCTACCCAGTGGCCAAGGCTTTTCTTTGGGAGATCTTTCTCCTGCCTGATGTAATTGCGTGGCGATCAACTCTCAAGATGGCGCCACTGTAAATGAGTGGCTTTGCTCCGTGTGTGGATGTAGTGAATATACAACAACATTGGCCGGTGTCTCTTTATCCAGGAGTTTCTCCATGTGGCCAGCAGCTTTGAGAGAACAGATTTAGGGGATGTTCAGTGGATGAGGGATGAAGATGTGGAGGATTCGGAAGCTGAGGATGACACTGCACAGTGTCTCTGTGACGCTGGGAACAGTGGGGACATTGTACTCAGTGATGAACATGTCAGCACTGCAATGGTCCTCGCCCAGCATGTTGTGTATGGTATGTGTTGGTTCTATGGGGTGGGTTGAGTTGTATATGGTACGTGTTGGTTCTATGGGGTGGCTGAGTTGTATACAGGTACGTGTTGGTTCTACGGGGTGGCTGAGTTGTGTATGATAGGCGTTAGTTTCTATGGCTGAGTTGTGTATGGTACCTGTTGGTTCTGCAGGTAGAAAGAAGTGTGGTGTGGTATGTGCTAGTTCTATGGCGTGGATGTGTTGTATGTGGTGTGGGTTGGTTCTATGGGGTGGTTGAGTTGGTTATACAAGGTAGACATGTTGTACGTGGTACGTGTTGGTTCCACAAGGTGGTTGAGTTGGTCATATATGGTAGACGTGTTGTATGTGGTACGTGTTGGTTCTACAGGGTGGTTGAGTTGGTCATATATGGTAGATGTGTTGTATGTGGTACGTGTTTGTTCTACAAGGTTGTTGAGTTGGTCATATATGGTAGACGTGTTGTATGTGGTACGTGTTGGTTCTACAGGGTGGTTGAGTTGGTCATATATGGTAGACGTGTTGTATGTGGTACGTGTTTGTTCTACAGGGTGGTTGAGTTGGTTATATATGGTAGACGTGTTGTATGTGGTACGTGTTTGTTCTACAGGGTGGTTGAGTTGGTTATATATGGTAGACGTGTTGTATGTGGTACGTGTTGGTTCTACAGGGTGGTTGAGTTGGTTATATATGGTAGACGTGTTGTATGTGGTACGTGTTGGTTCTACAGGGTGGTTGAGTTGGTTATATATGTAGACGTGTTGTATGTGGTACGTGTTGGTTCTATAGGGTGGTTGAGTTGGTCATATATGGTAGACGTGCTGTATGTGGTATGTGTTGGTTCTACAGGTTGGTTGAGTTGGTTATATATGGTAGACGTGTTGTATGTGGTACGTGTTGGTTCTACAGGTTGGTTGAGTTGGTTATATATGGTAGACGTGTTGTATGTGGTACGTGTTGGTTCTACAGGTTGGTTGAGTTGGTTATATATGGTAGACGTGTTGTATGTGGTATGTGTTGGTTCTACAGGGTGGTTGAGTTGGTTATATATGGTAGACGTGTTGTATGTGGTACGTGTTGGTTCTACAGGGTGGTTGAGTTGGTTATATATGGTAGACGTGTTGTATGTGGTACGTGTTGGTTCTACAGGGTGGTTGAGTTGGTCATATATGGTAGACGTGTTGTATGTGGTACGTGTTGGTTCTACAGGTTGGTTGAGTTGGTTATATATGGTAGACGTGTTGTATGTGGTACGTGTTGGTTCTACAGGTTGGTTGAGTTGGTTATATATGGTAGACATGTTGTATGTGGTATGTGTTGGTTCTACAGGTTGGTTGAGTTTGTTATATATGGTAGACGTGTTGTGTGTGGTACGTGTTGGTTCTACAGGGTGGTTGAGTTGGTTATATATGGTAGACGTGTTGTATGTGGTACGTGTTGGTTCTACAGGGTGGTTGAGTTGGTTATATATGGTAGACGTGTTGTATGTGGTACGTGTTGGTTCTACAGGGTGGTTGAGTTGGTTATATATGGTAGACATGTTGTATGTGGTACGTGTTGGTTCTACAGGTTGGTTGAGTTGGTTATATATGGTAGACATGTTGTATGTGGTATGTGTTGGTTCTACAGGTTGGTTGAGTCTGTTATATATGGTAGATGTGTTGTGTGTGGTACGTGTTGGTTCTACAGGGTGGTTGAGTTTGTTATATATGGTAGACGTGTTGTATGTGGTACGTGTTGGTTGGGAGAAAATATGTGTATAGTGTACATAGGGAAAGAGATTTTCTATTTCAGAAAAAGTAAATTCTTCTTCAACTGAGACACTGGTATGTTTCAGACTGTGTGAGTGCCCAGGCTGTGATGAGTACACATCTACTTGTTTGCTTCCTACAGGGTCAGTTTGGGTGGTTATTATAGTAGACTGTTGTAGTTAGACAATGGACTACAGGGTTGGGTTGAAAAATTTGTCCATAAACATGGGACCACTGTGTTTTAAATAGTTGGATATCAAATTGTTATATTATTAAGGTGAATTGAATTTTTAAAAAAATAATTTTTAACACTAATTTTTTGGTAAAATATTTCTCTTTTTTTAGGTTTTGCTTTGCGTTCGTGTAAATTATCGTAAAACGTGCTGTTAGGTGTATGTTTGTCACCAGGGGGCGTTCGAATTGTGAGCGTTTATTGGTAAAAAGGAGGTCATGTGGTCGCGATCGGGTTCAACAGGGTGGTAAATGGAAAGTTGGGGTTAATATTGTAGAAAAGGTTGCCAGGTGGACGTCAGAAGACTATGGGGTGGATAAGTTGGTTATATTTGCTGGCACACCGGGGGCCGGGTAAAAACCTGGTAACAGGCATGGTTATTATTTTGGGCCTGGTTGAAAATTGGGTTATTTTAGGTTTAAAAATGTTGTATGTGGTACGTGTTGGTTCTATGGGGTGGTTGAGTTGGTTATATGCACCGTCAATGGTCGGTTGGCGTAAATGGCAGAAAAACTGTATAGAGACTATAGGGAAAGAGATTTTCTATTTCAGAAAAAGTAAATTCTTCTTCAACTGAGACACTGGTATGTTTCAGACTGTGTGAGTGCCCAGGCTGTGATGAGTACACATCTACTTGCCTTCCTGCTCCTCAACAAGTACAGACAGGTCAGTGGCGAGAAATCTACTTGAGTCCAGTAGACTCAGTTGTAGAAATTAGACAATGAACCTACAGGTTTGGGACCCTATGAAAAATCACTAGGACCAGCCTCAACCACTGCACCAGTGTAAGTGTAAATCCAGTTGTGATGATCAAATTAGTTTTAATTATTAAGGTGCCAATAATTAATAACCATTTTAAAATAAAATACATTTCGTAACACTAATGTTTTTAACATATTTCTCTTTCAGTTTAGCGTTTTGCCTTTAGCGTCTCTTTTTTAAACTTCATCGTACCACAACAGCTGCTGTTAACGAATGAATGATTTATCACCAGGGGGCAAGATTGCCAAACTTGATGAGCAGCTTTGATTGGCTGAAGAAGGAGGTCATCGCCCATGGTCGCGACCTCGGGTTCACGGGAAACACTGATGCAGTGGTAGAACATGCACGACAACTGCTTGGGCCGGCACTGGTCAAGTATTGTCCAGCCACACAACAGGTTGACCCCAGGTAGGACGTCCAGACAAGACGTGTGAGAAGCATGGATAATGTTGTGGTTAGCATTTCCGCCTGGCACACCGGCTGCCCGGGTACAATACCTGGTCAAGGCAGGCATAGTGTATTTTGTGTGATAACCTGGCTCTGAACATTGGGACTGTTTATCCCGGGTTAATAAAAAAATGTTAATGTCGGTCACGTCTTAATTTGGGACGTGACAGAACCATGGCGGTGACCACCCTCAGTGCCGAAAGGTCGGCTTGGCGTAAATGGTCTGAAAGAGACTGACTAATTCAACGAGACCTTGTAAGATCAACTTTAACTAGTCGGTTAATAGAATCCTTCCAATTGCTGGAAACTACTACAAATACAACGTGTAGGCAGAGGAATATACAAAAGTACACAGACATGTGGTAGCCAGGAAAGTGTGGGTGACTTACAGAAACCAAGTCTGTTGTGACTTACTGGAATTGATCATTTCTGGGATTTATTAACCCGCTTATATTATTTACAATACAAGCTAGCCCAGCTGTAGTTTGATTTTGTGAGCATGATAGCTATAGTTTCATGTGCATTTTGTCAGTCACAACAGTGTGCTCATATGACTGATAAAAACATTCTGTTGTCATGGAAACAGTGAGACTAACACAGCCGCATGTCTCCAGCCAATCATCAGTCTGCCAGGTGTCCTTGACCTTGCTTATTATGCTCAGGCAGCAGCGTCGGTTTTCGTCATGGAAAGCATTGTGGGTAAGACGGATTGTCACTGTTTTTTGTTCTGGTATTCCGTATTTTATATTAAAAATTACCAATTAGATCCTGCCCAATTCTGGAACGGCCGCTATAATAAACAATAAACACTGTTGCAACTAATTTGATTGATTCAATGGCTTTATTACAGAGATATTTCAATACATGCCTGTATAACACAATGTCGGCCATTTTGAAAATATTTTGCCTGACAAAATTATGCAAATATAGTGTAACTTGAAAAATAACCGTCAGAATGTTATAATGTTTTCAATGTTGCAAAGCTAACACATATAGCTGCATTTTATTCACTGTGTTGAATAGGGTTGTAGCAGAGTTTCAATTTCAAATGTCAGTCGCTAAGTAGAATAACTTTCAATTTTGTTTTACAAATTTATTATTTGCTTTTCAAATTGTGATCAAGTGTCAACATTTCAAATAAACACAATTTGTAATGAACAATATTGAATAGATTTTTTTCTACAGATTTTTTAACACATAGAGGTAAAATCACTCAAAAATGCCATAAATCCTGGGAACAAGAGGGCATGTTTTAATAAAAACCTAAAGCCTAATGGGTTAATAAATAATTCTCTACAAACGTTTTATCAAAATATTAGAAAAAGCTAACAATGTTTCTGGACTTGTGGCTGTTAGTTTAAACAATGATGTTTTCGTACAGTGTTAATAGAAACTGGTAGTTTTGGTAGGTTAAGACTTTAAAAACAAGCAGACCGCGGTCCTGAAACCTTTTTACACTGTATTATCTTTTGAAATATTCTACAAAATCTTAATGTTTTATTCTGGAATTTGCATGTTTTTAGGTTTTAAAGAGTGTTTTTCAGTGGCTGTGCTTTCTTGTGGCAGTAGACTGATGTGCTGCTGTTGTGCGTGTGCGTGTTACGTGTGCACACGATATATGCTTGCAGTGCGACAACACTTTCAGGATTTGATAAAAAATTCAGTGTTGCAGAGATATAATTATGTCTTCGAAGTGTAAATATAATTGACATTTCAGGGCCGTATACTTTACAAAACAGGGTACAAAATGTACGTCTTTACTAACTACAGTTATCTGTGTCTTTGAAATAAATTTATTTTAGGACAAAGCTGTACATTCCTACATTATAAAGTTTTGCAGCTTGTCTTTATGTTCCTCTCTAGAGCATGATACGTTGACAGACAATCTAGATATTTGACACAACTTATTTATCCGCAGCCAATGTGATCCACTCAATGGCTGACCCGAGTCAGAGGTCAACTGATAGTGACCTTGACCGGTCAATCCCACTGTCCAAGGAGGCTATCTTGGAACAGTGCAAAACCCTGTGTGGGCAGCTGAAGTATGATTACATCTTTCTGCCGGTTGGTTGAGCTCAGTTCTTTATATTATCGTCATCAGTTAAATGTTAGTTTTAAATGTAGTATGACATCAGTAGTTCATCAATGTTTCTAAGAATTTTCTGTGACTATATCTTAATGTTATAATTATTGACTCATTATTTCAAACTACCTTGATATGTCTGGTTTTATATATGATTTACCCCCCATTTAGGGCAATACAGAGTTAAGTCAACAATATATTAATTACCAACAATGGAATAACATTTTGTTTATGTCAACTTAGAGACAACGACATCTACAAGTATATTGCTGGGTGTATGTAGCAATGTGGAATAGTGTTAACAATAATTTGTAACAGAATCTTTAATCTGAAACATTGACTGAGTGACATTGCAATCTCTGTCTGTTGGTTAATCTGTATGTCCACCAGCCTTTGGTCTGTCCCCGTCCGTCCATCCGTCCGTCCGTCCGTCCGTCCGTCCGTCCGTCCGTCCGTCCGTCCGTCCGTCCGTCCGTCCGTCCGTCCGTCCGTCCGTCCGTCCGTCCGTCCGTCCGTCCGTCCGTCCGTCCGTCCGTCCGTCCGTCCGTCCGTCCGTCCGTCCGTCCGTCCATCCATCCATCCATCTGTTTGTCTATGTGACTGCCCGTGTGTCTGTCTTTCTGTCTGTTTATAAGTCTGTCAGTCTGTCCATCAATCTGTCTTCCTTTCTGTAAGTCTGCCTGGCCATCCATCCGTCTGTCTGTCTGTCCGTCCGTCCATCCGTCCGTCCGTCCGTCCGTCCGTCCGTCCGTCCGTCCGTCCGTCCGTCCGTCCGTCCGTCCGTCCGTCCGTCCGTCCGTCCGTCCGTCCGTCCGTCCGTCCGTCCGTCCGTCCGTCCGTCCGTCCGTCCGTCCGTCCGTCCGTCCGTCCGTCCGTCCGTCCGTCCGTCCGTCCGTCCGTCCGTCCGTCCGTCCGTCCGTCCGTCCGTCCGTCCGTCCGTCCGTCCGTCCGTCCGTCCGTCCGTCCGTCCGTCCGTCCGTCCGTCCGTCACCGTGTATGTCTGCTCCAGCCATGTGCATCCCTGGAGCTGCGACTAGTGGAGGCCCTGGAGCAGTTCCTGCTGTGTGAGGTTCTACAAAAGGAGGTGAGGTTCTCGCCCCTCACTCCTCACCCCCTAGATAGTGTCCTCTATGGTGGAGTAGCCACCGTCTAAGATGCACTAACCCCCGTGTCATGTCAGAGGTCATTTACAACTGTCAACATTTCTACAGAATATTGCAATATATCTAACACGCCCTCTGTTTAAATGTATATTTTACATACCCCGGTAGTCTTAATGTGTGTTTATTTTAAAGATATTTCGTAATTTATATATCTTAGCCAATTAGTTTACATTTTTTTTTTAAATACTGCATTTTAAAGTTTTAGTATCTATGACTACCCGGTGATGTTAATGATCCCGTGTATTTTGACTGTTTTCTATTAGTATTTGTGACTGGTATTAATGATCTTGTGTATTTTCTATTAGTATTTGTGACTGGTTTTAATGATCTTGTGTATTTTTCTATTAGTATTTGTGAGTGGTTTTAATATGGAACCTGTAAAGCGCCTTTGAACAGTTTAGTCTGAAAAGGGTGCTATATAAATTTTCCTATTATAATTATTAACGTAATTTTTTTATTTATTCCGTAAATGTCACTCTTTCTATTTTCAAACACATATGACATGTAAATTAATTTGATTTTGATGAGGGTTAAATAACCCCTCTCACAACCTTGTGTGAGGTGCCATATGTGAAGATCTCAGAGTTAGACGACCAAGTAGACCCCCGCTTACAGAGATGGCAATGTTCCCACAGGAGGCCAACACCTACACAGACAACCGTGAGAGGGCGTGGGCTCAGAGGGTGTCGGCCAGCCTCAGTCTGGGGGTGTATGACGAGGACCAGGAGGATGCAGAGTGGGGTGTTCCCGACACCCTCTACAAGGTCAGTGGGTGCGGCTAGTCACATTCACTTTGTTTTTCTCCAAGCTTACGTCCATTCCATACGCTCCAGTTGTTCTGTCCAGTCAGTGGTGAGATCCTGGCGTTCTGTCCAGTCTGTGGTGAGATCCTGGCGTTCTGTCCAGTCTGTGGTGAGATCCTGGCGTTCTGTCCAGTCTGTGGTGAGATCCTGGCTTTCTGTCCAGTCATTGGTGAGATCCTGGCATTCTGTCCAGTCTGTGGAGAGATCCTGGCGTTCTGTCCAGTCTGTGGTGAGATCCTGGCTTTCTGTCCAGTCTGTGGTGAGATCCTGGCGTTCTGTCCAGTCTGTGGTGAGATCCTGGCGTTCTGTCCAGTCTGTGGTGAGATCCTGGCGTTCTGTCCAGTCTGTGGTGAGATCCTGGCGTTCTGTCCAGTCTGGTGAGATCCTGGCGTTCTGTCCAGTCTGTGGTGAGATCCTGGCGTTCTGTCCAGTCTGTGGTGAGATCCTGGCGTTCTGTCCAGTCTGTGGTGAGATCCTGGCGTTCTGTCCAGTCTGTGGTGAGATCCTGGCGTTCTGTCCAGTCTGTGGTGAGATCCTGGCGTTCTGTCCAGTCTGTGGTGAGATCCTGGCGTTCTGTCCAGTCTGTGGTGAGATCCTGGCGTTCTGTCCAGTCTGTGGTGAGATCCTGGCGTTCTGTCCAGTCTGTGGTGAGATCCTGGCGTTCTGTCCAGTCTGTGGTGAGATCCTGGCGTTCTGTCCAGTCTGTGGTGAGATCCTGGCGTTCTGTCCAGTCTGTGGTGAGATCCTGGCGTTCTGTCCAGTCTGTTGTGAGATCCTGGCGTTCTGTCCAGTCTGTGGTGAGATCCTGGCGTTCTGTCCAGTCTGTGGTGAGATACTGGCGTTCTGTCCAGTCTGTGGTGAGATCCTGGCGTTCTGTCCAGTCTGTGGTGAGATCCTGGCGTTCTGTCCAGTCTGGTGAGATCCTGGCGTTCTGTCCAGTCTGTGGTGAGATCCTGGCGTTCTGTCCAATCTGTGGTTAGATCCTGGCATTCTGTCCAGTCTGTGGTGAGATCCTGGCGTTCTGTTTCGCTGCCTCCCAGGAGGTCAATATCATCTGCAAAGCGTAGGTTGCATAGCGGCCGTCCTCCGATGGAAATGGAGGTGTGGAGGTAGTGGAGGGTCTCCTGCCTGATGTTCTCCAGATAGATGTTGAACAACTTTGGAGAGAGGAGGCATCCTTGACGAGGTATGGAAGAATTTTGTGACCTCAATGATGTCAGTGTCGAAGTTGACGTTCTTCATGACTTGCTACGTGCCATACACGATCGAATGCTTTCTTGAAGTCGATGAAGTCATAGTAGAGGACACGTTAGTGATGCTGATGGTTCTCTGTCAGCAGTCTTATGATGAAGATTTGTTCTACAGTACTCCCTTTGGTTGATGTCCTGCCTGTCCTGCCAGGATTCACTCAGCCTTCCCTTTGGTTGATGTCCTGCCTGTCCTGCCAGGATTCACTCAGCCTTCCCTTTGGTTGATGTCCTGCCTGTCCTGCCAGGATTCACTCAGCCTTCCCTTTGGTTGATGTCCTGCCTGTCCTGCCAGGATTCCCTCAGCCTTCCCTTTGGTTGATGTCCTGCCTGTCCTGCCAGGATTCACTCAGCCTTCCCTTTGGTTGATGTCCTGCCTGTCCTGCCAGGATTCACTCAGCCTTCCCTTTGGTTGATGTCCTGCCTGTCCTGCCAGGATTCACTCAGCCTTCCCTTTGGTTGATGTCCTGCCTGTCCTGCCAGGATTCCCTCAGCCTTCCCTTTGGTTGATGTCCTGCCTGTCCTGCCAGGATTCCCTCAGCCTTCCCTTTGGTTGATGTCCTGCCTGTCCTGCCAGGATTCCCTCAGCCTTCCCTTTGGTTGATGTCCTGCCTGTCCTGCCAGGATTCCCTCAGCCTTCCCTTTGGTTGATGTCCTGCCTGTCCTGCCAGGATTCCCTCAGCCTTCCCTTTGGTTGATGTCCTGCCTGTCCTGCTAGGATTCACTCAGCCTTCCCTTTGGTTGATGTCCTGCCTGTCCTGCCAGGATTCCCTCAGCCTTCCCTTTGGTTGATGTCCTGCCTGTCCTGCTAGGATTCCCTCAGCCTTCCCTTTGGTTGATGTCCTGCCTGTCCTGCTAGGATTCACTCAGCCTTCCCTTTGGTTGATGTCCTGCCTGTCCTGCTAGGATTCCCTCAGCCTTCCCTTTGGTTGATGTCCTGCCTGTCCTGCCAGGATTCCCTCAGCCTTCCCTTTGGTTGATGTCCTGCCTGTCCTGCCAGGATTCACTCAGCCTTCCCTTTGGTTTTGCCCCTCAACTACCCCTTTGGTGATGTCCTACCTGTCCTGCTAGGATTCACTCAGCCTTCCCTTTGGTTGATGTCCTGCCTGTCCTGCTAGGATTCCTCAGCCTTCCCTTTGGTTGATGTCCTGCCTGTCCTGCTAGGATTCCCTCAGCCTTCCCTTTGGTTGATGTCCTGCCTGTCCTGCTAGGATTCCCTCAGCCTTCCCTTTGGTTGATGTCCTGCCTGTCCTGCTAGGATTCACTCAGCCTTCCCTTTGGTTGATGTCCTGCCTGTCCTGCTAGGATTCCCTCAGCCTTCCCTTTGGTTGATGTCCTGCCTGTCCTGCTAGGATTCCCTCAGCCTTCCCTTTGGTTGATGTCCTGCCTGTCCTGCTAGGATTCCCTCAGCCTTCCCTTTGGTTGATGTCCTGCCTGTCCTGCTAGGATTCACTCAGCCTTCCCTTTGGTTGATGTCCTACCTGTCCTGCTAGGATTCACTCAGCCTTCCCTTTGGTTGATGTCCTACCTGTCCTGCTAGGATTCACTCAGCCTTCCCTTTGGTTGATGTCCTGCCTGTCCTGCTAGGATTCACTCAGCCTTCCCTTTGGTTGATGTCCTGCCTGTCCTGCTAGGATTCACTCAGCCTTCCCTTTGGTTGATGTCCTACCTGTCCTGCTAGGATTCCCTCAGCCTTCCCTTTGGTTGATGTCCTACCTGTCCTGCTAGGATTCACTCAGCCTTCCCTTTGGTTGATGTCCTGCCTGTCCTGCTAGGATTCCCTCAGCCTTCCCTTTGGTTGATGTCCTGCCTGTCCTGCCAGGATTCACTCAGCCTTCCCTTTGGTTGATGTCCTGCCTGTCCTGCCAGGATTCCCTCAGCCTTCCCTTTTGGTTGATGTCCTGCCTGTCCTGCCAGGATTCCCTCAGCCTTCCCTTTTGGTTGATGTCCTGCCTGTCCTGCCAGGATTCCCTCAGCCTTCCCTTTGGTTGATGTCCTGCCTGTCCTGCCAGGATTCCCTCAGCCTTCCCTTTGGTTGATGTCCTGCCTGTCCTGCTAGGATTCCTCAGCCTTCCCTTTGGTTGATGTCCTGCCTGTCCTGCTAGGATTCCCTCAGCCTTCCCTTTGGTTGATGTCCTGCCTGTCCTGCTAGGATTCACTCAGCCTTCCCTTTGGTTGATGTCCTACCTGTCCTGCTAGGATTCACTCAGCCTTCCTTTTGGTTGATGTCCTACCTGTCCTGCTAGGATTCACTCAGCCTTCCTTTTGGTTGATGTCCTACCTGTCCTGCTAGGATTCACTCAGCCTTCCCTTTGGTTGATGTCCTGCCTGTCCTGCTAGGATTCACTCAGCCTTCCCTTTGGTTGATGTCCTGCCTGTCCTGCTAGGATTCCCTCAGCCTTCCCTTTGGTTGATGTCCTGCCTGTCCTGCTAGGATTCCCTCAGCCTTCCCTTTGGTTGATGTCCTGCCTGTCCTGCTAGGATTCCCTCAGCCTTCCCTTTGGTTGATGTCCTGCCTGTCCTGCTAGGATTCACTCAGCCTTCCCTTTGGTTGATGTCCTGCCTGTCCTGCTAGGATTCCCTCAGCCTTCCCTTTGGTTGATGTCCTGCCTGTCCTGCTAGGATTCCCTCAGCCTTCCCTTTGGTTGATGTCCTGTCTGTCCTGCCAGGATTCACTCAGCCTTCCCTTTGGTTGATGTCCTGTCTGTCCTGCCAGGATTCACTCAGCCTTCCCTTTGGTTGATGTCCTGCCTGTCCTGCTAGGATTCACTCAGCCTTCCCTTTGGTTGATGTCCTGCCTGTCCTGCCAGGATTCACTCAGCCTTCCCTTTGGTTGATGTCCTGCCTGTCCTGCAGGATTCACTCAGCCTTCCCTTTGGTTGATGTCCTGCTGTCCTGCTAGGATTCCCTCAGCCTTCCCTTTGGTTGATGTCCTGTCCTGTCCTGCAGGATTCACTCAGCCTTCCCTTTGGTTGATGTCCTGCCTGTCCTGCTAGGATTCACTCAGCCTTCCCTTTGGTTGATGTCCTGCCTGTCCTGCTAGGATTCACTCAGCCTTCCCTTTGGTTGATGTCCTGCCTGTCCTGCTAGGATTCACTCAGCCTTCCCTTTGGTTGATGTCCTGCCTGTCCTGCTAGGATTCACTCAGCCTTCCCTTTGGTTGATGTCCTGCCTGTCCTGCTAGGATTCCCTCAGCCTTCCCTTTGGTTGATGTCCTGCCTGTCCTGCTAGGATTCCCTCAGCCTTCCCTTTGGTTGATGTCCTGCCTGTCCTGCTAGGATTCACTCAGCCTTCCCTTTGGTTGATGTCCTGTCTGTCCTGCCAGGATTCACTCAGCCTTCCCTTTGGTTGATGTCCTGCCTGTCCTGCCAGGATTCACTCAGCCTTCCCTTTGGTTGATGTCCTGCCTGTCCTGCCAGGATTCACTCAGCCTTCCCTTTGGTTGATGTCCTGCCTGTCCTGCCAGGATTCACTCAGCCTTCCCTTTGGTTGATGTCCTGCCTGTCCTGCCAGGATTCACTCAGCCTTCCCTTTGGTTGATGTCCTGCCTGTCCTGCCAGGATTCACTCAGCCTTCCCTTTGGTTGATGTCCTGCCTGTCCTGCTAGGAGTCACTCAGCCTTCCCTTTGGTTGATGTCCTGCCTGTCCTGCTAGGATTCCCTCAGCCTTCCCTTTGGTTGATGTCCTGCCTGTCCTGCTAGGATTCCCTCAGCCTTCCCTTTGGTTGATGTCCTGCCTGTCCTGCTAGGATTCACTCAGCCTTCCCTTTGGTTGATGTCCTGCCTGTCCTGCTAGGATTCCCTCAGCCTTCCCTTTGGTTGATGTCCTACCTGTCCTGCTAGGATTCCCTCAGCCTTCCCTTTGGTTGATGTCCTACCTGTCCTGCAGGATTCCCTCAGCCTTCCCTTTGGTTGATGTCCTGCCTGTCCTGCCAGGATTCACTCAGCCTTCCCTTTGGTTGATGTCCTGCCTGTCCTGCCAGGATTCACTCAGCCTTCCCTTTGGTTGATGTCCTGCCTGTCCTGCCAGGATTCACTCAGCCTTCCCTTTGGTTGATGTCCTGCCTGTCCTGCCAGGATTCACTCAGCCTTCCCTTTGGTTGATGTCCTGCCTGTCCTGCCAGGATTCCCTCAGCCTTCCCTTTGGTTGATGTCCTGCCTGTCCTGCCAGGATTCCCTCAGCCTTCCCTTTGGTTGATGTCCTGCCTGTCCTGCCAGGATTCACTCAGCCTTCCCTTTGGTTGATGTCCTGCCTGTCCTGCCAGGATTCACTCAGCCTTCCCTTTGGTTGATGTCCTACCTGTCCTGCCAGGATTCACTCAGCCTTCCCTTTGGTTGATGTCCTACCTGTCCTGCCAGGATTCACTCAGCCTTCCCTTTGGTTGATGTCCTGCCTGTCCTGCCAGGATTCACTCAGCCTTCCCTCTGGTTGATGTCCTGCCTGTCCTGCTAGGATTCCCTCAGCCTTCCCTTTGGTTGATGTCCTACCTGTCCTGCCAGGATTCACTCAGCCTTCCCTTTGGTTGATGTCCTGCCTGTCCTGCCAGGATTCACTCAGCCTTCCCTTTGGTTGATGTCCTGCCTGTCCTGCCAGGATTCCCTCAGCCTTCCCTCTGGTTGATGTCCTACCTGTCCTGCCAGGATTCACTCAGCCTTCCCTTTGGTTGATGTCCTACCTGTCCTGCTAGGATTCACTCAGCCTTCCCTTTGGTTGATGTCCTACCTGTCCTGCCAGGATTCACTCAGCCTTCCCTTTGGTTGATGTCCTGCCTGTCCTGCCAGGATTCACTCAGCCTTCCCTCTGGTTGATGTCCTACCTGTCCTGCCAGGATTCCCTCAGCCTTCCCTTTGGTTGATGTCCTGCCTGTCCTGCCAGGATTCACTCAGCCTTCCCTTTGGTTCCGTTCAGAAGAACCCTCAGCATCACTTTGCTGGGGTGACTTATGAGACTGGTTCTGCTCACAAAGTCTCCGGTTTCCTTTCTTGGGGGTGGGAACTATGAGGGATTAGGTCCATTGTTTCAGCCAGTGTGTATATATACATAGATACATATGTATAATATATTAAATTATATATATATATATATATATATATATATATATATATATATATACACATATATGTGTGTATGTAATTATGTATATAGGTATATAGATCTTATGTAGGTTACAAGTTTCCAGAAAGGCAGTTTACTAATTAAGTGCATAATGTTCAGGAGTTCACATGTGACTATTAAAAAGAAACTATTATTTAAATACCCTTTTATTAAATTATTTACCTATTGTTGTGTTTATATCAGACGTTAATTGATTGTTCACGACATCACACATATTTTCTGTTATTTCTCCGAACTATATCAACCAGCCACCAATCAGTTACGTGGATGTTTTGTGTAACTTAGCAAAAAGCTATCTGAACTGTACAAATACTTTGGGAAGATTGTCACAAATTCTACAAGTAAAACGTATGGGAAGGTACAGTTGTATATCTAAATCAATGTTGTACGGAAACTGAACTAGAAAAAGGAAATTTAAACAGAGATGGCCGAATTAATAAATATATAATAATATAGATAGAAGTTAATTATTAATAAATGTCTACAGCAATACAATATTTGTGTAAGTTGTAATTAATAATAAAAATATGATATATGATAACTTGTAAACTATTCATTAATAAATAATTAAAATGACACGCTAGTTGAGCTAATTAAAAATAAATAAATAAATAAAAATATAAAAAGGGTGAAAGGTATAGAAAAACTTGATGCAATTTTGAAATAATAAGTCTTAAGACGTGTTTTAAACAGGTGAATCTGACCACGCCCTACACTGCCGAAAAGTTTGAGTTTCTGCGGGGGGTGATTGCCCCGACCCTGGAGACCCACTACGTGACGTCCTGCTGTCTGGCCACCCTGCTGGACACTCCACGCACTGGTCAGTGGTTTCTCTCAGCAAGACAATTGAAGCCTTCTTTGTCCATTTGCCATCTTAAGTTAATTGTCTAAGGGGCATTTTTTTTTAATCTTGTTAAAAATTCTACATATTTAAAAAATTGAAATTATGTAATAGAAAGAAAAACAACTGTTTAACTTGTTTTATACATATGTTATAATAATGACTGTAATTATAATTAATATACTAAGAAAGAACTGCCACAGACAAAAACATTTAGTTGTGATTAAAATTAAATTTAAATTAATTTAAAAAAAATCAATTGGATCACTGCCTTCTTTTACATTTCAGAGAACGAATTTGTCACAAACACTCTACAAGTACTAATAGAGAGAGTCGAGACTAGTGTCGCCACCTATGGTAAGACGCTGACATTTCCCTGATGTTACTTCCTCTGAAGTAACATCTTTAATTGTGTGGCCCGACAAAGTAGTGTCGTCAACTTGTGAAAGGCAGTTCACTGCACTTGTGGTTTTATTACATATATATATATATATGTATTATATATATATATATATATATATATATATATATATATATATATATATATATATATATATGTATGTATATATATATATATTATATATATATATATATATATATATATATATATATATATGTCTTATTTTGGCTACTACTGTACTATGTATTGTATAGTACTGGGAAAATGAACACGTTTATCCATATTATTTGTATAGTAATGCCAGTTATTTAATAATTATACATTTTGTATCTGACAGTCAGTATATTACTCAAAAGATTATTCTCGACTGCCTTGTTCAAAATGATACATTCTTTCCTCTCGCAGAAGAGAGTGCATCCTTGGACGCTGTCAACAACGCCATTAGATCATTTGTCCACCAGTCTGTGATACAATGTTGCTATGACAACGACACCAATGTGAAGACTGTGAGTTTGAGAGGGTCCTACCGTGACCTGACAACACTCGAGAAGTTTATCGCGTCCCTGGAGAGATACAGGACATAGCGGACCCCAAGTCACTGCCACTTAGTTAATTACTCAGTTGTGTTCATTAAACCTGTCGATAATTTCTAGATTAATCAAGTACGTCTCTCTTGTTTTATTCCCAATCAAAATGGTGCCATTTATCATATACCAGTACTTGATTTTTACAAACAAGTGTTACTCAGAATGATGACTCTATGTATCATATTCATGGTGTCATGCTGTGGTATGCCAGGTTTATCATGCCAGGTTTATCATTTACCATGAGTGCGTGCTTGCTATTTACTGGTGATTTTCATCTATGATGCTGTCCTAGCGGTTGTATTGTCATGTCTTGTTGCCAGCTGAGGCTTCAGTGTGGGCGTGGCCTCAGTGTGGACATGGCTTCAGTGTGGACCATGGCATCAGTCTGGACATGGCTTCAGTGTGGGTGTGGCCTCAGTGTGGACATGGCTTCAATGTGGGCATGGCCTCAGTGTGGACATGGCTTCAGTGTGGGTGTGGCCTCAGTGTGGACATTGCTTCAGTGTGGGTGTGGCCTCAGTGTGGACATGGCTTCAGTGTGGGTGTGGCCTCAGTGTGGACATGGCTTCAGTGTGGGTGTGGCCTCAGTGTGGACATGGCCTCAGTGTGGACATTGCTTCAGTGTGGGTGTGGCCTCAGTGTGGACATGGCTTCAGTGTGGGCGTGGCCTCAGTGTGGACATGGCCTCAGTGTGGACATGGCTTCAGTGTGGGCGTGGCCTCAGTGTGGACATGGCCTCAGTGTGGACATGGCTTCAGTGTGGGCATGGCCTCAGTGTGGACATGGCCTCAGTGTGGACATGGCTTCAGTGTGGGTGTGACCTCAGTATGGACATGGCCTCAGTGTGGACATGGCTTCAGTGTGGGCATGGCCTCAGTGTGGACATGGCCTCAGTGTGGACACGGCTTCAGTGTGCACATGGCTTCAGTGTGGGCGTTGCCTCAGTGTGGACATGGCTTCAGTGTGGGCGTTGCCTCAGTGTGGACATGGCTTCAGTGTATGCGTGGCTTCAGTGTGGGTGTGGCTTCAGTGTGGGTGTGACCTCAGTGTGGGTGTGGTTTGAGGAACCAGAATTGTACATTCCCCAGATGTTGTGTTGGTGCACCTCGGAACTTGGGTTTCGAGGCGCAATAGTTTCTGACTGTTATTAAGGCACATACAGTATTTATGGACTCATCGTGTGTTGTCTGTGATGAACGTGTCACGTACCGTTGTATGCAGTAGAACATGTCACGTACTGTTGTATGCAGTAGAACGTGTCACGTACTGTTGTATGCAGTAGAACGTGTCACGTACTGTTGTATGCAGTAGAACATGTCACGTACCGTTGTATGCAGTAGAACGTGTCAGGTACTGTTGTATGCAGTAGAACGTGTCACGTACCGTCGTATGCAGTAGAATGTGTCACGTACAGTTGTATGCAGTAGAACGTGTCACGTACCGTTGTATGCAGTAGAATGTGTCACGTACCGTTGTATGCAGTAGAACGTGTCACGTACCGTTGTATGCAGTAGAATGTGTCACGTACCGTCGTATGCAGTAGAATGTGTCACGTACCGTTGTATGCAGTAGAACGTGTCACGTACCGTTGTATGCAGTAGAATGTGTCACGTACTGTTGTATGCAGTAGAATGTGTCACGTACTGTTGTATGCAGTAGAATGTGTCACGTACTGTTGTATGCAGTAGAATGTGTCACGTACTGTTGTATGCAGTAGAATGTGTCACGTACTGTTGTATGCAGTAGAAAGTGTCATGTACCGTTATATACAGTAGAACGTGTCAGGGAGACCACGAACATTCAACTTGTCTTAAATGCAACGTTTCCAGTGGAGAAACATGGTTCTACTTGAAGACAGGATTAGATTCATGAAATGTGTCATTTTGTTATGTGCGTAGTTGTGTACCCATATGTGATACATTTGATTTAGATATTATAGTTTTGTAAGTTGCTAATGGATGAATTGATTCCTCATTGGTCTTCTCTTCATTTATTTATATCATCTTCGTAACTGCTAGAATAAATATACAGCCCAGTGATGCGGTCAGTCAGGAGATTCTGGGGTCACACCGCACTGTCCATTACAATCTTACATAAGTTCATCCTGCCCCGCTGTGCTGGGTCCATCGGCCGTCTCAGTTAGTCTATGACAAGTGGCTATAGTTTTCAGTCTGTTGTCTCCTGTACTTGTGTGTATAATGTCCCTACCATCTATTCCATTTGATGTGAAATAAAACATCTCAAGTTTAATCTACACAAATCGTAATTAGTTTAGTAGTTGTCTACAGTCCACTTGTCTAGATGTGGTCACTGTGTTGCTGCCTTCATTTCCTGTACAATTTGAATATCAAGTAGATCTGTTATCAACAATTTCACAGCATATTTAACCTCCACTGGTATATGTGGTCTGGAATATTTGTGACATTTTAGTACCTCAGTTTCCCGCAAACCACTTTAAACCTGACACCCCTTTATTCCTCCTACAATCATACAGTGATCTGACGTCGCCAATCGAAATGACACTGGTATTAATACGCAGAAAAGTTCGTAATTTGACGGTTCTGATACCACGTAGCACAGAAACATCATTTCCACTCACTCCACACTGCATGGCCTCACAGGAACATCATTTCCACTCACTCCACACTGCATGGCCTCACAGAAACATAATTTCCACTCACTCCACACTGCACGTCCTCACAGAAACATCATTTCCACTCACTCCACACTGCACGGTCTCACAGAAACATTATTTCCACTCACTCCCCACTGCACGACCTCATGGAAACATCATTTCCACTCACTCCACACTGCACGTCCTCACAGAAACATAATTTCCACTCACTCCACACTGCACGGTCTCACAGAAACATTATTTCCACTCACTCCCCACTGCACGACCTCATGGAAACATCATTTCCACTCACTCCACACTGCACGTCCTCACAGAAACATCATTTCCACTAACTTTACACTGCACGGCCTCACAGAAACATTTCCACTCACTCCACACTGCACGACATCACAGAAACATTTCCACTCACTCCACACTGCATGGCCTCACAGAAACATCATTTCCACTCACTCCACACTTCACGTCCTCACAGAAACATTTCCACTCATTCCACACTGCATGTCCTCACAGAAACATTTCCACTCACTCCACACTGCATGGCCTCACCTAAACATCATTTCCAATCACTCCACACTGCATGTTCTCACAGAAACATTTCCACTCATTCCACACTGCACGTCCTCACAGAAACATCATTTCCACTCACTCCACACTGCATGTCCTCACAGAAACATTTCCACTCACTCCACACTGCATGTCCTCACAGCAACATCATTTCCAATCACTCCACACTGCATGTTCTCACAGAACCATTTCCACTCACTCCACACTGCATGGCCTCACCTAAACATCATTTCCAATCACTCCACACTGCATGTTCTCACAGAAACATTTCCACTCATTCCACACTGCACGTCCTCACAGAAACATCATTTCCAATCACTCCACACTGCATGTCCTCACAGAAACAATTTCCACTCACTCCACACTGCACGTCCTCACAGAAACATTTCCACTCACTCCCCACTGCACGTCCTCAGAACACATTTCCACTCACTCCACACTGCACGTCCTCACAGAAACATCATTTCCACTCACTCCACACTGCACGGCCTCACAGAAACATTTCCACTCACTCCACACTGCATGTCCTCACAGAAACATTTCCACTCACTCCACACTGCATGTCCTCACAGAAACATTTCCACTCACTCCACACTGCATGTCCTCACAGAAACATTTCCACTCATTCCACACTGCATGTCCTCACAGAAACATTTCCACTCACTCCACACTGCATGTCCTCACAGAACATCATTTCCAATCACTCCACACTGCATGTTCTCACAGAACCATTTCCACTCACTCCACACTGCAGTCCTCACAAACATCATTTCCAATCACTCCACACTGCATGTCCTCACAGAAACATTTCCACTCATTCCACACTGCAGTCCTCACAGAACACATTTCCAATCACTCCACACTGCATGTTCTCACAGAACATTTCCACTCACTCCACACTGCATGCCTCACAAACATCATTTCCAATCACTCCACACTGCATGTCCTCACAGAACATTTCCACTCACTCCACACTGCATGTCCTCACAGAACACATTTCCACTCACTCCACACGCATGTCCTCACAGAACATTTCCATCACTCCACACTGCATGTCCTCACAGAACACATTTCCACTCACTCCACACTGCAGTCCTCACAGAACATTTCCACTCACTCCACACTGCAGTCCTCACAGAACACATTTCCACTCACTCCACACTGCATGTCCTCACAGAAACATCATTTCCACTCATCTCCACACTGCACGGCCTCACAGAAACATTTCCACTCACTCCACACTGCAGTCCTCACAGAAACATTTCCATCACTCCACACTGCATGTCCTCACAGAAACCATTTCCACTCACTCCACACTGCACGTCCTCACAGAAACATTTCCACTCACTCCACACTGCATGTCCTCACAGAAACATTTCCACTCACTCCACACTGCATGGCCTCACCTAAACATCATTTCCAATCACTCCACACTGCATGTCCTCACAGAAACATTTCCACTCATTCCACACTGCAGTCCTCACAGAAACATCATTTCCACTCACTCCACACTGCATGTCCTCACAGAAACATTTCCACTCACTCCACACTGCATGTCCTCACAGAAACATTTCCACTCACTCCACACTGCATGTCCTCACAGAAACATTTCCACTCACTCCACACTGCATGTCCTCACAGAAACATTTCCACTCATCCACACTGCATGTCCTCACAGAAACATTTCCACTCACTCCACACTGCATGTCCTCACAGAAACATTTCCACTCACTCCACACTGCATGTCCTCACAGAAACATTTCCACTCACTCCACACTGCATGTCCTCACAGAAACATTTCCACTCACTCCACACTGCATGTCCTCACAGAAACATTTCCACTCACTCCACACTGCATGTCCTCACAGAAACATTTCCACTCACTCCACACTGCATGTCCTCACAGAAACATTTCCACTCACTCCACACTGCATGTCCTCACAGAACATTTCCATCACTCCACACTGCATGTCCTCACAGAAACATTTCCATCATCCACACTGCATGTCCTCACAGAACACATTTCCAATCACTCCACACTGCATGTCCTCACAGAAACATTTCCACTCACTCCACACTGCATGTCCTCACAGAAACATTTCCACTCATTCCACACTGCATGTCCTCACAGAAACATTTCCACTCATTCCACACTGCATGGCCTCACAGAAACATCATTTCCACTCACTCCACACTGCATGTCCTCACAGCAACATCATTTCCAATCATCCACACTGCAGTCCTCACAGAACACATTTCCATCACTCCACACTGCATGTCCTCACAGAACATCATTTCCAATCACTCCACACTGCATGTCCTCACAGAACACATTTCCAATCACTCCACACTGCACGTCCTCACAGAACACATTTCCAATCACTCCACACTGCATGTCCTCACAGAACCATTTCCAATCACTCCACACTGCATGTCCTCACAGAACACATTTCCAATCACTCCACACTGCAGTCCTCACAGAAACCATTTCCAATCACTCCACACTGCATGTCCTCACAGAACCATTTCCAATCACTCCACACTGCATGTCCTCACAGAACACATTTCCACTCACTCCACACTGCATGTCCTCACAGAACACATTTCCAATCACTCCACACTGCACGTCCTCACAGAAACCATTTCCACTCACTCCACACTGCATGTCCTCACAGAACCATTTCCAATCACTCCACACTGCAGTCCTCACAGAACATTTCCAATCACTCCACACTGCATGTCCTCACAGAAACATTTCCACTCACTCCACACTGCATGTCCTCACAGAACACATTTCCACTCACTCCACACTGCATGTCCTCACAGAAACATTTCCACTCACTCCACACTGCACGTCCTCACAGAAACATTTCCACTCACTCCACACTGCATGTCCTCACAGAAACCATTTCCATCACTCCACACTGCAGTCCTCACAGAACACATTTCCAATCACTCCACACTGCACGTCCTCACAGAAACATTTCCACTCACTCCACACTGCACGTCCTCACAGAAACATTTCCACTCACTCCACACTGCACGTCCTCACAGAAACATTTCCACTCACTCCACACTGCATGTCCTCACAGAAACATCATTTCCAATCACTCCACACTGCACGTCCTCACAGAAACATCATTTCCATCACTCCACACTGCAGTCCTCACCTAACATCATTTCCAATCACTCCACACTGCAGTCCTCACAGAACCATTTCCACTCACTCCACACTGCACGTCCTCACAGAAACATCATTTCCAATCACTCCACACTGCATGTCCTCACAGAAACCATTTCCACTCACTCCACACTGCACGTCCTCACAGAAACATCATTTCCAATCACTCCACACTGCATGTCCTCACAGAACCATTTCCACTCACTCCACACTGCATGTCCTCACAGAACACATTTCCAATCACTCCACACTGCATGTCCTCACAGAACCATTTCCAATCACTCCACACTGCATGTCCTCACAGAACCATTTCCAATCACTCCACACTGCATGTCCTCACAGAAACCATTTCCAATCACTCCACACTGCACGTCCTCACAGAACATCATTTCCAATCACTCCACACTGCATGTCCTCACAGAAACCATTTCCACTCACTCCACACTGCATGTCCTCACAGAACCATTTCCAATCACTCCACACTGCATGTCCTCACAGAACCATTTCCAATCACTCCACACTGCACGTCCTCACAGAACCATTTCCAATCACTCCACACTGTCCACGACATTTCCTCACCCGGGAACCATTTCCAATCACTCCACACTGCATGTCCTCACAGAAACATCATTTCCAATCACTCCACACTGCACGTCCTCACAGAACACATTTCCAATCACTCCACACTGCATGTCCTCACAGAAACATCATTTCCACTCACTCCACACTGCACGTCCTCACAGAACCATTTCCAATCACTCCACACTGCACGTCCTCACAGAACACATTTCCAATCACTCCACACTGCACGTCCTCACAGAACACATTTCCAATCACTCCACACTGCATGTCCTCACAGAAACATCATTTCCACTCACTCCACACTGCACGTCCTCACAGAAACATCATTTCCAATCACTCCACACTGCATGTCCTCACAGAACCATTTCCAATCACTCCACACTGCATGTCCTCACAGAACATCATTTCCAATCACTCCACACTGCATGTCCTCACAGAACCATTTCCAATCACTCCACACTGCACGTCCTCACAGAAACATCATTTCCAATCACTCCACACTGCATGTCCTCACAGAACCATTTCCAATCACTCCACACTGCACGTCCTCACAGAACCATTTCCACTCACTCCACACTGCACGTCCTCACAGAAACCATTTCCAATCACTCCACACTGCACGTCCTCACAGAAACCATTTCCAATCACTCCACACTGCATGTCCTCACAGAAACCATTTCCAATCACTCCACACTGCATGTCCTCACAGAACACATTTCCAATCACTCCACACTGCAGTCCTCACAGAAACATTTCCACTCACTCCACACTGCACATCCTCACAGAACACATTTCCAATCACTCCACACTGCATGTCCTCACAGAACATCATTTCCAATCACTCCACACTGCATGTCCTCACAGAAACCATTTCCACTCACTCCACACTGCACGTCCTCACAGAACCATTTCCAATCACTCCACACTGCACGTCCTCACAGAAACATCATTTCCACTCACTCCACACTGCATGTCCTCACAGAACCATTTCCAATCACTCCACACTGCACGTCCTCACAGAACACATTTCCAATCACTCCACACTGCATGTCCTCACAGAAAATCATTTCCAATCACTCCACACTGCATGTCCTCACAGAACCATTTCCAATCACTCCACACTGCACGTCCTCACAGAAACATCATTTCCAATCACTCCACACTGCATGTCCTCACAGAACCATTTCCAATCACTCCACACTGCATGTCCTCACAGAACCATTTCCAATCACTCCACACTGCATGTCCTCACAGAACCATTTCCAATCACTCCACACTGCATGTCCTCACAGAACACATTTCCAATCACTCCACACTGCACGTCCTCACAGAACACATTTCCAATCACTCCACACTGCATGTCCTCACAGAACCATTTCCAATCACTCCACACTGCATGTCCTCACAGAACACATTTCCAATCACTCCACACTGCATGTCCTCACAGAACCATTTCCAATCACTCCACACTGCATGTCCTCACAGAAACCATTTCCAATCACTCCACACTGCATGTCCTCACAGAACACATTTCCAATCACTCCACACTGCACGTCCTCACAGAAACATCATTTCCAATCACTCCACACTCGCCCCCGTCCTCCCACCCAAAAACCATTTCCAATCACTCCACACTGCACGTCCTCACAGAAACATCATTTCCAATCACTCCACACTGCATGTCCTCACAGAAACATCATTTCCAATCACTCCACACTGCATGTCCTCACAGAACCATTTCCAATCACTCCACACTGCATGTCCTCACAGAACATCATTTCCAATCACTCCACACTGCATGTCCTCACAGAACACATTTCCAATCACTCCACACTGCATGTCCTCACAGAACCATTTCCAATCACTCCACACTGCACGTCCTCACAGAAACATCATTTCCAATCACTCCACACTGCAGTCCTCACAGAAACATTTCCAATCACTCCACACTGCATGTCCTCACAGAACCATTTCCAATCACTCCACACTGCACGTCCTCACAGAACCATTTCCAATCACTCCACACTGCACGTCCTCACAGAAACATCATTTCCAATCACTCCACACTGCACGTCCTCACAGAACCATTTCCAATCACTCCACACTGCATGTCCTCACAGAACCATTTCCAATCACTCCACACTGCACGTCCTCACAGAACATCATTTCCAATCACTCCACACTGCATGTCCTCACAGAAACCATTTCCAATCACTCCACACTGCACGTCCTCACAGAAACATCATTTCCAATCACTCCACACTGCATGTCCTCACAGAACCATTTCCAATCACTCCACACTGCAGTCCTCACAGAACATTTTCCAATCACTCCACACTGCACGTCCTCACAGAACCATTTCCAATCACTCCACACTGCACGTCCTCACAGAACCATTTCCAATCACTCCACACTGCATGTCCTCACAGAACACATTTCCAATCACTCCACACTGCACGTCCTCACAGAACCATTTCCAATCACTCCACACTGCACGTCCTCACAGAACCATTTCCAATCACTCCACACTGCACGTCCTCACAGAACCATTTCCAATCACTCCACACTGCATGTCCTCACAGAACCATTTCCAATCACTCCACACTGCACGTCCTCACAGAACCATTTCCAATCACTCCACACTGCATGTCCTCACAGAAACATCATTTCCAATCACTCCACACTGCATGTCCTCACAGAACCATTTCCAATCACTCCACACTGCACGTCCTCACAGAACCATTTCCAATCACTCCACACTGCACGTCCTCACAGAACACATTTCCAATCACTCCACACTGCACGTCCTCACAGAACCATTTCCAATCACTCCACACTGCACGTCCTCACAGAACCATTTCCAATCACTCCACACTGCACGTCCTCACAGAACCATTTCCAATCACTCCACACTGCACGTCCTCACAGAACCATTTCCAATCACTCCACACTGCACGTCCTCACAGAACCATTTCCAATCACTCCACACTGCACGTCCTCACAGAACCATTTCCAATCACTCCACACTGCATGTCCTCACAGAAACATCATTTCCACTCACTCCACACTGCACGTCCTCACAGAAACATCATTTCCACTCACTCCACACTGCACGTCCTCATAGAAACATTTCCACTCACTCCACACTGCACGTCCTCATAGAAACATTTCCACTCACTCTACACTGCACGTCCTCATAGAAACATTTCCACTCACTCTACACTGCACGGCCTCATAGAAACATTTCCACTCACTCCACACTGCATATCCTCACAGAAACATCATTTCCACTCACTCCACACTGCACATTCTCATAGAAACATAATTTCCACTCACTCCACACTGCACGGCCTCACAGAAACATTTCCACTCACTCCACACTGCACGGCCTCACAGAAACATCATTTCCACTCACTCCACACTGCACGGCATCATACAAATTGAGCATAATGTTAATTCTATAAGGGGACTCTTTCATCGCACAGGGAATGGCGGACAAACCCACCATTGTGGGTCTGTGGAAGGTTTAATCTTATCTAAATGTCCCCATCAAAGTGACCCCAAAATAAACACGACAAGAATAAGAGACATCTACTTTTTATTATAATACACAATGCAATATAAACCGTACATTATTAAAAAAAGAACAAACTCACAAACACATTGAGTGAAGCCTAGAGTTAATTAAGTGAACCCGGGACATGTACAAGTAGACGTGATTTCTTCACTCACGTCAGCCACAAGGTTTTACGTTGTAATGTCATTACATCTGTAAAACAAGTGTAATATTACAAATGAAACACACAGATGGTTTTGAAATACCTGAAGTACACATTTTGGTAAACTCTCATGAAATACAACGTACATTTAATTGTAACATCAAATAATATTACGGTACAATACCGACTTAGCAGTGGATCTTTGTAGCATTTTGTGGTAGTGTTTATTTGTTGAACTGCAGAACTCAGAAACTGACTGGCAGTGATGAAAGGGTTAATCATAATTAATCCATGAGATCAAAGTTGTACATTAATTCTACATTAGCATGTAACGTGTGCGTGGATAGCACTCAAAAGAAGATATCACATTATTTCAGCTGACACATCCCTCTATGTTCTGTTTTGAAACAGACGGCTTGACAATTATTATTACTTCGTCGGCCATTGTTCTAAATTTCTGGGCAACAATTTTAATTGATTCATTAATATGTCCCAAAATATGTAATCCTCGGGTGAAAGACATATCTGCTTTTTGATGTTTTGTCTGTGAACTCTAATTCAAGGATTTAATGTCAAAACATTTTGATGCATGATTCAAAGACAGGATTTGTTATTTGATTTGTACGCCAATATTTGCAGTTTAACGGAATGCAGTCATAAAACTACTACCATAACTCTCTCGCTCTCTCTCTCTATATATATACACACATATATATTATGTATATTTACCTATATATGTGTGTGTATGTGAAGCATTTCAGAAGAAAACAGGATAATTCTGTGTTGTTTTTTCAGAAAGGCTAACATCTTATATAAAACACTGAAATATTTTAAGACTCTAAAATAAAGTTACTGAGACCACATCAATGGCAGAATTAAGTAACCAAATGTTACCCACTCAGAAGTGTCATTGAAATCGTCAGCACGTTTGGTCCTGAAATTTGTGTGTGTATAATTTATAAATTAAATAAACACATCGGGTAACATTTTTATATGCAGAAATATCTCGATTGATTTTAGTTCTTGCTTTCGGTTGCTACGATTTTGCATTCTTAATTTTAATGCACAAGTTTACAAGCGGACGTTTTCTGTCAAACCTTTGATATATCATGTTTACCCTCTGAAGCCCTTCACAAACATATGGTACATATATACATAACACATATAGAGCTGTAGGAATAGTTATGTGTACTCATATACATCAGACATACAGAGCTGTAGGAATAGTTATGTGTACTCATATACATCAGACATACAGAGCTGTAGGAATAGTTATGTGTACTCATATACATCAGACATACAGAGCTGTAGGAATAGTTATGTGTACTCATATACATAACACATATAGAGCAGTAGGAATAGTTGTGTGTACTCATATACATAACACATATAGAGCAGTAGGAATAGTTAGTGTGTACTCATATACATAACACATATAGAGCAGTAGGAATAGTTATGTGTACTCATATACATAACACACATAGAGCTGTAGGAATAGTTACATGTACTCATATACATAACATATACAGAGCAGTAGGAATAGTTATGTGTACTCATATACATCAGACATACAGAGCTGTAGGAATAGTTATGTGTACTCATATACATCAGACATACAGAGCTGTAGGAATAGTTATGTGTACTCATATACATCAGACATACAGAGCTGTAGGAATAGTTATGTGTACTCATATACATCAGACATACAGAGCTGTAGGAATACTTATGTGTACTCATATACATAACACATACAGAGCAGTATGAATAGTTGTGTGTACTCATATACATAACACATACAGAGCTGTAGGAATAGTTATGTGTACTCATATACATAACACATACAGAGCTGTAGGAATAGTTGTGTACTCATATACATAACACATACAGAGCTGTAGGAATAGTTATGTGTACTCATATACATAACACATACAGAGCAGTAGGAATAGTTGTGTGTACTCATATACATAACACATACAGAGCTGTAGGAATAGTTATGTGTACTCATATACATAACACATACAGAGCAGTAGGAATAGTTATGTGTACTCATATACATAACACATACAGAGCTGTAGGAATAGTTGTGTGTACTCATATACAATCATACTCAGACATATAGTCACTTACACGGGTTTGGGTAATGTATGTGAACATATTCAATTGGATATAGATCCATTTAAATGCATTTAAATCAATATGAATCCACTTAAATACAAGAATTGCAATTGTACAATATGCACTTTCCCCAACAGTTCACAAAGTGCGAGTTATATCTACTTGTAATCAACACAGCAACAGTTTGTATATAATACATTAAAGAAACCAACTATAAATTAAATACACATTATATGCACAACCATTAAATTATCAATATCATACACTGGCACCAGAGTGGTTTTTATACAATATTTAATAGTCATTTTAAGCTAAAACTGCTTAATTGATACATTAGACACAATGACTAGAATAACCTTGGACAGACAGCTGCAGATTTGCATAGTAAGAAAAATGGAAATTCAGGCTGAATTAATATTACACATTATGCTGGTTTTATTCACTAGTTTGATGTTGTCATTATTAATTAAATATCAATGGTTTTGTGTTAAACTTAAGAAATTGCAGTTTATCTTCAAACATTTAAAAACATTATTATTAGTGTACATAGTATTAATCTATACTTAGATGACATCTATTGAAGCACATAATGATTTAACTTTTCATAATTCCACATTTACTTATATGTAAAATAATACAGGAATGTAAGATGCATGCTTTTGGAAAACAAATGCATAGCCATGGACACAAATGTACACGTTTGAGTATCAGACTGTTTCATGTCGTGTTGTTTGATTTATGCACGTTTCACTGTCACTCTTGTTTCCTCTGGCCCGAAACACCAAGACACCTACAGTGCAGCAGGCGCCTGTTCACACACAATCACCAACATGTCGTAGTCCTTCTAACGTCTAACTAACGTTCATCACATACTCCTTGTATCTTAACTACGTCTATGATAGCTACCAGTGCACACAGTTGAGAGAAATCAGTATTATATCATACAGAGGTGAAACATTGCGTGAGCAAGTGGGACCTGTATATATGTACGTACATTCTTTACAAACGACTAATTACATCATTCGTAACGACCATTATTTAACAACGTAAACTAGACAGACACTAATGCTGCCTATCTTTCAAGTTAAATCAAACAAAAAAACAAACGATTGTCTCCCCAACATATACTGCTTGCATGTCATGTCAATGCCAAGTTAATGGCAAAACCAAAAGTGGGCCAATGGTATAAACAGGTATATCTTTTGGGCAACGATCCAAAATTGTCTGATCATTTTATAAAGCTTTCATTAGTCCCGTACTGTGAAGTTGGATGTTTGATTTTCAGCTATGTTTCTAATTATAGCATCACATTTCCACCACACGTGGTTGTAAATATATAATTATTACTTGATAGTTCGATCTTACTCTTATGTGAAGTTAATAGTTAATCTTCTTTTGTAAGCATCTGTGCTTCTCATATCACAGATGTTTTATCGAAATATCTGAACATGTCAGTTCAATTACAACATCTTCGGGTTTGAACATATCTCACAGAATATCTTATGTAACACATTTCTGCACAAAACAAGAGTTCATCGCCCTATACACCCTGGATGGACTGTACCTCATAAATAACTCAACAGACTTAACACCCGCAAAACTAATGACAGTCGATGTAAATAACATGCACCTTTCAGTGTTTCCCTCCAGTAACATTGCTGGAGACACCTGGTACTCCAGGGTACTCTAGTGTCAGAAATACCACTTTGTAACAGTAACATTGGTTTGATTTCAATGTCAAAGGAATGTCTTCATGTCCGGTTTTTTAATGCCCCAAGAATCATTGACAGATTTGACTGGTGCATGTCAAGCTCCTCCACAATCAACGTGGCACTGGTTCATATAAACGTTAGAGCTTCAACTGATCAAGATAAACCAGATAATATATGTTTAATCTCAAATTCATCGGAGAATAACACATATATTTGGAAGAGAGGAACACGTACGCAGATTGTGAAGTTGGTGTAAAACATCTCTCTTGTCATATACACCTAGCATGTATACCTAAGGGAAACACTGTTTTGTAAATAATACAATTAGTGTCGTCCAGACTGAGATCTAGAAACAATCACGCAGCTGTATAACTGGCCTAACTAGTCTATGTCCTTTACCCATGTTGATCACTAAGAACAACTATGCAGCTTCTTGGTCGAGTATTCGGTCCATCTCTCGCATCCACTGCTGGCATGGCCATCGTCTCGACTTCACGGCTGCCTTAGAATGAAATGCACAGATTAATTTAATGTTACAATCATATGACAACATCAGCAACATAAAGGTGAATCATTCTATGTAGACATTACAAAACATTCAACGAGATAATTTACATAATTATCTTTATTTTTACAAGTTTGTAACAACATATTTTGCAACACATTTCTTTGAAATATAATTACTTGAAAAATGGCTGGCAAAGAAGGCAGATAGCAAGAAAGTAGAAGGAAAAGAAGAAGTGAGATCTCAAGGTCATGATGAAAGGTCACACAGCAGAAGAAGAGAAGGACAACTTTACTATTTATTTGATGAACAAAACATTATAAAATAAAAATTATGACTAGATGTTGTATTTAAAGAGACTGCAAATTCTAAAATACATCACTACCACCTAACTACAGATTGGGGAGGTATGTAAAATATAAGATATAAAGTATTATGGTGACATTGTTGGTATCTCTGTCAGTAAAACATGGGACACACACACACACACAACACACACACACAAACACACACACACACACAACACACACACACACACACACACAACACACACACACACACACACACACACACACACACACACACACACACACACACACACACACACACACACAACACACACATACACACACACACACACACACACACACAACACACAAACACACACACACAAACACACACACACACAAACACACACAAACACACAAACACACACACACACACACACACACACACACACACAACAAACACACACACAAACACACACAACACACACACACAAACACACACACAAACACACACACACACACACACACACACACACACACACACACACACACACACACACACACACACACACACACACACACACACACACACACACACACACACACACACACACACACACACACACACACACACACAACACACACACACACACAAACACACACACAAACACAACACACACACATACACATACAAACACACACACAAACACACACACACAACTAGAAATAAGACTACATACAAACTATAATTATGATTCCATCATGTTCTAAATCCAGCCTAGAACCATGCTTTTATTGTTTCTCAAAGACAGACACAAATGGTGCACAAACTATAAAGTATGTGTGATATCATAGTTATATCAGACTTAAAAAAGTGCTCTATCATGAAATAAACATATATGACAGAAATGCAGAACATAGTTTCATATTGTACAAGACAGCTGAATGGTGTCCAGTAAATACTATTTAATCTACAAATAAACATAAAACCACCACTACAAGTGCACATTGTTCTAGTCAACTACGTCAACACGTCATATATTAAAATAGTTTGGGCGTATTTTATTGCAAGTCACAAATATATATATATATTACATATAACAAGAAGTTAAAGAACTCTGTATTGCTTCAGAACATGACGAGATGTACACCTGTGACTGTTTACTTGACAAGAATGTGACACGGTCAGCTTCAAGTGCAACATGACGTCACAGTTTGAAAGTGACGGTGACACATCTTTAGACTTGCTCAGCCATGAGATCAACAGAGAACTACTGCACCGTGTCAACCAATCACTGTACTACACATGTAAGACAAGATGTAACAAAATAAATAACTATGTACAATAACTAGAATATATCTAACTAGAATTTATCTACAGCAGTTTGGTACAGCAACAATATTATGCATAACATACCCCACAGATATACAGATATACATATATATATATATATATATATATATATATATATATATATTATATACAAAATATGTATACCTATATATAGATTTGTCTATCCTGTGGTCTACAACCCTGTACCAGCAGCATCGTTGTCCTCCAAACCCATAATATATATATATATATATATATATATATATATATATATATATATATATATAATATGAATATATCACTGTAATACTAATGGTGCGGGTGACTTCATTTAATTTGTAACACATTTCATATCCAAGTCAACTGCTACCAAATTGAAAGATTAAAATGTTCTTTGCGTACGGGTTTTGCATGTGAAGTTTTTAACTTACAATTTTCACCTGCATGGAACAAGTGACTCAGTTGTAATTTGATGTGTAAACAAAAGACCCGACTGACTACATAAAGCACACATTTACTGAGTGTCCAGTGTACACTGTGGTGTTTACAGCTGTAATAATGACTGTTTTACAGCTGTAGTAACAGGTGTAAATGTGGCCGGTGAGTAAGGAAAGCAAGCATGAGATAATTGAAATGAAAGTGCCCCCTACATAGGGTAAATGAAAACAGCATGATAAGCTCAGGGCTTATATTTCCTCATTATCAGGTCAAATTTATCATGTCTTACTTGAAAAAAGGTGAATGGTTATTAATAATTTCACGTTGACACAAAACAATTATTTTCCAAAAGAACGAACGAACGAACGAACGAACGAACGAACGAACGAACGAACGAACGAACAGCGAGCGACAGCGACGAACGAACGAACGAACGAACGACGACGAACGAACGCGAACAACAGCACGAATCGACGACGAACGAACGAACAACGAACAACAACGCAACCAACGAACGCAACGACAACACACGAACAACAGCAGACGCGAACGAACGAACAACGAACACCGAACGAACGAACGAACAACAACAACGAACAACAAGCAACAGCAACACAACAACAACAACGAACGAACGAACGAACGAACGAACGAACGAACGAACGAACGAACGAACGAACGAACGAACGAACGAACAACAACGAACGAACGAACGAACGAACGAACGCGAACGAACGAACGAATACATGATCAATGGATAAACAAATGTTTAGGTGCATCATGTGACTTCTAAAAATGACAACGAACCCCGGGACCCACCCAGTGTGCATGCATGTGAGATTGCGTGCGTTACCATGGCTACCACTATGGCTAAAGCACACACGTTGCTTTGGTGACACACTAGCATGCGAGGGTGCAAGTATGAAGGTGTCACTTACATGGTGGACTGGAATGGAGGTGACAAAGGGTCAAGGTTGGGGTCACTGTAGGGAGCACTTTTCCTTCGCCTCGGACACACTTGTTGCCACCTTCCCTGGGAGTTCCCCAACTTTGGAAGTGAGTTCATCTAGACTCGAGGGGAAGAATGAATCTGGAACACAACGAATCGGCTCAGTCAGCCAATGGCAACACAGCAAGCGGGGTTCATTTTACGTGTGCCCGTTCGTTCCAGCTTGCCCTAACCTCGGTAGTTATTGTTTTTTTTTAAAGGGAGGTGATCCGTTGATTTTTATAATGTTAAATCCTGTTGTAAACTATGTCTTTGAGCACATACTGGACTACCGCAGTTTGGTTGTACAAACCGTCTGTGGACACTGTTGACAAGTTTGTTATTTGGGAGGAAACCATTTCTTACCATGGCAACAAACTGTTTTTGAAGGTGTGGGAAAAAAAAAATTTTTTTTCCAGGGGTTGATTTAACTTAATTTTCAAGGATTTTTATAACAGCTCTATGATTTTCGTAACCAAATAAAAAAATGTCCCACTTCCTTAAAATATATTTCCAGGTACATGTGTTACGAAACAAAAAAAATAAAAATGCCCTGCTCATAAAAAGAAACAGACCATCTCCCTTTAGTTGGCGCACTTTCGACGCAAAGTCTCTTAATCCCAGGAAATATCACCCAAGGAGGCCTATATTTCTGAATGAGTGAAGTGATCAAATCTGAAAACAGTTATCTACTGCTCAATGTAACACTGCTACAGCAAACATACATGTCTGCTCATACGTACACCTGCACTTGTGTGTACACCCATACTTGTGTGTACACCCGCACTTGTGTACACCCGTACTTGTGTCCACCCATATTTGTGTGTACACACATACTTGTATGTACACTGATACTTATCAGCAATGTGTTCCAATATGGAGATTTATAAATCTTAAAATGCAATAAAACAAACACCTGGATGTGAGCCGGAAGACTGGTGGGCAAGGGGTTAATCTCGATTATAAAACATTTCAGTGACAGACGAGGGGTGTGTGTTTATAACACTGAATTGCTGCGATTCCTAAACAGCGACTCTGATGTGGACATCTGTGGACACGCATCAGATGAAAATAAAATGCTGCCTAAAGACACCATCAAAACCCAGACACGTCATTGACGACTAGCTGACACGTCAGTGTTAGTGACGACTAGCTGACACGTCAGTGTTAGTGACGACTAGCTGACACGTCAGTGTTAGTGACGACTAGCTGACACGTCAGTGTTAGTGACGACTAGCTGACACGTCAGTGTTAGTGACGACTAGCTGACATGTCAGTGTCAGTTATGACTAGCTGACATGTCAGTGTGTGATGACTAGCTGACATGTCATTGACGACTAGCTGACATGTCAGTGTCAGTGACGACTGGCTGACATGTCAGTGTCAGTGTCAGTGATGACTAGCTGACATGTCAGTGTCAGTGACGACTAGGTAACATGTCAGTTTCAGTGACGACTAGCTGACATGTCAGTGTCAGTGACGACTAGCTGACATGTCAGTGTCAGTGACGACTAGCTGACATGTCAGTTTCAGTGACGACTAGCTGACATGTCAGTGTCAGTGATGACTAGCTGACATGTCAGTGTCAGTGACGACTAGCTGACATGTCAGTGTCAGTGACGACTAGCTGACATGTCAGTGTCAGTGACGACTAGCTGACATGTCAGTGTGTGATGACTAGCTGACATGTCAGTGTGTGATGACTAGCTGCCACACTATGTCCCACCTGGAATTGGCACATGGTTACCATGGTAACATAGTCCTAACAAACAACACATTTCAGCAACATGATCATAATTTTAAAATAGTAATTTTTGTTAAACAGTTCCTGTCAACAGGAACGTGATTTCCAGCAGCGTTGATCAACTAAGTACATATGAAATATAGAGTTCGTTGACTGTGTATATTTTCTAGTATAACCTGCGCAGTAACCATGGCGACATCACCGTATACTGCAACCACTTCACCTCTCGGAACATATTTGCATTGGTACAATCCATCAGACTAGTTATATTTCAAGCTCCATTTCACAACTTGTGATAATGGGGTCATGTCACGTAATGATATAGAGGTCATTCACACAATGATATAGGGGGTCATGTCCACATGTACATGTTCAAAATGTCATAACAAACACAGGGATACCACCAGTCTGACTATTATACGTATATTATATATCGTGTAGTATGTATTAAAATTATCATATATTGCCATTCATTACATGAAAATGTCAACAATTTAGAGTCAGAGTGAGGGGGGTCACTCCCGGGGCTGGGTGAGGCAGACTGAGGGGATCACTCCTGGGGGTGGGTGAGGCAGAGTGAGGGGGTCACTCCCGGGGCTGGGCGAGGCAGAATGAGCGGGATCACCTCCGGGGGTGGGTGAGGCAGAGTGAGGGGGTCACTCCCGGGGCTGGGTGAGGCAGAGTGAGGGGGTCACTCCCGGGGCTGGGTGAGGCAGAGTGAGGGGGTCACTCCCGGGGCTGGGTGAGGCAGAGTGAGGGGGGTCACTCCCGGGGCTGGGCGAGTCAGAGTGAGGATCACTCCTGGGGCTGGGCGAGGCAGAGTGAGGGGGTCACTCCCGGGGTTGGGCGAGGCAGAGTGAGGATCACTCCCGGGGCTGGGTGAGGCAGAGTGAGGGGGTCACTCCCGGGGCTGGGTGAGGCAGAGTGAGGGGGTCACTCCCGGGGCTGGGCGAGGCAGAGTGAGGATCACTCCCGGGGCTGGGTGAGGCAGAGTGAGGGGGGTCACTCCCGGGGCTGGGCGAGGCAGAGTGAGGATCACTCCCGGGGCTGGGCGAGGCAGAGTGAGGATCACTCCTGGGGCTGGGCGAGGCAGAGTGAGGATCACTCCTGGGGCTGGGCGAGGCAGAGTGAGGATCACTCCCGGGGCTGGGCGAGGCAGAGTGAGGATCACTCCCGGGGCTGGGTGAGGTAGATGAGGGGGTCACTCCCGGGGCTGGGCGAGGCAGAGTGAGGATCACTCCCGGGGCTGGGCGAGGTAGAATGAGGGGGGTCACTCCCGGGACTGGGTGAGGGAGAATGAGGGGGGTCACTCCCGGGGCTGGGTGAGGTAGAATGAGGGGGTCACTCCCGGGACTGGGTGAGGGAGAATGAGGGGGATCACTCCCGGGGCTGGGCGAGTGTTGATTTTGTGTGTGGAATTGTTCATCTGGAAAAAATACAAATTACAAAGATATTCCCCTGTTCACGTGGACATGACCCCAAACTGACAACTGGTGCATGGTTCACTGTGTTGTAACTAGATAAAGTTGAGGCAGCAGCACAGCGAGGAGAATTTACTTTGTTCATCGTCAGAGTCAGCATTCGCCTCCGCAGCCAGTTGTTCTGGGGTCTTCTTCTGTCGCCCCATACGCCCTTCTAAGGCTGGGTCCTCCAAGGGTGGGCCTTCCTCAACCTTCTTCTTGAGCCCGTACTGGCAGGGAAAGAAGGTCAAAGGTCAGCATGAGTAACCAATCAATCAATTGATCGATCCATCTATTGATTATCTTAAAATCAATTACATTCATTTATCTTATAAACAAATCTAAATACACTACAAACAGTGCTCACAGAGTATATTGTTATTAGTTGTGTTTCACCTCGAATACACAGATAGACGAAGAAACTAATTGTTTTTTAAATGCTTGTGTGTTCCCACAGCTAGTTGCCACACGTCTGCTTCAATATACAATATATGCAGGTAGCAGTTTACAAGTGACGCTTATGGAGAATTTATTTATAAGTTTGTAATTTGTGTACATTTTTTGGGTAAATTTTACAAGTGATGCTTAAGGGCGAATTAATTTTAAGTTTGTAATATTTTACGTATTTTTGTAAAGTTTACAAGTGGTGCTTATGAAGAATGTATTTTTAAGTTTGTAATTTTTTTTACATATTTTTGTAAAGTTTATAGATGATGCCTATGGAGAATTTATTTTTAACTTTATGATTGTTTACATATTTCTGTAAAAGTTTACAAGTGATGCTTATGGAGAATTCTTTTACGTATTTTTGTAAAGTTTATAAGTGATGCTTATGGAGAATTTATTTTTAAGTTTGTAATTTTTTACATATTTTTATAAAGTCTACAAGTGATGCTTATGGATAATTAATTTTTATTTTTTTTATTTTTTTGGTATTTTTGTAAAGCTTACAAGTGATGCTTATGGAGAATTAATTTTTTAAGTTAATAATTTCTTTACATATTTTTGTAAAGTGTTGGCACCTTATAAAGCTCATCATCATCATGGTTGAAATGATAATTATTAGCCTCTTTTTCAAAACAATTTTACTAAAGTCTAGAAAGAAAATGTACTAAAATCTGTTTAAACACCAGTTAAAAGTCTGAACGGAACATTTTGCTAAATGTCATTAAAACTGATAAAATTAATGTCAAATTTATATAAAAAATTCTTGTTAAAACTTGCTACAAGTCTTGTCGATAAAATAGTGTTTTATGTATAAATATTGCTAAAATGTTTTTTAAAAAATCTTAAATTTAAATCTTGCTAATTTTGTGTGAAACATCTTTCTCAATCTTGCAAAGTTTTGTTCAATCTGTACAAAATTCCAATCCTGTTAACATGTTATAAACTATTGATAAACTTATATTGTAACATATTTTGTAACGTTGCAGAATCTTGCTAAGCATCCTTAACCTTTCTTAAGTTGTTGCAAAATGTTGTTGTTATGTTGTAAAATCTTTCTAAAATGTGTTCCGCTATTGTTAATGGATGTGGAATGTTGCTAAATGTTGTAAAAATGTGCTAAATGTTGCTAAATGTTGTAAACTGTTGTAAAATGTTGTAAAATGTTGCAACATGTTGCGAATTTGTTGCAAAACATTAAAAAAATGTTGTAAAATTATGCTAGAATGTGGTAAGACATTGTAAAATGTTGCTATAATGTTGCATTAATGTTGCTATAATGTTGCTGTAATGTTGCTATAATGTTGCTGTAATGTTGCTATAATGTTGTACAATGTGCCTCACCTTGTCTCTGATGCCCTGTCTCATGGTCTCTCGCTCCTCCTCCATCTTGCGGTGTTTATCCTTCCGCTTCTCCTCCGCCTCCTCCATGGCAGCCAAGACCTCGGGATCTCCCTCCCCTGCCTCCTCTCCCTCCTTCTTCTCCTCATCCTTGTCATCGTCCCCTCCTCCGCCTCCAAGTGCTCCTGTCAAAGGCAAACGTCAGCAAAGTCGTCAGCAAAATTGTCCTGTTTCTTTAATGGTATTGATAATAATAGATACAGAAGAAGTTAGTAAAATTGTGTAAAATGTTGTAAAATCATAATAGTAAGAAGTTTGTAGCATTCATCAATTAACAGTAATGAGTTAATAATAATAAGTTAATAACATTGAGTTAACAATAAGTTAATAATAACAAGTAATAATATTAATTGGTTCATTCATTAATAAGTTAATAACATAAATGAGTTACTAAAGTTAACAAACAAACAAGTTCTTTAAATATAACACGTTAGTAACACAGTAATCATAATAATAAGTTAATTTTACATTCCTTTATATATGATTATAATAATAAGTTACCAATTTGAAGTTAATTTAACAAACTACTAATTTCTTTAATAATGATAAGTTAAACATTACAATGTTATAATAATAATAATAAATTAACTTAACAAACTACACATTTATTTAATAATAATAAGTTCATTTTGATATGCAACCAGGCTAAATATTGCACGTTTGTTATCTTAATAATAATTTAATAAGTAATATTAATATTAATAATAAGTTAAATGTAATAACAAGTTAATAGTAATAACTTAATAAACAATTAATATTCATTTGCAACCAGGCCAAATGCTGCATGTGTAAATATGTACGCTAAAATGTGTTGAACATGATACATTATCAACTAATCAATTGTTAAATATTTACGCATCAATGATTTTACACGTCAACATTATATAGACAGCTTAGTAATATCTCCTGGGAAACAATTTTGTCTCTCCACCTGGAAGAAAATAATTCAAACTAAGTTGACTGCCTGGACTGCAAATGACAGAAGTTTTGGTGACATGCAAAATTAAATCAAGAACTGAAAGTGACGTCTTGGTGTACTCAGTACATTTCTACTGCGTGAGAAAAATCAAAATAGATTTTGTTACTGTTTATCTTGCTTCTATATGGTTCTATGTGCATGTGTATGAATAACTAATATTTTATTTTAGGTTATTTTTACTGTATGAAATCCTACAAGGACTACAGTATTAGTGTTGTTAATTCAACAAACTCTCCTAGGTGGAGCCACCAGAGACCATGATCTCATCCATGTCATGGTCATAGCCTCATCATGTTGAATATGACTTAAGATTTTACCTTCCACTCAGCGGACACACGACTGTCTTCATATATGACTGTCTTCATATATGACTGTCTTCATATATGACTGTCTTCATATATGACTGTCTTCATATATGACTGTCTTCATATATGACTGTCTTCATATATGACTGTCTTCATATATGACTCTCTTCATATATGATTGTCTTCATATATGACTGTCTTCATATATGACTGTCTTCATATATGACTGTTTTCATATATGACTGTCTTCATATATGACTGTCTTCATATATGACTCTGATTTGAACAGAGTTAACATCTCACAATATTTACCTAAACAGTGATATTAAATCTGTGTTTTTATGTCCTTCTCTTGGTCCACTGATTGTTTTTATTCGTGTGACAAATACTAGGAAACATCCTTTATTGCAGTTGTTAGGGTTTATGAATATTTCTGTTAAAAGTGGATACAGTCACAGCACTGAATATTTGTTTAAGATTTATTTTATTTTAAATATTATGCATGTTAATATTACCAGATATATACCCAATTTGCATTCAGAACTGTTACACATGTGTTCACAATACCTTTGTCTCTGACGGGGACGTCCCATTAGTCAATGAACAGATGCCCTGATCTTGTAAATCCACGCCTACTTTAAGTTAGCATTCACTCTGCCGAAAATGTCAGACTGCCCTCTAGAGCCTGTGGTCTGAATTAGTGCAAACAATTACTGCGATTCCATAGATAAACTAATCAGTTTCCCGGAGAGATTCAGTCAATTAACTCGATATGTCAACACCATCTGTCAATCAACACTACACTGTCTCTGGCTCAATGCCTTCTCAGACCTATTGAATCTAACCAGTCACACAACTGTACACAGCTTCTGTTACGTAAGACATCACACTGTCCTCTACAGCTTATTTTAGAGAAAATGTATACCCTACCTACATAATTTGAGCAGATCAGCATTTGCCTGACTTCTACTCAAACTTATACACAAAATTTTGCATCTCATCAGCCATTAAAGTCTTGATGGCTGTTGCATATAAACGATTTATTTTAATTTACATACAAACTTTCAAATATTCAGCATAAGTGTAGTTATTGAAAAAGCCCATCATATTTTACTTCCAGGAAAAACAATGTTTTCACGAGCTATTTCATTCTCCCTGTGATTCCAGTTGTATTCCAAGTGATTTATGGTACTTATTGGTCACATGACATCACATGATGATGACCAGCGTCATGTGACCAGCAAGTAGTGCACTAGAGACTTGTGCGGTTGCTGTGACAGCAGAGACAGAAGCAGCAGTGAGAGACACGTGTTATTGTGGTGATATTTCAGTCTCAATTCAGTCAAAAATAACTTTTAGTCTTAACTAGTTTTCACAGAATAAAAATCCCTAGTGCCTTGACCTGTCAGTTGACCACTGGAGCACAGCTCATGGACAATGAGGCTGACCTATTCTTTCTCTGGATCATGTCTGAGTTTGGTTTCCAGGGATGTATGTGCAATAGATGTTGTCATTATGGATAGTAAATGAATACGAGACAGTTTCACCTACAAACTAACATATCGTTACATTAAAAAGAAGTTTGTAAATGTAATAAAAATATATACTCATGCTTTATTATTCCAATTATACCTCAGCCTGGGTATTCCACTACGCAATGTTACACATTGATGGTTGAAAGAGGCATGCATAAACTACATGCACTGGTGATGGATGTCTCTGGGGTTCTCTACACCAGATGGGGACAGGAAGATTGATGCATCATTAATGAAGTGAGGTCAATACTCAGAATCTGGCTACAAATAAACCAGCATTCCTGTGCGTGGCGGTTGTTTGTGTGATCATCTTTGAACTTGACACTGCCGAAAACAAATTAGGGTCAACATTCCAAAAACTAGGACTGTTTTACGTGGTCGATTACGATCATTCACATCAAACGTGTGGTTTGTAATAATACTGGTACAGATGATACTAACAGTGTAGTACATTCAATAACTGCCAGTGTTACCACTGACGAAAAAATTACAACAGAAAAATAGAAAATTAATTAAGCAGCTGTTTGGGCGATGGTATGAATCCAGTGTGCATGGGAGTGCGTGCGCATGTCAGCATGCACGAGTGCACATACCACGCCGTGGACCATCTGTGGGAGATGCTGAGTATGAATAAATTGACACTTCGCCAAGCCGGCAAAGTAATTGCATTTTCGACATCGATCAGCATCGAATCATTCGCGCAACTACAACTGCATCTGTTGATGTGTCTGGGCAACTGTCTCTGTGCACAAGACAGGTCCCGGGGTCATATGTTGTCACAACTATAAAAACTTCGCTCTGTCACACAATTTCATTATACTCTCGCCTTTTCGGCCAATCACAATCAGTAACGGATCGTGGCGAGGCTGCGTATGAATACATGATTTGGCAGACAACAACAAGTGCACACAAAAGACGTTCCAATTTTCGTAGAAGAAAATGAGAGTTTGATTAAACTATCCGACAATAACGCGTTGCTCTACGATTATTATAATGTTCTACAACCAGTGCCACCTGATGCTGAAAATGGACATCATCGTTGATGCTCGAAACGCAAGAATAGCTGTGAGAAACAAAACGATACATGCTGCAGCCACTCTGAGGTCAAAGTGCAAATACGCAACAAAACGAATGAAAAGCCGCGGCGGCGTAAGCTACAACGAAACGAGCGCTTTCTGACAAAGTACAAGAAAAGGACAGTTACCAAGGCCACCACCGAGCCCACCGCCCAGTAGTAAGGCGGCCATGTTTGTTTTAGGCGGACGCCACGAGACAGCAACGAGCGATCAACGGAGAGCAATGGATGATGGGAAGAGTCTTCGTGGGACGGACACAGACTACAAGTGTCGGGGCGCACTGAACGGTGTCACTGTAAATGGACAGATGGCAGCACAGTGAGACAGAGCAGACGTCACATCGGAAACGTACAATCACAAACAGACACCTCTGGCAATTCTGCTGCGAGCCGGGAACCTGCATTGTTAATATCTTACTTGACCTTGCGCCAGACAATGTGCTTGGCCATGTTTATAAAAACGTGAAAACATTACCAAGAACAGAAATCAAAAAGTTTTTTGTTCAATTAAACTATAAATAATCAGGTATGTAAAATACTTTATACAGGACATTTCTATGAAAATAAAACAAAAGTTGTGTACTTATCAGATATTATTTCCGGTATTTTTGGCTTTAAACTGAAGCATAATGCAATCTATGGTAAATGTTTGCATTGCAAATATTTCACTAACAACAATTTCTCAACATCTGCGCAGTGTACATGCTAGATTCAATACAGACATCTTATACAAAAGTTTGTTCAGGGTTTTTGTTCAAGGACATTTTACACTTCACGCAGCAGAATTGATTTCCACAAGTACAGTTGGCCAGAGGAAACAGCACAGCATAGACTTAACAGTATACACAGTCAAAACTCTCTTCATGGACACCTTGGTAATGGAGTCACTTCCAAATTAAGGCCACTGCAGGACAGTTTCAAGTCATTTCCATAACAGTAAATATAAGAAATGTGTCTTAGTAATGTGTTAAATTGGAATTATTCAGGTCGTTTTGGTAGAAAAGGTGACCTTGTATAGAGAGGTTGAACTGAGCAGAAGTACATTTATATTACAACTACAGTATACAAGTATATCATAATTATACAGTAGATGCTCACTATATGCCTGGTAGATGTGTGGGCAAGCACTGGAGGCCTGATGGATGTAAAGAATGTTGTATGTAGGGAACATTGGATGTAAGAAACATTATATTAAGAAACATTAGATGTAAGGAACATTGGATACAAGGAACATTAGAGGAGGATTGCTTATATGGAACATTAGGTGAAAGGAACATTGGATATATGGAACATTGGATTTAAGAAACATTGGAAGTATGGAACATTAGGTGTAAGGAACATAGGATGTTAAGAATGTCAAATTTAAGGAACATGAGATGTAATGAACATTGGATATTAGGAACATTGGATGTAACAAACATTAGATGTAAGGACGAAACACCCAGCATGTCCTTAATAGGGAGCATCTATTGTAGACACACATACACACAGACAACAAACATGGACATAACAGCCTACAAAACACACATATACATACACATGTGTACAAGTGTTTAAATAAATATGCACAAACAGGTACAAGTGTCATGTTTGACATATACAGAGGACATTTAGTAGAACGATTTAGGGTTAGAACCACCCAGAAATGGTCCCTGACAGGAGCTGCTCAGGCTCCCTGCCGCAAACACGAACCTGGACCCGAGCAGTTTGTGTCTCTCTAGATAGTGGGTAGCTTAAACACAGCGACTGATACCGCCCCAGCCAACATCTTATCTTACTAAACAGTTGGTTCTGGTCCACGAGAGTGCATCAAATGATCCCAATTCATATATAAAAAATGTAATGTCCATAACCAGTTGATTAGTAGACAAAAAATGAAAGCTGGTCAACTGAAAAAGTCACAATTGGGCGCGAATCAGCATAACACTGTTATCGACTTTATTCATGTGGTCTGCTACAAAATGTCACCGCAGCATAATGTGTCTCATCTATCAAGTGACACCCCAGACAGCCTGGAGAAGACTTTCTACTACAACACAGCCGTTCCCCAGAGACCATGCTCTGGAAACAGATGCACCAACATATCTGCAGAAACTGACAAATGCCACATTGCTGTCTTTTTTGTAAGTTTCCGAATGTAGCAATTAAAACCTGGTGAATTGTTTAGTATTACTTAAACATAGTTCAACCAACATGACCAATATTTCAGTATTTAGCCCATCCAAATTAAAGACGTTCAACTCACAACGGGGATGATATATTCAAACAGCAATGCTCACAGGGTCCACCCTCGCATCTCCCTTCAAATTTAGCTGATTGCTCGAGCTACAATCACATGTCTGACCACGTCTCCCCAGTCACTTTGTAACGGCTGCAGATTACCTTGTAATGGCTGCAGATTACCAGATCAAGACGTCTCTTCTGTCATGCGCCATACACAATAAAAACCAACTCATCAGAAATAAACTGTTGCATCACGGAAAACCCATCGCACTTTGTGGTTGCAAATAAAATTTGGTTAAAATATTAAACAGTGCAGCTGTTGCAATTTATCGATGTTTAATTTCCCTGGGAATTTCTCAACCTATGAGCACCGGCTGGTAGTGGACAGAATCAATAACATTTCAAAGCACGTTGTTTCCCCACCAGGATGTGAACCCAAGGAACTAGGAGGCGTTGTCAATATCACTTATACACGTCCAGTGCTACCTGAAATATGCAAAGTTAAAAAGACGAAATCAATTACAACCTTTGACCTTCAATTATATATGTGGCTGCAGTATGATCATGTTAGTTCTCACAACATTCACCAGGTGGCGTCACACAATATGTGCAGCAGCTGCTGCAGCTGCTGCTGCTGCTGCTGTTGTTGCTGCTGCTGCCACCAAATGGAAGTAATCAGAGAGTCATCTAAGAATAAAATCATGGATCGCACATGAACATCTCCATAGGAAATTATTTCCATCCAGTTTTCGTTGAATAATTCACAAAACGACTATGTATTCCTACGACTTAGAAAACACAATTGCCAGTCTTTTGAACAGACACCAATTTGTGTGTCCGTGGAAATAGTTTCAGATAATAAGTCTGAATAGTTTTACACTTGTATGCCAACCCAGGTTTCACAATATATCCAGAAATTAGCAGAAATCAAGAATAATAAATTGTTTGATGACAAGTCACCATTTCAAAGGTGATATTCAAGGTTCCACATTGTACAAATGACATTTGCACTGTGAATATTTACATATACAGTGGCCACAACAGTTCGTGTGACACCAACTGTTTGGACCAACAAGGCACAAGTCAGGTACACACAGGACAGAAGAACAGAAACTACATGCACACCACACAGCACACAGCAACACCACATGACCTTAGTCATGTCACGTGCACATGACCTTAGTCATGTCACGTGCACATGCGTTTGTCATAACAAGTGTCATTTGAGAAAGTGTAGAAAGTTCTAATTTAAACATAAATATGAGTATGAAATGTTGTGCGTCATATGTTGGACAGTTTGTTTCTAAAATGATTACTATATCATTGAGTACTGTTTTGAGTAACATGAATGTAAGGAGTTGATGGGACAGACTGGGGCACTTAGTTTAATTATTAGATTTTCCTTTCTATATTAAACACATGCGCTCACAGACCACATACTCATGCACACACAGACCACATACTCATGCACACACAGACCACATACTCATGTACACACAGACCACAATTACTCATGCACATACAGACCATATACTCATGCACACACACAGACCACATACTCATGCACACACAGACCACATACTCATGCACACACAGACCACATACTCATGCACACACAGACCACATACTCATGCACAAACAGACCACCTACTCATGCACACATAGACCACATACTCATGCACACACAAACCACATACTCATGCACACACAGACCACATACTCATGCACACACAGACCACATACTCATGTACACACAGACCACATACTCATGCACACACAGACCACATACTCATGCACACACAGACCACCTACTCATGCACACACAGACCACATACTCATGCACACATAGACCACATACTCATGCACACACAGACCACATACTCATGCACACACAGACCACATACTCATGTACACACAGACCACATACTCATGCACACACAGACCGCATACTCATGCACACAGACCACATACTCATGCACACACAAACCACATACTCATGCAC
>JAODUO010000157.1:567500-662920 GCA_025642075.2 Ridgeia piscesae
TGGGTGGACAGAGACTTAGGTGGACAGAGACTTAGGTGGACAGAGACTTAGGTGGACAGAGACTTAGGTGGACAGAGACTTTAAGGGTCCTTCTGCTGTCATGTGGAAGGTCCTCAGGCAGTCGTAATAGGAACCCTTTCTGGTCAACGTCTGTTCCCAGGATATGAGATCACTCACAACAATGAGGTCATCATAAGGACAATTATATGTAAAATATGCCAATAAATAAAATCCATTGTTAAATTTTAGGATTTTTTCCAACTGTAAAAATAGTGTACATTAAAAGAAATCTGTGTTTTATTTCACAATTACTACATTTGGACTCACATCAGTGTTTCCACCACCGTCAGTGGTCTACGTCAGGGCAGGTGTCTTCACTGCTCGGCAACTTGATCAAAATTTTTACGAATGCAAAAAAGTCATTGCCATATTAACGAAGATACTGTTGCCATGACAACACACACCAGTGACGATGTTCCAGTTTTCAATGTATGTACTGCTTCAAAAATGGAGAAAAAATTGGGCTAACGACTCCTCAGAACGTTAGTGCAATGATCCAAAGGAGATGTCACCCATTGACACTGCATGCTGGTGGGGAGACTTGGTAATGTTTACTTAGCGAGGAACTACAGAAACGGTGACGATGTCATTGTTGAACTCAGCATCATATATTTGCATTTTATCATTTTGCTTTATTTCTGTCTGGTTGTAGGCTGGATATGTTATCAATACGTAGAAATCACACCATGAGATGTGTACGAATATTTCTGCAATCAGAGGTTTGTCACAGCTGACGAATCAGTTCAGTGTTTCTTTGACAACATTTATGATATACCATCTGTCTTCAGTGTCCTGACAGCACTGTCTCCCTTTCTACTGAGGTATGTTTGACACACACATGCACTCACACCCGCATATGCACACACACACACACACACACACACACACACACACACACACACACACACACACACACACACACACACACACACACACACCTGCATGTGCACACACACACACACACACACACACACACACACACACACACACACACACACACACACACACACACAACACACACACACACACACACACACAAACACACACACACACAAACATACACACACACACACACACAACACACACATGCACACACACCTGCATGTACATACACAGACACATATATACTCACACATTTCAAGACATACACATTTGTACACACCTTTTGTACATGTACTGTTTGCATATGTACGGGCATACTCATTTGTATATGGAATCTCTCCTTTGTGTTTTTAACTTATTCTAAGTTAGCACATTTACATTTCCTGTAGTGTCTGCTGTGTGGCTGTCATGCACGTTCAGTGAACATTGAAAACATCCACAAAATGACAGAATGTGACGCGACGATGACAGAATACTGTGAACTGTATACAAGTGACAGAATACTGTGAACTGTATACAGGTGACAGAATACTGTGAACTGTATACAAGTGACAGAATACTGTGAACTGTATACAGTGACAGAATACTGTGAACTGTATACAGGTGACAGAATACTGTGAACTGTATACAGGTGACAGAATATCGAAGACAGAATTCCGAGGACAGGAAATGCAGAGTAATACTGACAATGTAACTTCAGATGACAACAAAACAGTTATGACAGGTTACTGCACACATTTATGACAGGTTACTGAACACATTTATGACAGGTTACTGAACACATTTATGACAGGTTACTGAACACATTTATGACAGGTTACTGAACACATTTATGACAGGTTACTGAACACATTTATGACAGGTTACTGAACACATTTATGACAGGTTACTGAACACAGAATACTGCACACAAAATCACATAATTGAACAACGGGGACAATCTAAAATTACTGACATCAAAATACTGAGGACACATTGCATACAACATAACACTGGTGACAGAATACGGAGGATAGAATGCAGACAATAACGAACTGATGACAGAATACTGTAGACACGTTACCGATGACAGAATACTGACAATGGTATACTGACAACAATACACTGACAACAGAAATGTTGTAGAATACCAATGACAGAATACTGATAGGAGAATGCCAACAGCAAAATGCTGAAATGCTGTGCTAGAGTGAGAACAAGATAAGACAAGATAAGAATACTGACCTTTAACGGAGCTAAGTTTGTTCCCGACCATCTGTTTTGCAATGAAGGCAGCCATTGGGAGCAGTGATTGGTGGCGGGATACGACGGAGGTTGGCGTAGGAATACGTCAGTTAGTTGGTCGATACACCGCTATGTCAATACGCCGCGCAACCTGCAAGAAACAAGAGAAAAATCAGTATAATCTGCATACAAGTAAATATAATATGTCACACGTTCAATATGTATATTAAATCTTTAAAAAAAATTATTATTATAGTACTGAGATTAGCATTATATACGTGTTAAAAATATAAACATGTTTATATGTTAAATAAAGTTGAATTGTATTGTTGAGGTACGTATTAACATTTTCTAGGAGTCGCGTTACATTAAAGTAATAAAAATGCATGATGAATGAATAACAAGTCACAGATATTTTCTGTTTAAGGCATTAGATTAATATCCACAATAAGTCAATCTTACAACATTAAAATATTAATAAATAATAGGATTGAAAAAGATAACATAAGATGAATAACTTAATACTGTGTAAATGTGGCTATTGAAATAGTCATTGGTGCCATAACTGCAGACAAATTTGATTTAAACGGTGAAAGACATGAAGGCAATCCCAATTATTTACAAACATTGCGTCATTGCCAGACAGCGTATGATATCATTCCAGACCGCTCCACTGAATACGAATAACGCAGGCAAAGCGATGCCCTCGGGGGAGTGTCAAGTGAAATAGTCATCCTCAGAAAAAATTATCTACCAGAGAATCCATCTCATTCTAGCACAACAAAAGCAGTCTGATGCAAGATTCACAGCTGCCCCAATATTAAATATTGATCATCATGACTGAAATAGACCAACTGCAATATGTGTTATCTGTGTGTCATTACGTTTATGACTATTGTAACGATTGCTACCTGTGTATCATTACATTTATTACCATTGTACATATTGTTATCTTGCATCATTACGTTTATGACCATTGTAAAGATTGTTATATGTGTATCATTATGTTTATGACCATTGTAAAGATTGTTATATGTGTATCATTATGTTTATGACCATTGTAAATATTGTTATCTATGTGTCATTACGTTTATGACCATTGTAAAGATTGTTATATGTGTATCATTATGTTTATGACCATTGTGAAGATTGTTATATGTGTATCATTATGTTTATGACCATTGTAAATATTGTTATCTATGTGTCATTACATTTATGACCATTGTAAAGATTGTTATATGTGCATCATTACGTTTATGACCATTGTAAATATTGTTATCTGTGTATCATTACGTGTATGATCATTGTAAAGATTGTGACAAAGTTGGCAGAAAATAGACAGGTGGATGTTATAGCTGTGACTAATTTCTCCAAAAGATAACGACTTAACTATGTAATGAGTGAGTCATCCTAGTCAGTTTTGTACAACAACCATAATAATTACCCCCTTTCACCCTTAAATTGTTCAGTATTTCTGATTACCCAGCAACTGTTATAGTTGTCAACATATTGTAGTTCTACTCTGAGACCGTGGCAGAGGTGTGACAATGACGACAGTTATTGAAAATCTGTATTAGAAACTTAGACATGCGAAGTTGTGATTGTGGAAGTATGTATGAGTGTGTGTGTGTGCGCACGTGCGCACGTGCGCGCATTTATTTTTGAGAGTAACTGCATGACATGACTGACCGACCAACCGACTGACTGACTGAAATTCTGACTGACTTAGTGAGACGTGTGGGCTACAAATGAACTAACTGGGTACTTGACTAATGCACTGACTAACTAAAAAAATGGAAACACACTCAAGAGTGTGTGTTTTCGCACGTATAAGTGCATTATAAGTGCATGTGTGCATGACCAGATGTGTTGACCAAACGTGTGCCTGGGTCCACTACTGACCAATCATGTGACCTACACAAGGCCGCCTCAGGTCTGAGACAACAATTAGTCATGTACAGGTAATTACTGAACCACTCCTGGTTATTTTCATCTAAACCTCGCAAGGACACTTCACAGGCCCACGTCTACAGACAAGTGCATAAATGACTTAATTTCCTGCATTAATTCACCAAGCAACTGCTTGAGCAGTAGGAATAACTGGTATTTGATCATTACTTTACACAGCGGGAATAACAACAATAAGATGTACCACACAGAAGTGACAGAGCCCAACTGAGATGACATCTCAACCAACTGAGATGACATCTCAACCAACTGAGATGACATCTCAACCAACTGAGATGACATCTCAACCAACTGAGATGACATCTCAACCAACTGAGATGACATCTCAACCAACTGAGATGACATCTCAACCAACTGAGATGACATCTCAACCAACTGAGATGACATCTCAACCAACTGAGATGACATCTCAACCAACTGAGATGACATCTCAACCAACTGAGATGACGTCTCAACCAACTGAGATGACGTCTCAACCAACTGAGATGACATCTCAACCAACTGAGATGACATCTCTACCAACTGAGATGACATCTCAACCAACTGAGATGACATCTCAACCAACTGAGATGACATCTCTACCAACTGAGATGACATCTCAACCAACTGAGATGACATCTCAACCAACTGAGATGACATCTCCACCAACTGAGATGACATCTCACCAACTGAGATGACATCTCAACCAACTGAGATGACATCTCAACCAACTGAGATGACATCTCAACCAACTGAGATGACATCTCAACCAACTGAGATGACATCTCAACCAACTGAGATGACATCTCACCAACTGAGATGACATCTCACCAACTGAGATGACATCTCAACCAACTGAGATGACTCTCAACCAACTGAGATGACTCTCACCAACTGAGATGACATCTCACCAACTGAGATGACATCTCACCAACTGAGATGACATCTCACCAACTGAGATGACATCTCAACCAACTGAGATGACATCTCCACCAACTGAGATGACTCTCCACCAACTGAGATGACTCTCAACCAACTGAGATGACATCTCAACCAACTGAGATGACTCTCAACCAACTGAGATGACTCTCAACCAACTGAGATGACATCTCAACCAACTGAGATGACGTCTCAACCAACTGAGATGACGTCTCTACCAACTGAGATGTCGTCTCTACCAACTGAGATGACGTCTCTACCAACTATGATGACATCTCCACCAACTGAGATGACATCTCTACCAACTGAGATGACATCTCTACCAACTGAGATGACATCTCAACCAACTGAGATGACATCTCTACCAACTGAGATGACATCTCAACCAACTGAGATGACATCTCAACCAACTGAGATGACATCTCTACCAACTGAGATGACATCTCAACCAACTGAGATGACATCTCAACCAACTGAGATGACATCTCAACCAACTGAGATGACATCTCAACCAACTGAGATGACATCTCAACCAACTGAGATGACATCTCAACCAACTGAGATGACATCTCAACCAACTGAGATGACATCTCAACCAACTGAGATGACGTCTCTACCAACTGAGATGACGTCTCTACCAACTGAGATGACGTCTCTACCAGGCAACTACAGTGTACAGGCTCAATTAGAGGCTTAAAGTAGATGTTTTGCAGTGTGACTTTTTGCAAAAACACAATTTAATTTCCCGTGCAATGTCTATTATGCACACATGCATATGCTCACGCGCACGGCATGCGCATGCGCACACATTTCTATAATCTCACTCATAAAGGAAACAGGTAAAGGAAATCCTGCAGAAGTCTTCAATACAGCTGCCAATTATAGACATTATAGAATAAAATTACAGGTGTATCACTGTAAACATGACGCCTTTATTTAGTAGCTCTACAAACTGACAACCTAAATTCACTTTTTTCACCCATACTGCATTACAAACAAAACCGTCTATTACATTTGACATGCCAGCTCGTTTAAGTGCAAATGTGCATTTTTACGACACCATAAAAAAAGGAATGAATTATTTATCACCGGATCTGGTAAAAAATCAGCAAAAGACTAAGTATTTCCCACTCTGCACACTGCAACCTAATCGGCACAATGTTTGCAAGTTACCAGATGTGACACTCCAAGTGAATTCATTCAGAGACTTCAACAAGGGGCTCAACAAATTACTAGTATTACTTAAATATTTCAACTGACAAATCAGTCCGTCATACTATAATGCATGTACACTGTACTGTAATAATATTGTAATACTGTATTATTGTAATACTGTATTATTGTAATACTGTATTATTGTAATACTGTATTATTGTAATAATGTATTACTGTCATAATGTAATAATGTAATAATGTGATGATGTGATGATGTGATGATGTGATGATGTGATGATGTGATGATGTGATGATGTAATGATGTAATTATGTAATACTGTAATACTGTAATACTGTAATACTGTAATAAGGTAAAACTGTAATACTGCAATACTGTAATACTGTAATACAGTTTAGACAGTCAAGTGAAGGCACTGTCCCAGTGAGTCTTATGTAGTCCCTGGACCACCTGAAGGCACCAATGAGTCAAGATGACAGATTGGGCCACTAGCTGTAGGCTAATCCCACTCCCACTGTTCCAATGGCACTTTCCTAGTCTTCTCCATGGGACATTGATGCGTCCCAAGGGAGCATGCATTGGAGGGTTCAATAATCACCTGTTTGTCTATTGGCAATGGCGACTGTCTCTGCGTTGTTTAAAGAACATCGATCAATCGACGACCCGCTCAATGGTAACGAGTCTTTGTGCTGGTTAACTTCATGATTGATCTGGCGTGCTATTGCTTATTCGATCCCCCTAGATCTCGTTGCCACGGCAACCGATAGATGGAAAGGGCAGCATTGGCAACATATCGAGATCGGGCTTAACAATGTAGCCGCAGTTAATTGCGGTGACACGATGCGTCGCTGCTGTCGCTGTGTCGCGTCACTACGTTGTAGTGGCCGGCTTCCTGATTGCTTGTTTACGTGCCACACAGTCTTATTGATTTTTGCTGTAACTGATTTATGGCTGTAATGGAAGATCTGGGAACACACAGCCAGAGCCCAGATATAACCTAGGGGAGAATTTGATTATGATTTAAAATTTCCCTCAAACCATCAGCAAAAAAGGGAGATATCTTGATCTATTCCATATTAAATACACAGCAATAAAAATATGTAGTTTTACCCGCTAGTTCTGATCTTTTACCCTTCCATGACTCAACCATAGTAAACAATTACTGGAAATACTACTTTATAATGGTTGCATATTCAATACCATGATTTCATCACATTCCCTAGGCAACATGTTTTTTATTTTTAAAAATGTTTCAATTTAAGAAGACAAGTTGCAATGCAAAAACATGCGATGTGTTTGTCTTTTCTACAATAGCAGTTGACTGAGTAACAAACTTTATGACTGTTTTTTAGTTGCGGAGTTAGACAAAAATGCAATAAGGATTCTAGATATCGCAGCTCAAAACAATACATTTGTGATTTATTAAAAAGATAGAGGAATTGTATCAGGCAGTGACAAACTGTGTCACCCTGGAGCAGGACAGATAGGCTAGTGTCAACAAACTAACACAGGAACACTGGAGCAGGACAGATAGGCTAGTGTCAACAAACTAACAGAGGAACACTGGAGCAGGACAGATAGGCTAGTGTCAACAAACTAACACAGGAACACTGGAGCAGGACAGATAGGCTAGTGTCAACAAACTAACACAGGAACACTGGAGCAGGACAGATAGGCTAGTGTCAACAAACTAACACAGGAACACTGGAGCAGGACAGATAGGCTAGTGTCAACAAACTAACACAGGAACACTGGAGCAGGACAGATAGGCTAGTGTCAACAAACTAACACAGGAACACTGGAGCAGGACAGATAGGCTAGTGTCAACAAACTAACACAGGAACACTGGAGCAGGACAGATAGGCTAGTGTCAACAAACTAACACAGGAACACTGGAGCAGGACAGATAGGCTAGTGTCAACAAACTAACACAGGAACACTGGAGCAGGACAGATAGGCTAGTGTCAACAAACTAACACAGGAACACTGGAGCAGGACAGATAGGCTAGTGTCAACAAACTAACACAGGAACACTGGAGCAGGACAGATAGGCTAGTGTCAACAAACTAACACAGGAACACTGGAGCAGGACAGATAGGCTAGTGTCAACAAACAAAGCACAGGAACACTGGAGCAGGACAGATAGGCTAGTGACAACAAACTAACACAGGAACACTGGAGCAGGACAGATAGGCTAGTGACAACAAACTAACACAGGAACACTGGAGCAGGACAGATAGGCTAGTGTCAACAAACTAACACAGGAACACTGGAGCAGGACAGATAGGCTAGTGTCAACAAACTAACACAGGAACACTGGAGCAGGACAGATAGGCTAGTGTCAACAAACTAACACAGGAACACTGGAGCAGGACAGATAGGCTAGTGTCAACAAACTAACACAGGAACACTGGAGCAGGACAGATAGGCTAGTGTCAACAAACTAACACAGGAACACTGGAGCAGGACAGATAGGCTAGTGTCAACAAACTAACACAGGAACACTGGAGCAGGACAGATAGGCTAGTGTCAACAAACTAACACAGGAACACTGGAGCAGGACAGATAGGCTAGTGTCAACAAACTAACACAGGAACACTGGAGCAGGACAGATAGGCTAGTGTCAACAAACTAACACAGGAACACTGGAGCAGGACAGATAGGCTAGTGTCAACAAACTAACACAGGAACACTGGAGCAGGACAGATAGGCTAGTGACAACAAACTAACACAGGAACACTGGAGCAGGACAGATAGGCTAGTGACAACAAACTAACACAGGAACACTGGAGCAGGACAGATAGGCTAGTGTCAACAAACTAACACAGGAACACTGGAGCAGGACAGATAGGCTAGTGTCAACAAACTAACACAGGAACACTGGAGCAGGACAGATAGGCTAGTGTCAACAAACTAACACAGGAACACTGGAGCAGGACAGATAGGCTAGTGTCAACAAACTAACACAGGAACACTGGAGCAGGACAGATAGGCTAGTGTCAACAAACTAACACAGGAACACTGGAGCAGGACAGATAGGCTAGTGTCAACAAACTAACACAGGAACACTGGAGCAGGACAGATAGGCTAGTGTCAACAAACTAACACAGGAACACTGGACCCACAGAGGATTAAGAGATTCAGACCCAAGGATTAGGTGCAGATAAAAGCTTGGATTGGGAAAATTACCACACTGTAGATAACCTCACAGAGTTCACTGTAGAAAACAATAATCCAAATGAAATCTTGATACGTCACATCCCAGTAGCATTCTTACATATAAAAGGGGTATAAACAAAACCTATAAAATAAACACCCCGGCTGATCACCCAACGTCATCCAAATGAATTATGAAGGATGCAGTAAACAGTCGTTGACAAACAATCGAGTCATGTGTCTTCGATAATCTTCCTCTTTCTAGACATAGTCAGTGCAAATCAAACACCCGCGTTGTATGGGAATATTATTTGTGTAAATGCATTTTTTCTTATTGGCCAACTGGTGTTGTTGGTAGTGTTCTCTGTTTTGACAGAAATTTTATTTCTGGATAATCAATCTGTAACAAATTCCTGAGATATGCCACCAAACAAAATAATCTGATGCTTGCAAATGTACAGTGTCAGCTTCACAACAGCTGGACCAGGACTAACAAGGTAACACTGCCAGTCCAAACACATCCAAGACTAACAAGGTAACACTGCCAGTCCAAACACATCCAAGACCAACAAGGTAACACTGCCAGTCCAAACACATCCAAGACTAACAAGGTAACACTGCCAGTCCAAACACATCCAAGACTAACAAGGTAACACTGCCAGTCCAAACACATCCAAGACTAACAAGGTAACACTGCCAGTCCAAACACATCCAAGACTAACAAGGTAACACTGCCAGTCCAAACACATCCAAGACTAACAAGGTAACACTGCCAGTCCAAACACATCCAAGACTAACAAGGTAACACTGCCTGTCCAAACACATCCAAGACTAACAAGGTAACACTGCCTGTCCAAACACATCCAAGACTAACAAGGTAACACTGCCAGTCCAAACACATCCAAGACTAACATGGTAACACTGCCAGTCCAAACACATCCAAGACTAACATGGTAACACTGCCAGTCCAAACACATCCAAGACTAACAAGGTAACACTGCCAGTCCAAACACATCCAAGACTAACAAGGTAACACTGCCAGTCCAAACACATCCAAGACTAACATGGTAACACTGCCAGTCCAAACACATCCAAGACTAACAAGGTAACACTGCCAGTCCAAACACATCCAAGACTAACAAGGTAACACTGCCTGTCCAAACACATCCAAGACTAACAAGGTAACACTGCCAGTCCAAACACATCCAAGACCAACAAGGTAACACTGCCAGTCCAAACACATCCAAGACTAACAAGGTAACACTGCCAGTCCAAACACATCCAAGACTAACAAGGTAACACTGCCAGTCCAAACACATCCAAGACTAACATGGTAACACTGCCAGTCCAAACACATCCAAGACCAACAAGGTAACACTGCCAGTCCAAACACATCCAAGACTAACAAGGTAACACTGCCAGTCCAAACACATCCAAGACTAACAAGGTAACACTGCCAGTCCAAACACATCCAAGACTAACATGGTAACACTGCCAGTCCAAACACATCCAAGACTAACAAGGTAACACTGCCAGTCCAAACACATCCAAGACCAACAAGGTAACACTGCCAGTCCAAACACATCCAAGACTAACAAGGTAACACTGCCAGTCCAAACACATCCAAGACTAACAAGGTAACACTGCCAGTCCAAACACATCCAAGACTAACAAGGTAACACTGCCAGTCCAAACACATCCAAGACTAACAAGGTAACACTGCCAGTCCAAACACATCCAAGACCAACAAGGTAACACTGCCAGTCCAAACACATCCAAGACCAACAAGGTAACACTGCCAGTCCAAACACATCCAAGACTAACAAGGTAACACTGCCAGTCCAAACACATCCAAGACTAACATGGTAACACTGCCAGTCCAAACACATCCAAGACCAACAAGGTAACACTGCCAGTCCAAACACATCCAAGACCAACAAGGTAACACTGCCAGTCCAAACACATCCAAGACTAACAAGGTAACACTGCCAGTCCAAACACATCCAAGACTAACATGGTAACACTGCCAGTCCAAACACATCCAAGACTAACAAGGTAACACTGCCAGTCCAAACACATCCAAGACCAACAAGGTAACACTGCCAGTCCAAACACTCCAAGACCAACAAGGTAACACTGCCAGTCCAAACACATCCAAGACCAACAAGGTAACACTGCCAGTCCAAACACATCCAAGACCAACAAGGTAACACTGCCAGTCCAAACACATCCAAGACTAACAAGGTAACACTGCCAGTCCAAACACATCCAAGACCAATAAGGTAACACTGCCAGTCCAAACACATCCAAGACCAACAAGGTAACACTGCCAGTCCAAACACATCCAAGACCAACAAGGTAACACTGCCAGTCCAAACACATCCAAGACTAACAAGGTAACACTGCCAGTCCAAACACATCCAAGACTAACAAGGTAACACTGCCGTCCAAACACATCCAAGACCAACAAGGTAACACTGCCAGTCCAAACACATCCAAGACTAACAAGGTAACACTGCCAGTCCAAACACATCCAAGACTAACAAGGTAACACTGCCAGTCCAAACACGTCCAAGACTAACAAGGTAACACTGCCAGTCCAAACACATCCAAGACTAACAAGGTAACACTGCCAGTCCAAACACATCCAAGACTAACAAGGTAACACTGCCTGTCCAAACACATCCAAGACTAACAAGGTAACACTGCCAGTCCAAACACATCCAAGACTAACAAGGTAACACTGCCGTCCAAACACATCCAAGACTAACAAGGTAACACTGCCGTCCAAACACATCCAAGACTAACAAGGTAACACTGCCAGTCCAAACACATCCAAGACTAACAAGGTAACACTGCCAGTCCAAACACATCCAAGACCAACAAGGTAACACTGCCGTCCAAACACATCCAAGACTAACAAGGTAACACTGCCAGTCCAAACACATCCAAGACTAACAAGGTAACACTGCCAGTCCAAACACATCCAAGACTAACAAGGTAACACTGCCAGTCCAAACACTCCAAGACTAACAAGGTAACACTGCCAGTCCAAACACATCCAAGACTAACAAGGTAACACTGCCAGTCCAAACACTCCAAGACTAACAAGGTAACACTGCCAGTCCAAACACATCCAAGACTAACAAGGTAACACTGCCAGTCCAAACACATCCAAGACTAACAAGGTAACACTGCCTGTCCAAACACATCCAAGACTAACAAGGTAACACTGCCAGTCCAAACACATCCAAGACTAACAAGGTAACACTGCCAGTCCAAACACATCCAAGACTAACAAGGTAACACTGCCAGTCCAAACACATCCAAGACTAACAAGGTAACACTGCCTGTCCAAACACATCCAAGACTAACAAGGTAACACTGCCAGTCCAAACACATCCAAGACTAACAAGGTAACACTGCCAGTCCAAACACATCCAAGACTAACAAGGTAACACTGCCAGTCCAAACACGTCCAAGACTAACAAGGTAACACTGCCAGTCCAAACACATCCAAGACTAACAAGGTAACACTGCCAGTCCAAACACGTCCAAGACTAACAAGGTAACACTGCCGTCCAAACACATCCAAGACTAACAAGGTAACACTGCCAGTCCAAACACTCCAAGACTAACAAGGTAACACTGCCAGTCCAAACACATCCAAGACTAACAAGGTAACACTGCCGTCCAAACACTCCAAGACTAACAAGGTAACACTGCCAGTCCAAACACATCCAAGACTAACAAGGTAACACTGCCAGTCCAAACACATCCAAGACTAACAAGGTAACACTGCCTGTCCAAACACATCCAAGACTAACAAGGTAACACTGCCGTCCAAACACATCCAAGACTAACAAGGTAACACTGCCAGTCCAAACACATCCAAGACTAACAAGGTAACACTGCCAGTCCAAACACTCCAAGACTAACAAGGTAACACTGCCAGTCCAAACACATCCAAGACTAACAAGGTAACACTGCCGTCCAAACACATCCAAGACTAACAAGGTAACACTGCCAGTCCAAACACATCCAAGACTAACAAGGTAACACTGCCGTCCAAACACATCCAAGACTAACAAGGTAACACTGCCAGTCCAAACACATCCAAGACTAACAAGGTAACACTGCCGTCCAAACACATCCAAGACTAACAAGGTAACACTGCCAGTCCAAACACATCCAAGACTAACAAGGTAACACTGCCGTCCAAACACATCCAAGACTAACAAGGTAACACTGCCTGTCCAAACACATCCAAGACTAACAAGGTAACACTGCCGTCCAAACACATCCAAGACTAACAAGGTAACACTGCCAGTCCAAACACATCCAAGACTAACAAGGTAACACTGCCAGTCCAAACACATCCAAGACTAACAAGGTAACACTGCCAGTCCAAACACATCCAAGACTAACAAGGTAACACTGCCGTCCAAACACATCCAAGACTAACAAGGTAACACTGCCAGTCCAAACACATCCAAGACTAACAAGGTAACACTGCCAGTCCAAACACATCCAAGACTAACAAGGTAACACTGCCAGTCCAAACACATCCAAGACTAACAAGGTAACACTGCCGTCCAAACACATCCAAGACTAACAAGGTAACACTGCCAGTCCAAACACATCCAAGACTAACAAGGTAACACTGCCGTCCAAACACATCCAAGACTAACAAGGTAACACTGCCGTCCAAACACATCCAAGACTAACAAGGTAACACTGCCGTCCAAACACGTCCAAGACTAACAAGGTAACACTGCCAGTCCAAACACTCCAAGACTAACAGGTAACACTGCCAGTCCAAACACTCCAAGACTAACAAGGTAACACTGCCAGTCCAAACACTCCAAGACTAACAAGGTAACACTGCCGTCCAAACACGTCCAAGACTAACAAGGTAACACTGCCAGTCCAAACACTCCAAGACTAACAAGGTAACACTGCCGTCCAAACACGTCCAAGACTAACAAGGTAACACTGCCAGTCCAAACACTCCAAGACTAACAAGGTAACACTGCCGTCCAAACACATCCAAGACTAACAAGGTAACACTGCCAGTCCAAACACATCCAAGACTAACAAGGTAACACTGCCAGTCCAAACACATCCAAGACTAACAAGGTAACACTGCCAGTCCAAACACATCCAAGACTAACATGGTAACACTGCCAGTCCAAACACTCCAAGACTAACAAGGTAACACTGCCAGTCCAAACACTCCAAGACTAACAAGGTAACACTGCCGTCCAAACACATCCAAGACTAACAAGGTAACACTGCCAGTCCAAACACATCCAAGACTAACAGTCATTTTGCCAGTTCAAAAACATCCACCTGGTGCAAACAAAAATCCGCCAACACAACTTCCCCTGTGTTGACATTCACACACACACTTCACCCGTGTTGACAGTTCACACACACACTTCACTGTGTTGACAGTTCACACACACACTTCACTGTGTTGACAGTTCACACACAACTTCACTGTGTTGACAGTTCACACACACACTTCATCTGTGTTGACAGTTCACACACACACTTCATCTGTGTTGACAGTTCACACACACACTTCATCTGTGTTGACAGTTCACACACACACTTCACCTGTGTTGACAGTTCACACACACACTTCATCTGTGTTGACAGTTCACACACACACTTCATCTGTGTTGACAGTTCACACACACACTTCATCTGTGTTGACAGTTCACACACACACTTCACCTGTGTTGACAGTTCACACACACACTTCATCTGTGTTGACAGTTCACACACACACTTCATCTGTGTTGACAGTTCACACACACACTTCACCTGTGTTGACAGTTCACACACACACTTCACCTGTGTTGACAGTTCACACAACACTTCATCTGTGTTGACAGTTCACACACACACTTCACTGTGTTGACAGTTCACACACACACTTCACCCGTGTTGACAGTTCACACACACACTTCACCTGTGTTGACAGTTCACACACACACTTCACTGTGTTGACAGTTCACACACACACTTCATCTGTGTTGACAGTTCACACACACACTTCATCTGTGTTGACAGTTCACACACACACTTCACTGTGTTGACAGTTCACACACACACTTCACTGTGTTGACAGTTCACACACACACTTCATCTGTGTTGACAGTTCACACACACACTTCATCTGTGTTGACAGTTCACACACACACTTCACCCGTGTTGACAGTTCACACACACATTCATCTGTGTTGACAGTTCACACACCACTTCTGGTGTTGACAGTTCAACACACATTTCACCTGTGTTGACAGTCAACCACACTTCTGTGTGACATTTAACACCCCTTCACCTGTTTGACATACCACAACTTCATCTGTGTTACATTACACACACACTTCATCTGTGTTGACAGTTCACACACACACTTCATCTGTGTTGACAGTTCACACACACACTTCATCTGTGTTGACAGTTCACACACACACTTCATCTGTGTTGACAGTTCACACACACACTTCATCTGTGTTGACAGTTCACACACACACTTCATCTGTGTTGACAGTTCACACACACACTTCATCTGTGTTGACAGTTCACACACACTTCATCTGTGTTGACAGTTCACACACACACTTCATCTGTGTTGACAGTTCACACACACACTTCATCTGTGTTGACAGTTCACACACACACTTCATCTGTGTTGACAGTTCACACACACACTTCATCTGTGTTGACAGTTCACACACACACTTCACCTGTGTTGACAGTTCACACACACACTTCATCTGTGTTGACAGTTCACACACACACTTCATCTGTGTTGACAGTTCACACACACACTTCATCTGTGTTGACAGTTCACACACACACTTCACCTGTGTTGACAGTTCACACACACACTTCACCTGTGTTGACAGTTCACACACACACTTCATCTGTGTTGACAGTTCACACACACACTTCACCTGTGTTGACAGTTCACACACACACTTCATCTGTGTTGACAGTTCACACACACACTTCACCTGTGTTGACAGTTCACACACAACTTCATCTGTGTTGACAGTTCACACACACACTTCATCTGTGTTGACAGTTCACACACACACTTCATCTGTGTTGACAGTTCACACACACACTTCACTGTGTTGACAGTTCACACACACACTTCATCTGTGTTGACAGTTCACACACACACTTCACCTGTGTTGACAGTTCACAAAATTTGTGTTGACAGTTCACACACACACTTCAGTGTAATTAAACAATTGAGTGTGTATGTGTATGTATATGTGTGTCTGTCGTGTGTGCATCTGGTTGCTATTGACTATCAGCGTATTGGTGTGGATGTGTATGTGTGTGTGTGTGTGTGTGTGTGTGTGTGTTTTGTGTGTGTGTGTGTGTGTGAAATGTTGTGTGTGTGTGTGTGTGTGTGTTTAGTTATTGTGTGTGTGTGTGTGTGTGTGTGTGTGTGTGTGGTGTGGTGTGTGTGTGGTGTGTGTGTGTGTGGTGTGTGTATTGGTTTTTGGTTTTTGTGTTGGTTTTTTGTGTTGGTTTATGTGTTGGTTTTTTGTGTTGGTTTTATGTGTTGGAGTTTTATTGTTTGGTAAATTTCATGTACATCCCCAAATCACTGTAAGTTACCCATTTGGTTGACAGTTCAAACCACCCCATTACCTTTGTTAAAAGTTCAAAAACAATTATCCACCCTTCACCAACATCACTAACACAAAATTCTCCCCTTTAAAGTTCAACACACACCTTTACCTTCACCCAATCTTGGTTGACAAACACAACCAAAAATTTCCCGATTGTACCCTGGAAAAAGGGTTTAAAGCATGCCTTGAAAAAAGACTCAAAATGAAGACAGTTATTATTAAGGTCCTTCTGCCTGCAAGAAAATAATTGAGGTGAGTGTGATGTGTGTGTGTGTGTGTGTGTGTGTGTGTGTGTGTGTGTGTGTGTGTGTGTGTGTGTGTGTGTGGTGTGTGTGTGTGTGTGTGATGGTGTGTGTGTGTGTGTGTGTGTGTGAGTGTGTGTGTGTGTGTGTGTGTGTGTGTGTGTGTGTGTGTGTGTGTGTGTGTGTGTGTGTGAGTGTGTGTGTGTGTGTGTGTGTGTGTGTGTGTGGTGTGGTGTGTGTGTGTGTGTGTGGGTGAGTGTGTGGTGTGTGTGTGGAGTGTGTATGTGTGTGTGTGTGTGTGTGTGTGTGTGTGTGTGTGTGTGTGTGTGTGTGTAGTGGGTGTATGTATATGTGTGTAGTGTGTGTGGTGTGTGTATGTGTGTGTGTATGTATATATATATATGTGTATGTGCATGTGTGCGTGCATATGTATGGTATGTGTGTGTATGGTGTATGTGTATATGTGTATGTGTGTGCATGCATGCGTGTATGTCTGCAAATACTGCGTCACTGACACTGTACACACTTGTTGAAGTAAAGTGTGTACAAACAGTTGCCATAGTGACAATGGGCATGGTTGTCAAGAGGAATGTATATAAACTGGTTTTCTTGGAGAGTATATTGAACTGGTTGCCACAGGGAAATTGGTTGCAGTTTGCCACAAGGAGAGTTGGTGCAAACTGGTCGTCATGGAAACTGTGTGCACCATGGCTGTCTTGAAGTGCATAACACATACCAAATGGTCGTCATGGAAACTATGTGCACCATGGCTACCTTGAAGTGCACAACACATACCAAATGGTTGTCATGGACTGTGCTAATTGGTTGTCATGGAGCATGCAAACTGGTTGTCATAGACTGTGCAAACCGGTTGTCATGGACTGTGCAAATTGGTTGTCATGGAGTGTGTAAACTGGTTGTCATGGACTGTGCAAACTGGTTGTCATGGACTGTGCAAACTGGTTGTCATGGAACATGCAAACTGGTTGTCATGGAGTGTGCAAATTGGTTGTCATGGACTGTGTAAACTGGTTGTCATGGAACTTGCAAACTGGTTGTCATGGACTGTGCAAACTGGTTGTCATGGACTGTGCAAACTGGTTGTCATGGAACATGCAAACTGGTTGTCATGGAGTGTGCAAATTGGTTGTCATGGACTGTGTAAACTGGTTGTCATGGAACTTGCAAACTGGTTGTCATGGACTGTGCAAACTGGTTGTCATGGACTGTGCAAACTGGTTGTCATGGAACATGCAAACTGGTTGTCATGGAGTGTGCAAATTGGTTGTCATGGAGTGTGTAAACTGGTTGTCATGGACTGTGCAAACTGGTTGTCATGGACTGTGCAAACTGGTTGTCATGGAATGTGCAAACTAGTTGTCATGGAGTGAGTACACCCTGATTGGCACTGGGCATGTATACAATACAATGCTGTGGTACTTTTCACATGACTGCAATCATTGTGGGTACATCACACTGTTAACCGCCAGTGATGTCAAATGTCCTTCAAGTTGTCAGTTGTTGACATGCCAGATAACTGGACTCTGTGCAAGAGAGGATGGCCTGAATAATGCATGATATAACAAGTACCACTTGCAATTTTATTGGAGAGGGTCTGATTAGTGTAACAACTGTTGCTGCTACAATGTGTGTGTGTGTGTGTGTGTGTGTGTGTGTGTGTGTGTGTGTTTGTGTGTGTGTGTGTTTGTTGTGTGTGTGTGTGTTTGTTTGTGTGTGTGTGTTTGTGTGTGTGTGTGTGTGTGTGTGTGTGTGTGTGTGTGTGAGTGTGTGTGTGTATAGTACACTGCGTACACAGTTTACACACAAGACAACTGGAGACCCACAAGTCCTGCACTGTACACACATCAATGTAAGACAACCAGCTGTTCACTAAGTGTCCACTTTGATGTTGTATGTAACACAATATTGGGCATTAGTCCCAAGGTAAAGTGGATTGCCCAAAATGCAGACTTTACTCCCTGGTAGACCGGTCCACTTAAACACCATCTCCACTGGGAAGCATTCAGCCCTTTTTCTGAAGACACACTAAAGGAAGACACGTCAACTGTATCTGGTGTCTATATCAGAAGTAAAAGATGCCAGACAGATGGTAAATGTGTAACCTGTAGACTCACACAAATGGTAAATGTGTAACCTGTAGACTCACACAGATGGTAAATGTGTAACCTGTAGACTCACACAGATGGTAAATGTGTAACCTGTAGACTCACACAGATGGTAAATGTGTAACCTGTAGACTCACACAGATGGTAAATGTGTAACCTGTAGACTCACACAGATGGTAAATGTGTAACCTGTAGACTCACACAGATGGTAAATGTGTAACCTGTAGACTCACACAGATGGTAAATGTGTAACCTGTTGACTCACACAGATGGTAAATGTGTAATCTGTTGACTCACACAGATGGTAAATGTGTAACCTGTAGACTCACACATATGGTAAATGTGTAACCTGTAGACTCACACAGACGGTAAATGTGTAACCTGTAGATTCACACAGATGGTAAATGTGTAACCTGTAGACTCACACAGATGGTAAATGTGTAACCTGTAGACTCACACAGATGGTAAATGTGTAACCTGTAGACTCACACAGATGGTAAATGTGTAACCTGTAGACTCACACAGATGGTAAATGTGTAACCTGTAGACTCACACAGATGGTAAATGTGTAACCTGTAGACTCACACAGATGGTAAATGTGTAACCTGTAGACTCACACAGATGGTAAATGTGTAACCTGTAGACTCACACAGATGGTAAACGTGTAACCTGTAGACTCACACAGATGGTAAATGTGTAACCTGTAGACTCACACAGATGGTGAATGTGTAACCTGTAGACTCACACATATGGTAAATGTGTAATCTGTTGACTCACACAGATGGTAAATGTGTAACCTGTAGACTCACACAGATGGTAAATGTGTAACCTGTAGACTCACACAGATGGTAAATGTGTAACCTGTAGACTCACACAGATGGTAAATGTTAACCTGTAGACTCACACAATGGTAAATGTGTAACCTGTAGACTCACACAGATGGTAAATGTGTAACCTGTAGACTCACACAGATGGTAAATGTGTAACCTGTAGACTCACACAGATGGTAAATGTGTAACCTGTAGACTCACACAGATGGTAAATGTGTAACCTGTAGACTCACACAGATGGTAAATGTGTAACCTGTAGACTCACACAGATGGTAAATGTGTAACCTGTAGACTCACACAGATGGTAAATGTGTAACCTGTAGACTCACACAGATGGTAAATGTGTAACCTGTAGACTCACACAGATGGTAAATGTGTAACCTGTAGACTCACACAATGGTAAATGTGTAATCTGTTGACTCACGCAGATGGTAAATGTGTAACCTGTAGACTCACACAGATGGTAAATGTGTAACCTGTAGACTCACACAGATGGTAAATGTGTAACCTGTAGACTCACACAGATGGTAAATGTGTAACCTGTAGACTCACACAGATGGTAAATGTGTAACCTGTAGACTCACAGCAGGTGGTAAATGTAGTAACCATGTAGACTCACACATAATGGTAAATGTGTAACCTGTAGACTCACACAGGTGGTAAATAACAGTAGTCACACATATAAACTGTACGACTCACACAGATGGTAAATGTGTAACCTGTAGACTCACACAGATGGTAAATATGTAACCTGTAGACTCACACAGATGGTAAATGTGTAACCTGTAGATTCACACAGATGGTAAATGTGTAACCTGTAGACTCACAGAGATGGTAAATGTGTAACCTGTAGACTCACACAGATGGTAAATGTGTAACCTGTAGACTCACACAGATGGTAAATGTGTAACCTGTAGACTCACACAGATGGTAAATGTGTAACCTGAAACTCACACAGATGGTAAATGTGTAACTGTACTCACACAGATGGTAAATGTGTAACCTGTGACCACACAGATGGTAAATGTGTAACCTGTAGACTCACACAGATGGTAAATGTGTAACCTGTAGACTCACACAGATGGTAAATGTGTAACCTGTAGACTCACACAGATGGTAAATGTGTAACCTGTAGACTCACACAGATGGTAAATGTGTAATCTGTTGACTCACGCAGATGGTAAATGTGTAACCTGTAGACTCACACAGATGGTAAATGTGTAACCTGTAGACTCACACAGATGGTAAATGTGTAACCTGTAGACTCACACAGATGGTAAATGTGTAACCTGTAGACTCACACAGATGGTAAATGTGTAATCTGTAGACTCACACAGCAGTGGTTCGTCTGTAACCCAGTGGCCATAGTAGCTTCATGGTCAGACTTGTGACCCGCCAACGAGTAACTGGGCACAGTAAACACTGTGTCTCTAGACCACACCCTGTGTGGATGTACACAGTACTACACACACACATACACACACACACATACATCAGTTCTCAGGGTAGGTAGTATCTGCTACTTACAGACAGGTCTCATAGAATATGTCAGTGCACAGATTGCTGTACCTACAAGTCTCCACACTGAGGCGTCTAAACAGTGACAAAACACAATCAATCAGCCACTTGAGGAGTTGATATGGCTGGAATGACCCAGTCTGTGTCTGTGGCCTTTAACGACAATCAGAAAAAGGACATTTGTGGTTTTGACGAAAGCCATCCTTAACCTCAGAGTAGTTGAGTCTCTGGCAGGAAAACCAACAGGACTGTGACCATTTCTACCTAAATGGTACTGCTCAATGATCAAACTGTCAGGCTACAACATTAAAGGGAATGCTCATTTCTTAACATTAAAATATATATTTTGATGATCTTCTTCACATTGTTGTTAATATAGTGTTATTTAAACACTTTGAACCATAACTTTTTTGTAAACAGCGGGTATTCTATACTGGTGATTATATAAATATTGCTCAAGCTCTGGATAGTGAATTAACCACATCGTTACTGTTATTACAAGATTTAACAAGATTTAACAAGATTGCCACCTAGAGATTCAACTCTAGATGGCAGGTGGACTAGGAAGCCATTTGGCTTATCGAGAGTCCAACCTATCTATCTAAGTATACCCGCCCGTCTTAGGTATATGTCGATTTTATTTTTAAATATATTAACACTACTAGCACCTACACAATCAGCTGATAATCTGTTCCATTCGTTTACTGTTCTTTGTGAAAATGAAAATGTTCTAATATCTAGTCTACACTGCTTCTTTGCTAATGTAACTCCATGTCCTCTAGTCCTTCTCTCTTCCTTGACTGTGAAAAAAAAATTCTGTCAATATTTTCATACCCATTCAATATTTTAAACACCTCAATCGCATAATCTCCTCTCTGAATGTTCTTCATGTGTAAATATTTTGTTATAATATTGCTCATAGTTTTAATTATACTTTTAGTTTCGTTAACCATAACCCATAACCATAGTATTTATTGACCTCAAGATATATTGTAAGTACATAAATTTCATAAGTATATTTATACAAGAATACACATATTATTTCAAGTTCACGTACTAATATTAGCCTATACAATAGACCCACAATATGTACAAACATGTGTACTTATAGTAATTAGTGTTGTACAACAAAACACCACAATCATTTAACTTTTACAAACTGGGGTCGGTAGCTCCTATTAAGACAATAATGTCGCTGTCATAGGAGCCACCATAATTTTAATGTTGGAATGTAATGGTCCTTTTACAAAGCGTCTATCTCATGTTTATTAATGGAGGTGTTAGTTTGAAGTGAGAAAGTGTGATGTGGATGTGCGAAACATAATGAACATAAACTATATTGTATTTATTTATTCAGCTGCATGTAAAACAGTTTTATAAAGTAAATTATTTAGCAAACATATTTTTATATAACATACAGCCATGCAAACTGTGAGTGTATATTTTGTTGTTTTCCAGTAAATGCCCACAATAATCATGTTTATTATTCTGGCATTTGAAGTTAAAAATACAGTAAAGCAAGTTGTTATACAGCTCAGTGTCTAGCCTTCACGATTGTTCAGAACATTCTACAATTTTGGACCTGTTCAATCGAACAGCATCTTGACATCTCTAGGAAGTATCCAGCCACACTGCAATTAAAGCTCAAACTATTCATACACAAATATCCACCACTTTCTATAACTGGAGCAACGATTCGACACTACAACTTCAACGGAGGTTTTCTGGATTAACAGTCTGATGTTTCACCCACTGCGCCACTGTGCTCCAAGGAGGGTAGCTATATAGGAATGACCCATAACATTTCCCTGGAACACTAGGGCCATTTCTAGGAAGCCACATCCACCAGACAGCAGACAGCAGGCAGACATCACATCAAATATGACATACGTTTAATTTTTCATGTGGCGCCATACTTCAGCTTCAATGTTCAGAAGGCTTATTTACGACAGCTCTGACGTCATTTCGAAAGCCATCATCTGCGTGAGAAAGCAAGGTGATGCCCAATGCAATATACATCATCAAAATACCATGAATATTATTTAGAACTACACAACAGCGTGGCTGGATGAACCTAATATTAAACTACAGACAGTGTTATTACAGAATGATATCAGTAAATATTAGGACAATAACACTGAAAGGTCACACCTGAACTAATTAATTTCTGACGTCATAACGTTGCTAATGCCGCTACTAAGTTATGCCGAAGTACTTATTATTTCTAGATGCATCAGACCTTTGGTTAACATTGAATGATTTTGAAGTATAAAAGTGTCTTCCATCAGAGTTCATTCTGACAATTGTAGTGTGTCAAACACTGATTAAATAAACACAATAATTTTTGGTTATTTAGCAAATAAAATGTTCATTGAAATTGTCAAACTGCTGTACAAAATCATACTACAGTCTATACATCTAAAATGTTAAATGCTCAGCACACATATAGCTGCAAGTATGTAAATCTAATAACACACTTTTATTTATAACTTCAGTTAAATAAGACAAATAAAATGAATTATTAGTTAAAGACTAAACATTAGTTATTTAAAATATACTTCTATTAGATAACAATGCACGTTTGCGATATCTGCACGAGACACGTGGAACATGACTTGGTACGGTAAGATGTCCGTGATGAAATAACCACGCATACTGACAAAAACAGCAACTGCTCTATTGGTTTAACCCACCAGACATAAAAACAGCAACCACTGTTGGTTTAACCCACATACTGACAAAAACAGCAACTGCTCTATTGGTTTAACCCACCAGACATAAAAACAGCAACCACTGTTGGTTTAACCCGCATACTGACAAAAACAGCAACTGCTCTATTGGTTTAACCCACCAGACATAAAAAGAGCAACCACTGTTGGTTTAACCCGCATACTGACAAAAACAGCAACCATTCTATTGGTTTAACCCACCAAATACAAAAACAGCAACTGCTCTATTGGTTTAACCCATCGGACACAAAAATGGCAACTGCTCTATTGGTTTAACCCACCAGACTCTAAAGCGGCAACCGCTCTATTGGTTTAATCCGCATACTGACAAAAACGGCAACTGCTCTATTGGTTTAACCCACCGGACTCTAAAGCGGCAACCGCTCTATTGGTTTAATCCGCATACTGACAAAAACGGCAACCGCTCTATTGGTTTAACCCGCATACTGACAAAAACAGCAACCACTCTATTGGTTTAACCCACATACTGACAAAAAACAGCAACCATTCTATTGGTTTAACCTGCATACTGACAAAAATGGCAACCACTCTATTGGTTTAACCCGCATACTGACAAAAACAGCAACCATTCTAATTTTTGGTTTAACCCACCAGACACAATAACAGCAACTGCTCTATTGCTTTAACCTGCATACTGACAAAAACAGCAACCACTCTATTGGTTTAACCCACATACTGACAAAAACAGCAACCATTCTATTGGTTTAACCCGCATACTGACAAAAACGGCAACCGCTCTATTGGTTTAACCCGCATAATGATAAAAACGGCAACTGCTCTATTGGTTTAACCCGCATACTGAAAAAAATGGCAACCGCTCTATTAGTTTAACCCACCAGACCCTTCTCAGTGAGTTGTGAATTACGTAAAGAGCTGTTGATTATACACAGCACATCCACCTACGCCACTTAATGCACTTGTTCCTTTCCGGATCAGCCGCCACGTCACACGTTAAAGGGGTCGAGAATTAAGTGAGTATTTCCGAATGCGTCAACTGCTGAAGTGGCTGACTGACTGAGCACGGGCTCCCAGGACTGGGGCGTTCAGTCACGTACCTTTGTGTTGTGTGGAACAAAACGTTTTCTTTACGAAGCTGGCGACATTCGTGCTTATTCGTTGAAAGTTGTAACATCTGCCGTAGCTCATTTGAACCTCTTGTAACTTACTGCTATGATCTGTATCTGTTATGATCCTATCCTTGCCTCCAAGATCATTGGTTTACTATTGCTGTCTGAAATGATTGACCGTGCAATTGTAAAGAAACCTTGTGGTGCCGTCGAACTGATTCTGGCCACCTGAGGCACTGGTGCAAAAGGTATTGACACACACAGTGGGAGTCTTGTGAGTTTGTCTCTGTTCTTATTGCATTGTTAACATTTCATTTCTCATCTCTGACATCTTTTATATACGATATGATCACGAGTTTCATTTCTCAGGATAGTTTTTTCCAATCAATGGTTTTAATCAATCAAACCATTGATTATGATCATGAGATGTAAGACGGATATCTTTCTAAGGATAACAAAGTTTACTATTATTTATTATTATTATAACAGAATCAAACAGATCCAGCTGGAAGCAGCAGTTACGTTGTGGACATCACACAAATCAAGACACCACTGACCTGAGAGACCACTCTGACACATCTGCTGACACATCTGCTGACACATCTTCTGACACATCTGCTGACACATCTGCTGACACATCTGCTGACACATCTGCTGACACATATGCTGACTCATCTGCTGACACAACTGCTGACACATCTGCTGACACATCTGCTGACACATATGCTGACACATCTGCTGACGCATATGTTGACACAACTGCTGACATATCTGCTGACACATATGCTGACACATCTGCTGACACATCTGCTGACACATCTGCTGACACACCTGCTGACACATATGCTGACACAACTGCTGACACATCTACTGACACATATGCTGACACATATGCTGACACATATGCTGAGACCCATCAGTCGGCCATCTCAGAGTCTTCAGAGCCACCTTGACTGACCTGCTCAGGGATGGGCCGTGTTTGTAGGCAGGGAACATGGTGGAGGGCCAGGGACAGAACACACGTGACCTGTATTAGGTCAAACAAGGTCAGCATTAAGTAAGATGACGACCTGTGTTACACACCACAGAGACTACACACCACAGAGACCACACACCACAGAGACTACACACCCCAGAGACTACACACCCCAGATACTACACACCACAGAGACTACACACCCCAGAGACTACACACCACAGAGACCACACACCACAGAGACCACACACCACAGAGACTACACACCACAGAGACTACACACCACAGAGACGACACACAACAGAGACGACACACCACAGAGACCACACACCAAAGAGACCACACACCACAGAGACCACACACCACAGAGACTACACACCACAGAGACTACACACCACAGAGACTACACACCACAGAGACTACACACCACAGAGACCACACACCACAGAGACCACACACCACAGACAACACGTCTGCACAGATGGGCTGTCTTGTGGTAGTCTAGAGACGTCATCTGAGGGAGAATGCTGGGAGCATTAATCGAAACAGCATCCTTGGGGAAAAGGAAAACAGACTAAAATAAGATTACTAAAATGACACGTCTCACCCGTCTAGCCTGATGAACATCTCCACTTGGCTCCAGGATTTGTCACAACTCCAGTTCTCCAAGAAACAAAATAACTGTCCCCAATGCAGAAGAGCCACGGCTAGACGTAGACACACCACATGTCTAGATGTGTACGTCGCCCCATGCTAGTGGCACAGTGAGTCCCCATTCTAGTGGCACAGTGAGTCCCCATGCTAGTGGCACAGTGAGTCCCCATTCTAGTGGCACAGTGAGTCCCCATTCTAGTGGCACAGTGAGTCCCCATGCTAGTGGCACAGTGAGTCCCCATTCTAGTGGCATAGTGAGTCCCCATTCTAGTGGCACAGTGAGTCCCCATTCTAGTGGCACAGTGAGTCCCCATTCTAGTGGCACAGTGAGTCCCCATTCTAGTGGCACAGTGAGTCCCCATTCTAGTGGCACAGTGAGTCCCCATTCTAGTGGCACAGTGAGTCCCCATTCTAGTGGCACAGTGAGTCCCCATTCTAGTGGCACAGTGAGTCCCCATTCTAGTGGCACAGTGAGTCCCCATTCTAGTGGCACAGTGAGTCCCCATTCTAGTGGCACAGTGAGTCCCCATTCTAGTGGCACAGTGAGTCCCCATGCTAGTGGCACAGTGAGTCCCCATTCTAGTGGCATAGTGAGTCCCCATTCTAGTGGCACAGTGAGTCCCCATTCTAGTGGCACAGTGAGTCCCCATTCTAGTTGCACAGTGAGTCCCCATTCTAGTGGCACAGTGAGTCCCCATTCTAGTGGCACAGTGAGTCCCCATTCTAGTGGCACAGTGAGTCCCCATTCTAGTGGCACAGTGAGTCCCCATGCTAGTGGCACAGTGAGTCCCCATTCTAGTGGCATAGTGAGTCCCCATTCTAGTGGCACAGTGAGTCCCCATTCTAGTGGCACAGTGAGTCCCCATTCTAGTGGCACAGTGAGTCCCCATTCTAGTGGCACAGTGAGTCCCCATTCTAGTGGCACAGTGAGTCCCCATTCTAGTGGCACAGTGAGTCCCCATTCTAGTGGCACAGTGAGTCCCCATTCTAGTGGCACAGTGAGTCCCCATTCTAGTGAGGTGGCTCCCATTCCACAAGGAAGCAAGAGAAAGGGTCCGGGAAAAGAGACATAAACGACTCAGTCTTGACAGTTACAAGGTTCCACTAACTCTCCAAATATTCCTCCTAACTTTGCAGTATCCCCTAGTTTACTTTCCTCTCAACCGTTCCTGGGGCAAATTGTTCTCACCAGACTCTCCTGATGCTGGTCGCGGTCCAATGAACTCAGTTGCTCCTATCATTCTGATTACTTTCCAGGAAGGAGTCGATAAAACCGGACCCAGAAGATGACACAGACTGACAATGTGACACTGTATGACAAATGACAGGTGGCAGACATGATGCAAAGCCTGTCAAGTAGTCAAGTGGTGGATGTTTTGTCTTAGGGCAAACGCAGTCAATTATTTACATCTACACAACTAACCTTTAGGATCACTGTTGACTCACTGTGAAGATGTCACTTATAAGTCATACTGTCATAACTCAACTATATAAGCTAGAATGGTCACATGTTGGAGTCTTTGTTCACTTACCATCAAACTGATTCATTCAAAACATTACACGGTGAGTTTCACAGCCAAGGGTTGTGTCCACATGGAAAGACCTGAAAATTGTGTGGTTCAAAATGTCCCTTTTGACTGAAGAAACAGATCCTGGGAATATAGACCATGTACCGGGAACCCACAATCTGACCCAACTTATGGGCTTCACATGACAGCACAGGACTTAAACCCTTGAGGGTCTAACATTCCAGTGACTGCGACATCATGCTCACAAAGAAGACAAAGTAAACATTCACTGTCCTTTTAATCAGATGTCAACTTTCAGACTATTTTCCCAGTGCCCCTGTAGACCTTAAAGACAAGCCAACTAAAAAACTCTCTGGGTATTGCACGACCTTTAGTGTACCAAATGCCACAAAGCCGCAATGATTGATGACATGAAAACATGATCAAAGCTAAGCACATCCTGGTAATGAGCATAAACCATAATGCTTTGCACAAGGCAACGCAACCGAGGTAAAAAATGACATCTTGCTGAAATACGGCAATATAATTGCCAGTGTGACCTTTGTCAAACATGGCAAATGACAAATTGAGCTGCGACGTCAAACATGCTGTCTTCACCCATGGCTTCGTTACCGGTAATTGGTGATGTTGTTAGAGCGAGTCCCTGACTACATGTATGATTTTCGCCCCCACCCAAGACCATGTGATGTGTCTGGGTGTAGATGGTGATCTATTTTGACAGTGACATCTTCGCACGCACTGGTGCAGTGTGCTGGGATAAGTACCATGCGAAACACGCGATAATCATCATATGTCTCACCCATTCTGTGACACGTTGGCCCCTTGAAGACTGCCACAGTTTCTGTTTGTATTTTTGGGTTCACTTCTATTTTCTATTAATTTGCTCACATTGGAGTTCTTGGGTTATTTTTTGTTACTCACAGCCCAGGACTATTTTTTCTCTCATCTACCCTTGCATTTACCCTTGCATCTGCCCTTGCATCTGCCCTTGCATCTGCCCTTGAATCTACCCTTGCATCTGCCCTTGCATCTACCCTTGCATCTGCCTTTGCATCTGCCCTTGCATCTGCCCTTGCATATGCCCTTGCATCTACCCACCATCTATCCATCCACTACTGCAAAAAGTAATTTGTTACATAAGATTGCATGAAACAGTTAAATGTTTTGAAAACAAAAAATTTGCATCTATTTTTCCATTACATTTCAGTCGTATATTTGTTTAAAACAAGTCTCTGTCTTGTGTATGTTTACTTCAAACTTACCTTTAACCCTGACAAACACAAGAAGAACAATCGCTTTGTAATTTTAGTGTGGTTTTTTCTCCACTGCCAACACAATGTACAATGGCATCCTTATTTTATAAACAGTACATGCCTTTAGCTTGCATTAAAACCATTCACATCCATCTCAGATGTTATTTATTAATTATATCTTTCAATTAGAAACCTATGCAATTTGTGCCATTTGTTCAACTGACACTAACCCATGTCATTTAATATTGTAGTATTGCTTTATTTAGTGGATAGTTGGCAACCCTTCCAAATTCCGCCCATTTTATCAGGTGTAATTAACTATCTTGGCCAGTCTGGCAGTCTTGAAGACTAGCAGACAGGTATTTGGCTAAGCCCAGGCTACCCTTCCTCCAGTGTACACACAGACAGTCTGTCACACAGACAGTCTGTCACACAGTCAGTCTGTCACACAGACAGTCTGTCACACAGACAGTCTGTCACACAGACAGTCTGTCACACAGACAGTCTGTCACACAGACAGTCTGTCACACAGACAGTCTGTCACACAGACAGTCTGTCACACAGACAGTCTGTCACACAGTCAGTCTGTCACACAGACAGTCTGTCACACAGACAGTCTGTCACACAGTCAGTCTGTCACACAGACAGTCTGTCACACAGACAGTCTGTCACACAGTCAGTCTGTCACACAGACAGTCTGTCACACAGACAGTCTGTCACACAGACAGTCTGTCACACAGACAGTCTGTCACACAGACAGTCTGTCACACAGTCAGTCTGTCACACAGGCAGTCTGTCACACAGTCAGTCTATCGCACAGACAGTCTGTCACACAGTCAGTCTGTCACACAGACAGTCTGTCACACAGTCAGTCTGTCACACAGGCAGTCTGTCACACAGTCAGTCTATCGCACAGACAGTCTGTCACACAGTCAGTCTGTCACACAGGCAGTCTATCACACAGTCAGTCTGTCGCACAGACAGTCTGTCACACAGACAGTCTATCACACAGTCAGTCTGTCACACAGACAGTCTGTCACACAGACAGTCTGTCACACAGTCAGTCTGTCACACAGGCAGTCTGTCACACAGTCAGTCTATCGCACAGACAGTCTGTCACACAGTCAGTCTGTCACACAGGCAGTCTATCACACAGTCAGTCTGTCGCACAGACAGTCTATCACACAGACAGTCTGTTACACAGACAGTCTGTCACACATCTACATGAAATGTTGCATCAAATTTTCATGAAAACCACCGCATCGTTATTGGAAATCGGCCGTCTCGTTTATGAAGTGCCTAGAATTTGTGTTCATGTTTTATAATACGAGACACTGCGAAACATCCTGAGGTGTCGACTGGTCTATCAGTTTTGACACGTCGCCCGTGTCAGTTCTTGTCGGGTGGAAGACAATTGCCGTGTACTAATCACAAAGAATCACCATCAAGAGGACTGTGTTCACCCCACGCTGGTGGTTCAAGACAGCTGCGAGAACACAACGTATCAGTTGGCGCCCGGCCAAGTCTATTTCAAAATGACCAACTGCATTAACGTTGTTACAACACCAATCCAGGCCAGGGGGCGCTGCAGTGCGCACCAGGTCTGCACCCCTGGCTGATTGTCTCCACAAACCAGGGGGCGCTGCTGTGCGTACCAGGTCTGCACCCCTGGCTGATTATCTCCACAAACCAGGGGGCGCTGCTGTGCGCACCAGGTCTGCACCCCTGGCTGATCGTCTCTACAAACCAGGGGGCGCTGCTGTGCGCACCAGGTCTGCACCCCTGGCTGATCGTCTCCACAAACCAGGGGGCGCTGCAGTGCACACCAGGTCTGCACCCCTGGCTGATTGTCTCTACAAACCAGGGGGCGCTGCTGTGCGCACCAGGTCTGCACCCCTGGCTGATCGTCTCACAAACCAGGGGGCGCTGCAGTGCACACCAGGTCTGCACCCCTGGCTGATTGTCTCTACAAACCAGGGGGCGCTGCTGTGCGCACCAGGTCTGCACCCCTGGCTGATCGTCTCCACAAACCAGGGGGCGCTGCAGTGCACACCAGGTCTGCACCCCTGGCTGATTGTCTCTACAAACCAGGGGGCGCTGCTGTGCGCACCAGGTCTGCACCCCTGGCTGATCGTCTCCACAAACCAGGGGGCGCTGCAGTGCACACCAGGTCTGCACCCCTGGCTGATTGTCTCCACAAACCGTGGAGTTGAGTGGAGTCAAACCGTAAAATTACAGAAATTGACTTTGTCAGTCGCTACTGTGTCAGCTGTAAGAAATGGACAAATCGGCCATGTAAGTCTAGTGCTTGAATCTGAGGTTGGGGGAACTTGGGGGCAGGAAGTTCATTTTCTCCATGTTATAAAGTAGGAGTTTGTATTGTTTTTGGTTGTAATAATCGGACTGTCCCCAAATTGATGTGTGTACCTATATTTTCCTAATAATAATTACAAGCAGAAATAGTGTGACACTTTGCCAGTAAGAATGGTCATGGAAATCATGCATTTTAGTCGATTATTATGGTGGTTGCCATGGCATCAGCGGCTAGTACTTGTGTTTGGCGATGTTGACAAGTAATAAAGAATGCCATATTTCACACAGTACAACCTGTTTTGGGGCAAATGTTTACATGTGTTTTGATTATATGCATTTAGACAACTTATGTCAGATATAAGTGCTTATTGAACTGTTGTGAAACCACAACATACAACAATGTAAAATGAAAATCCTGTAAAAGATACATACGACCTAAATTGGTTCATATGATCTGCACTAGATAAATTGCTATATGTGTACAAGTATGGTAAACTCAATATTAAATCGGACATTTAAGATAAGAAAGCCACACACATGATATTTATAACCTGATTTCCTAGTATTCAGCAGTTGGAAATAACATCTGTCATCCATCGTTAGAATATTACTTGTGTCCTTTCCAGGTCCCCATCAGACCCAGTTGCCCAGACTCTCCAATGTATCGTGACATACTTTCAGGACCTACCCAGGTATTTCTGCCCCAGTTTGAAGACAGATTTTGAAGACAAACACACGACTGGTGGGAATCCCAACATTCACGTCCTAAACATTGCACGTAACACGAGCAGCCTATGGCTGAAATCACCCAAAATTATATCACATGACCGGACGCTGACCACACTCCTTGTGGGCGAATTCATCAACTGATGTTAAACGAGGAACTTTTCAACAGGCTGTGCTGTGGGGAAAGTGAAAGTGAAAGTGGGTACTGACATAATCAGCCGCTGTGACCCTATCAGTAGAAAATGTGTCCTTCTAACTTTGTTTTGCAACAGAAAGTTTGAACTGAATAAAGATGCTCACAAATAGGTAGTTAATACGGCTATTACAGTGAGGACAACACAGACTTATGGCATATATAAAAATGGCATTCTATTATAGGTGAACATCAGGAATTATTTTAGCTCAAGAGATAAGTTTAAAGGAAAATGATTGCACATACCAACATTTTTATTTGCTTAGGAGGAATATGTCGAGTTGGTTTTTTAAGGTATTTTATAATTTAAACAAATAACATCTTCCATTCAATTATAATCCACTATGAAAATGAAGGCGTCTCACTATGTAATATACACTGCTCCTTCATTCTTAATTCATCTTTTATAACTGAAAAATATCTTTCTACCTATATTTTTAAAACCAGTCAATATGTTATTTCTTCTTAATATCCTGGTTTCTATTTGCAGATGACGCAAAGAAATTGACAGCACACACAGACCAGACCGACAATAGTCTCACTTCTGACCGATTTGTTGATCTGGTCCGTGCAGGGCACATGACATATGAACCGCATACCACACGATGGCGCCGCAAACGAGCCCTGGCGCCGCCGTTTGCAGTGCTAATGCAGATTTATGGCATCTTATCCCGAGATACTGATAAAATCTGCATAAAGCACTTAGTTTAGCTACATTTAGCTACACTTAGTTTAGCTACATTTCACCCAAAATGACTTCCCCGTTGTCTTCGACGGTTCAGTTTCTTGGACAATCACACAAGTGCACTGTGGCAATCTCGACTAATGGCTTCCGAAAGCACTGGCAAACTCACATATATTCATTACATGCACATATACCTTCCAGGAAATACAATTCCACGTGCTCACGCACGCGCACCTGCCAATCTGCTAATCAATAGTCACTGGATGTTGCATTTATGGTTGTAGATACGTCGCAACTGGACGTCCAAGAAACTTAACAGAGAGAGTCTATTTCCTATTGTTTTTGCCTGTTTCTTTTATGGCTGTGTAATATTATATGGATATGTACACATGGATATGTACACATATGTGTATTATGTACACATGGATATGTACACATATGTGTATTATGTACACATGGACATGTACACATGTGTGTGTATTATGTACACATGGATATGTACACATGACTATAAACATTCACTATAATACTAACAGTATATACTGTGCAAGTATGTATGACTATTTGTACATTATATATATATATATATATATATATATATATATATATATATATATATATATATATATATATATATGCATGCACGCACGTACATATGCATGTACATATGTATGTACAGTGTACACAGTCAGTCAGACATACTATAAAAATAATAACTATTATAGTCATATCCAGGTGTGCATTATCTTTTGAGACATTTACATTATTATTTCCATTTCTCCCTGATTTTAAGTCATCACATTAATTCAACTTGTGACAGTTTGACTGAACTGTGTGCTTTTTGCTGAAATCAATTGTCCTGCGATATGGCTTTATGAATAGATCTGAAAATTTACTATGCAGAAAAAATCAGTCAAATTTGCACAAGAACAATATCAAGTATTTTCAATGCCAGACTCTCAATGGCTGGGTCTGAGTCTCTTCATGAATTTAAACATGAGGCAGACAGCCGAGTCATTTGGTTTTCTATCGATACTTTACCTTGCAATGTTAGGGTTTTGGTGAACGAATAAAAAGTGATTACTATGTAGATGGAAATTATATTTTAATGCCTAAATTTATTCTGCCACTTTGCACTTAGCAAATATATTTTCTGTTACAGAAAACATAACACTACATTTTAGTTAATAATAATTATATTTGTACAGCGCAATATCCATTAAGTTCAAAGTGCTTGGTCATCCATACATTATTTTATATATATATATATTATATATATATATATATATATATATGTATATATATACATATATACATATATATACATATATTATATATATATACATATATATATATATATATATATATATATATATATATAAATATATACATATATACATTATATAATTATATAATATATATATATATAATATATATACATATATATAATATCATTATATATATATATATATATACATATATAATATAACATATATTATAATTATATAATATATAATATATATATATATATATATATATATATATATATATATATATATAAATACACACACATAACAAATACAGTAATAGCGAGTATGGTGAATCCTGAGTTAGCCTGAAGTAATCTATCTCGTTCCTGTATATGAAGTGAAATAAGACAAGTTCGAGATGAAGCGACTGACCCAGTCTCTCCAGGGCACTGGTGGTTTATCACATACACCACACTGCCATCTAGTGGACAATGAATAAACTGAGCATTCCAAGGTCATGGACAGATTTCATTGCCGACTTGATGAGTAGGTCGAGGCTCTGAATGGAAAGTAAGGTCAAAATGTGACACATCAAGACGTAGAACCAGTCAGTGTCTCACTCTGGACACAGGTGCAGCATTGCAGGACACTCTAGCAGACAACTAAGTACATTTGATAAATAATGTTTCTTCCATGAGCCATGTTTGCCACAGGCGTTGGCGATCACAGCCATCCAAACGACTCAGTCATTTGTTGTTTGTAGTCGTTCTGTTGGACTCACTCCTCTCAGAGTCTCTGTGTCCACACACTGTCCACTGTTTGTATTTGCTGCCCTGTTCTTGACCTGTCCATTGTTGCTACGACACTGTACCACGGGTTCTCACTTTTTCATTCTTTTTCTCACCTTTCCAATGTGAGCAGAATCAAGTCGTGACGCTAACATTCACAGGGCCGCCTCTACTTGTTGTCTAACAACAACCACTAAACCCAAACAGTAGCGCAATTTCAACAGAAATCCCAGAGGTTGTTCCGGAATCTGCTGACAGACTTTTGTGATGTGGATTATTCTGCTAATCCACAAAGCCGATCACATAATCTCACTATTAATCCAGCACAAACAACACAACTGATACCTCAGAATGTTCTGATGATGTCATCGACCAGTGATGAAAACATTGTGAAGGAGTTTCTCACCCAGCCACAAGTGAATCAAATAAAAAACACCTGCCAGAAGTGAGCAAAAACCACTGGCGACTGACTATGGTAGGAGCCTGGCACTGACCAAGCCAACAAAAGGTTAAAGGTTAAAAATGTCAAGGCACAATTGAGGCATATATAGAGTGAGGTGTATTAATACAGTGTGGCAGGGTTCAGGGTACCCAAAATCAAACGTTTGCATATTGGAGTGTGGGGAACCAGTAATGTATAAATCACAATCACAAGTTAGGTCCAAGTTGCACTTGTGACAATGTAGCCAGCATTACCATCCCACTAAGCTGAAGCCCCTTCCGTCAGACCCAAAACCCCAAGACTCAGGCCCTATTAGCCCACACAGGGTTTAATCTTTTACTTTTAGTTAGAACATGAACAACTGTTTTGGACTTCAAGAAAAACACACACAAATGTGGGGTTAATGTGTAGTTTCAGGTGGTAAGTGGGTAACCAGGTTCCCTCGATTAGCAGTCCCTACAGTTAACATATCCTGTGACTTATATCCCCTGTATACACCATGAACATTTAGTCTCTTCAAAGCACCATGTGAAATCAGTTCTGATACTTACCAGTCACATACAGTCTCGCCTACTTACCATGTCACATATCATGCTCTGTCATACTTCACCATGTCACATATCATGTCTCTGTCATACGTCGCCATGTCACATATCATGTCTGTGTCATACTTCACCATGTCACATATCATGTCTCTGCATACTTCACCATGTCACATATCATGTCTTGCATATTTCACCATGTCACATATCATGTCTTGTCATACTTCACCATGTCACATATCATGTCTCTGTCATACTTCACCATGTCACATATCATGTCTCTGCCATATTTCACCATGTCACATATCATGTCTCTGTCATACTTCCCATGTCACATATCATGTCTCTGTCATACTTCACCATGTCACATATCATGTCTGTGCATACTTCACCATGTCACATATCATGTCTCTGCATACTTCACCATGTCACATATCATGTCTCTGCCATATTCACCATGTCACATATCATGTCTCTGTCATACTTCCCAGTCACATATCATGTCTCTGTCATACTTCACCATGTCACATATCATGTCTCTGTCATATTTCACCATGTCACATATCATGTCTCTGTCATACTTCACCATGTCACATATCATGTCTCTGTCATACTTCACCATGTCACATATCATGTCTCTGCATATTTCACCAGTCACATATCATGTCTCTGTCATACTTACCATGTCACATATCATGTCTCTGTCATACTTCACCATGTCACATATCATGTCTCTGCCATACTTCACCATGTCACATATCATACCTCTGTCATACTTCACCATGTCACATATCATGTCTCTGCCATATTTCACATGTCACATATCATACCTCTGTCATACTTCACCATGTCACATATCATGTCTCTGTCATACTTCGCCATGTCACATATCATGTCTCTGTCATACTTCACCATGTCACATATCATGTCTCTGTCATACTTCACCATGTCACATATCATGTCTCTGCCATATTTCACCATGTCACATATCATGTCTCTGTCATACTTCACCATGTCACATATCATGTCTCTGTCATACTTCACCATGTCACATATCATGTCTCTGTCATATTTCACCATGTCACATATCATGTCTCTGTCATACTTCACCATGTCACATATCATGTCTCTGTCATACTTCACCATGTCACATATCATGTCTCTGTCATACTTCACCATGTCACATATCATGTCTCTGTCATACTTCACCATGTCACATATCATGTCTCTGCCATACTTCACCATGTCACATATCATGTCTCTGTCATACTTCACCATGTCACATATCATGTCTCTGTCATACTTCACCATGTCACATATCATGTCTCTGTCATACTTCACCATGTCACATATCATGTCTCTGTCATACTTCACCATGTCACATATCATGTCTCTGTCATACTTCACCATGTCACATATCATGTCTCTGTCATACTTCACCATGTCACATATCATGTCTCTGTCATACTTCACCATGTCACATATCATGTCTCTGTCATACTTCACCATGTCACATATCATGTCTCTGCCATACTTCACCATGTCACATATCATACCTCTGTCATACTTCACCATGTCACATATCATGTCTCTGCCATATTTCACCATGTCACATATCATGTCTCTGTCATACTTCACCATGTCACATATCATGTCTCTGTCATACTTCACCATGTCACATATCATGTCTCTGTCATACTTCACCATGTCACATATCATACCTCTGTCATACTTCACCATGTCACATATCATGTCTCTGTCATATTTCACCATGTCACATATCATACCTCTGTCATACTTCACCATGTCACATATCATGTCTCTGTCATACTTCACCATGTCACATATCATGTCTCTGTCATACTTCACCATGTCACATATCATGTCTCTGTCATACTTCACCATGTCACATATCATACCTCTGTCATACTTCACCATGTCACATATCATGTCTCTGTCATACTTCACCATGTCACATATCATGTCATCTGTATACTTCACATTCCAGTTCATGTCCTGTCATACTTCACCATGTCACATATCATGTCTCTGTCATACTTATCACCATGTCTTACATATCACCTGTCTTCATCTCTGTCATACTTCACCATGTCACATATCATGTTCTGTCATACTTCACCATGTCACATATCATACCTCTGTCATACTTCACCATGTCACATATCATGTCTCTGTCATATTTCACCATGTCACATATCATACCTCTGTCATACTTCACCATGTCACATATCATACCTCTGTCATACTTCACCATGTCACATATCATACCTCTGTCATACTTCACCATGTCACATATCATGTCTCTGTCATACTTCACCATGTCACATATCATGTCTCTGTCATACTTCACCATGTCACATATCATGTCATTATGTCTATATTTCCATCTTCCCATGTCACATATCATGTCTCTGTCATATTTCACCATGTCACATATCATGTCTCTGTCATACTTCACCATGTCACATATCATGTCTCTGCCATACTTCACCATGTCACATATCATGTCTCTGTCATACTTCACCATGTCACATATCATGTCTCTGTCATACTTCACCATGTCACATATCATGTCTCTGTCATACTTCACCATGTCACATATCATGTCTCTGTCATACTTCACCATGTCACATATCATGTCTCTGTCATACTTCACCATGTCACATATCATGTCTCTGTCATACTTCACCATGTCACATATCATGTCTCTGTCATACTTCACCATGTCACATATCATGTCTCTGTCATACTTCACCATGTCACATATCATGTCTCTGTCATACTTCACCATGTCACAGATGCACCTACCCTCAAACTGGCACTTTCTGTAATAACGTTACAAATACATCTCCAGCTGTGCATGTCCTGGGAATTTGGCGACGGAAATACCTACACACCCAATTAGCTCCTGACATTTTCAACCTTCTGCACTTTCCCCCATTAATCCCTGTCGTTAGTGCAGAAAAATCTTCCTTTTCTGTCTGTCCACCCACTTCAGTACAATGACCACCCACTGACTCGTCCCTATCTGTTAGTTAACCCTTTCACCACCATTCCTAGCGAGACAGTCACTTATTAAACCAGCCACAGAGGCCAAGATATTAATATCATCCATCCCAAAGGTCAAGAACTGGCTATGACGGTACAGTTCTGATGTTGCGCTTATATTTTTCTGCCGTTGTAAACGTTCTAGTTGACGTTTCTGTGCATGCGCGATAAATGTACAACCATCAATGTGCAACAATACAACAAGTATTTATGGTATAAACAGGTTGTTCAGTAGGGTGTATGTATCCTCTCAGCAAAGTTATTTGTCACAAATTAACAAGTTTTGAGGCGTAGCAAGCATTAGCAAGTGCAAGTGACTTGAGTGCGCCATTAGCCACGACAGTGATTTAAACAAACATAATATTTTCATAACATTGAACAACATTTTAAGTAACTCTTCACAGTAATCATAACAGGATTAACAGTTAACGAACAGCATATAGTGTCTCTTCGAAATGTCACAAGGGGGGCCTTAATAGAGATTTGTACATCAATAACTGATTTATTATTAGGTTAACTCAATGATAATATTATGTAACGTCACATTCCCACTAGGATAATATTTCAGTTCTATCTGCACAAGTGTTTGACAGACACAATTGTAACAATGTAACTCTTCTCAAATGTGACAGAAACATAATTTTATTTATATACATATATATATATATATATATATATATATATATAATATATATATATATATATATATATATATATATATATATATATATATATATATATATATATATATATATATATATATAGCTATAGTCTTCAGGACTGTACAAAGCGCTTTACACTTTACTCACTCATAGACCAATTCAATCAACCATCTCGACTGCAATTATTTACATACATATATCCACCATTGCTTACAGCCAGGTACACATTCATACAACCCTGTCAACTGAAAGACATAAACTGAACGAAATTGCCCAAGGTTCAAAAATGGTAGCGAGAGGATATTAACCCAGAATTTCTCGATTGAGCCGCTACTCTGCCAATTTCCTTTACATAATGTGAAATTATGACAGTAATTTCATACACTACACTCAAAGATAGCTCTTATTTGCAAATTGCAAAAGGAAAAAGCACAAATTTATAGACTTATGGTTTGTATAATTATAGTGTTTCACTATAACGCATATTTCATTTTGTCCAGATATCAGGTGACTGACCCTATTTTGTACCGACACGCAAAACATGGTCACATTCGCCGTTCGGTACAACTTGAAAAATGAATACATTCGGTTGTGTGTTATTTGTGAAAATACTCTGAAATGTCAGCGAGGACACCTGCAGAGGTAGGACGCACTGGTGACCACAGAATCACACAGATACATGCGAGAACTGTTGCACAGTAGACATGATATGGCATTCAATTGGTAGACTTGATGAATTTGCCTGGCAGATATCTCGTTACGTGCACAGCTGGTCTGTCAGCCCCAGTAGCCAGGCATAGCTGTGTTTAAATATTTACCTGTCCACCCGTGTTTTCGACGACAAAGTTTGTTTTGGATGAGTAAAATTTGAATGGACGGGTTTAAATTTGAGGAGCAAAAACGTGTTATTTATTTGTGCATACTTAGACTGAGGTTTGGTGCTTACACGATCACGGATTTCTTTGTATTCGTGTATGTTGAAAATGCAGCTTAGTTGCATTCTGAATTGAACTACCTTTTAAAAGTGTAAGTGTACTTATTAAATGTACATACATTGGTGCTGCTAACTGATAAATTTATTCAAGTTTCATTCTGAAATATAAATCTGCATTCTAAATAAACATTTCCAGTGAATCAACGCTTTACTTAAGAGTAAATATGTAAACTTTACTTGTATAATATAATACCCACTTATAAGATAAGACAAGCAAAAGCTTAAACATTATGCACATGTGACACATGATTATTAGTATTTGGTTCATTAAGACATTTTGTGCTTAACAGTTGAATGTAGTTTATAAGAACCTTTAATGTGTTCACACAAATAGGCTAACATCTTAATGGATGTGTTGGATAAACAAATAAAATTTCAATCTATTGTCAACATAAATCAAAATATATTTACTAACATTTTGCTCTTGTACAAATTACTGACCACTGTTCTTAGTTGTGCACCCCACCCCACCCCACCCCACCCCACCCCACCCACCACCCACCCCACCCCACCCCACCCCCCCCCCGCCCCCCCCACCCCCCCCGCCCCACCCCAGCGCCTGAGGAATTGCAATTACTGCTTGTCACTGATGGTGTGCCATAGTTAGCAGTCTTCCGAAGAATTGCAATTTTTCATCATCAACGCAACATTCTAACATCTGAATGGCAGCAGCTGCTTCCTACGGCCTCCATGGATGGCCTCCATGGATGGCCTTCATGGATGGCCTCCAAGGATGGCCTCCATGGATGGCCTCCAAGGATGGCCTCAGATGACAGCCAGATTGGACAGTTGGGATGATACATGTGACATAAAACAGTCATCCGTGGAAATGGCAGCGTCCACAAACAGCCGCCGCTGAAAACGAATTGAAAGCGCCTCATCAATTAATCATAACTTTGCCATCAATCTTCGTATTGGTTTTTAATTTTGTTTCTCTGTTGTGATCACAAGTCTTACGTCCGTGCTCTGCCGCGAGTCGACAGCGGTTTGGCCACAGCACCCGCGTCAATTATGCATCGTTATCTGCGCTGTCAGACGCCAAGACTGTCATGGCCGCTTGCGACGTCACTTCAGAACTGAGCAGCCATAAAAAGCACAAGAGACTCCCAAGTGACAATTGTCAATGACGACAGTCGCGTTGTTATTTACGACTCCGGCTGGACGTCACACGACTGTGTATAAGTGCAGAACTTCACATCTCTCAATCGGACTGAGTAAGACCAGGCAGACTGGTCAGCTAGTTACTAGTGACCAGAAGTCAAATGGTCAGTTACTACTTCTATCTCAGATATTCCCATCTGTTAGCTGCACTGCAATTTGCTTTTTTTAATTTGAAAATACTTAATCCACTGCATTGTGCCTATATCTACTTATACCTATGACACTTGTCATAAATGATTCCCCCATAATGCAATCCATCAAACTAATGATCCATCGCACTATACTCCCGCATACTACAATCCATTGCACTATGATCCCTCATACTATGATTCCTCGTACTGTGATCCTTGTACAACGATCATCGCACTATGATTCCTCGTATTATGACCGTCATGCTATGATTCCTCATACTATGATTCCTTATAGTATGATTGCTCATACTATGATTCCTCGTACTATGACTGTCGTACTATGATTCCTCGTACTAGGATTCCTTGTACTATGATTGCTCACGTACAATCCCCCACAATATGATTTCTTGTGGTACAATCCAAAGCACTAAAACAACTCACATAACGATCCGTTGTATTACGATCACTACTAGGACTATCACATCACCACAGACCGCCTTACAGTCACATCATGATTACTCACTGTAATCATCATTCACACTCCAAAACCTCGAACAATGATCCGTCAATCCCTTCAATCCCTTATCCCTTCAAACCCTCCAATCCCTTCAATCCCTTCAATCCCTTATCCCTTCAAACCCTCCAATCCCTTCAATCCCTTCAAACCCTCCAATCCCTTCAATCCCTTCAATCCCTTATCCCTTCAAACCCTCCAATCCCTTCAATCCCTTCAATCCCTTCAATCCCTTCAATCCCTTCAATCCCTTCAATCCCTTCAATCCCTTCAATCCCTTCAATCCCTTCAATCCCTCCAATCCCTTCAATCCCTTCAATCCCTTCAATCCCTTCAATCCCTTCAATCCCTTCAATCCCTTGCACTACAATTCCAACTGCCATGTTCACTTGCATTACAATCGCTTGTACCATCAGAGGAGCACCATCACCTGGACATCACTGATGACATCACTGATGACATCACTGATGACATCACTGATGACATCACGATGACATCACCTGATGACATCACTGATGACATCACGATGACATCACTGATGACATCACTGATGACATCACCGATGACATCACCGATGACATCACTGATGACATCACTGATGACATCACTGATGACATCACTGATGACATCACTGATGACATCACTGATGACATCACATCATTGCATTGCATGTCTCTGTGCCATAAATTATATATACAAATATGGCATTTGTAATGAACTTATCTTATTAATATTACTAAAATATTAATATATATATATATATAAATATATATATATATATATATATATATATATATATATATATATATATATATATATATATATATTATATATACATCACACACCACATATATATACATATATATGATGCATGTATATATATATATATATACAGTGTATATATATTTAAGTAATAGAGGGAAAGAATTCATGTATTGTCATGTGTAACAATCCAGTGTAGTTGAACTGTGTGACAGACATGGCTTGTTGAGTGCAGAATATGCCAGGCTATTTATGTTTTGGTGGAACATGATTACTGAGTTATTATATATATTATAAATTATATATATATATAGATAGGTATAATATAAATAATATATATATATAATATAATTATATATAATATATATATATATATATCAAAAAGACACAAATATTTCTTTTATGAGACAAAGAAACTATAAAATTATGTGCAGAGATCATCACAGCCCACAACTGTTATACAAAATGGCTGAAGCACCTATAAGAGCAGCAGCTTCTTGCACCCACTGTGTGGGGAGACAGACTGCCAGGCTGTGTGTGGGGAGTGTGGGGAGACAGACTGCCAGGCTGTGTGTGGGGAGTGTGGGGAGACAGACTGCCAGGCTGTGTGTGGGGAGTGTGGGGAGACAGACTGCCAGGCTGTGTGTGGGGAGTGTGGGGAGACAGACTGCCAGGCTGTGTGTGGGGAGTGTGGGGAGACAGACTGCCAGGCTGTGTGTGGGGAGTGTGGGGAGACAGACTGCCAGGCTGTGTGTGGGGAGTGTGGGGAGACAGACTGCCAGGCTGTGTGTGGGGAGTGTGGGGAGACAGACTGCCAGGCTGTGTGTGGGGAGTGTGGGGAGACAGACTGCCAGGCTGTGTGTGGGGAGTGTGGGGAGACAGACTGCCAAGCTGTGTGTGGGGAGTGTGGGGAGACAGACTGCCAGGCTGTGTGTGGGGAGTGTGGGGAGACAGACTGCCAGGCTGTGTGTGGGGAGTGTGGGGAGACAGACTGCCAAGCTGTGTGTGGGGAGTGTGGGGAGACAGACTGCCAGGCTGTGTGTGGGGAGTGTGGGGAGACAGACTGCCAGGCTGTGTGTGGGGAGTGTGGGGAGACAGACTGCCAGGCTCTGTGTGGGGCATGTTGGGAGACAGACTGCCAGGCTGTCTGTGGTGAGTGTGGGGGGACAGACTGCAAGGCTGTCTGTGGTGAGTGTAGTGAGGACAGACTGCCAGGCTGTGTGTGGGGAGTGTGGGGAGACAGACTGCCAGGCTGTGTGTGGGGAGTGTGGGGAGACAGACTGCCAGGCTGTGTGTGGGGAGTGTGGGGAGACAGACTGCCAGGCTCTGTGTGGGGCATGTTGGGAGACAGACTGCCAGGCTGTCTGTGGTGAGTGTGGGGGGACAGACTGCAAGGCTGTCTGTGGTGAGTGTAGTGAGGACAGACTGCCAGGCTGTGTGTGGGGAGTGTGGGGAGACAGACTGCCAGGCTGTGTGTGGGGAGTGTGGGGAGACAGACTGCCAGGCTGTGTGTGGGGAGTGTGGGGAGACAGACTGCCAGGCTGTTTGTGGGGAGTGTGGGGAGACAGACTGCCAGGCTCTGTGTGGGGCATGTTGGGAGACAGACTGCCAGGCTGTCTGTGGTGAGTGTGGGGGGACAGACTGCAAGGCTGTCTGTGGTGAGTGTAGTGAGGACAGACTGCCAGGCTGTCTGTGGTGAGTGTAGGGGGACAGACTGCCAGGCTGTCTGTGGGGAGTGTGTGGAGACAGACTGCAAGGCTGTCTGTGGTGAGTGTAGTGAGGACAGACTGCCAGGCTGTCTGTGGTGAGTGTGGGGGGACAGACTGCCAGGCTGTGTGTGGGGAGTGTGGTGAGACAGACTGCCTGTGTACATGTGGGCCTGTGTCCATGTGTCCACCACATGCAGTGGTCATTTGTCAGTGTCAGTGTCTGCTGTCCACAGGACACTGTTGACACTGAGGACACATCGGTCACTGTCACCACAGCCCCAGTGCTCCAGGTTCACACTTAAATCAGTTTTGTTAATTTAGTAAATAAAATACTACCGTTATTATAGCAAAAGTATCAGCTGCAGTTGTCTTTTCAACAGAATCAGTTATCATGAATCTGATGTTTTGATGTCCGCATATGTGTCACTAGTTTAAATAATATCCCCTATGAATATTTTGGTCAAAATATTTTAGTTGGTTCATCTGGTTATTTGCTAAATCAAACCGCATGTTGAATTTGTTGATGACATGATTTTTTCAAAGAAGCCATAGAAAGTTGATAACATGACAAAGAAACATGCATAATCAAATCACACAATCACGTATATAAATTCAATTTGTTTCTCAAATAAATTACCTGAATCTATTCTTGCCTGACTTTTAAATAAGGTATACTTTATTTGACAATTTTACCAAAATAACATAAAAAATTGCACTAACGTAAGTTATTTTCTGCAAAAACTAATTTTAAAGTAAACAAGTAAAAGGTTAGAAAGGAAACATCAACAACAAGTTTCATACATACCCAGTGTTTCCCCTGGGTAAAATGATGTGCGAGGTGGTAGGGTGGGATGAACAATGCTATGTTAGTCTGGAGGCTGTTGGCGCCCTGGACTTATTTTTAAAACTACCCTCAAATTGGTGCATGAGATATGTTTAACCTGTTTCCTGTTATATAGAAGGGAAACACATTCATAACTACAGGGTAGCAGCATTTAACCATGTTCATGGTTCAGGAATAGCTACACGGTGGCAGTATTAGCATATTTTGGGTGAGGTAACTTACAGTCAGGTGAATCACATCACTCATCATAGAGCAGGGGAAACACAGCGTGTCACATTTATGTAACCCGTAGTTTTGGCTCGAAATTCTGTGTGCACAGCATAACCTATATGTCCATAATCCAACTAAACTACATCTGTCAGACAACGAAGCGACCTACATCAATCTTAATCCACAGGGTTTTGGAGACTCTGCCTCCACCAGGAGCGACATCTCTCATTTGTAATTCAGTGTAACTCTGTGTTACTGCAAAGTCAGTTCTTACTGTTATTCAGTTAAACACAATGGCTGGCCACTGAGTGGTTTGGGCTGAGTTAGTCTATTCGTGGCTATTCTTTGAATTCCATGGAATGTCAATTGACCCGTAGTGGACACCTGCTATCTGTAAGTGTGTGGACAGTCAGAATAAAGTCCTGACAGTTAAAAAAGGGAAACTGACCCACTGTTTTTAACAACTGATGTCTCACTCACTACCCACAGGGGTGGGTGATTTAGTCTGTTGTGTTGGTGTGTCGTACTGGTGGTGTCAGATGTAACCGACCTGATGACAAACTTGTAACCAAGGACAGGTGTAACACAGGTACAGGTACGTCACAACACAGGGTGTTTATTACCTGAGACCTTAAGTTACCCATAACAAGATATAACCAAGATTACATGCGAGTCAGTGTGTGTGTGTGTGCGTGCGTGCATGCGTGCGTGCGTGCGTGCGTGCGTGTGTGGTGTATAATAATTATGTATGTGTGTGTGTGGTGTGTGTGTGTGTGTGCGTGTGTACGCGCGTGTGTGCGTGTGCCTGCGTGCAGTGCATTGCAGTGTGCACGCACGCACGTGTGTGTCTCTGTGTGTGTGTATCTGTGTGTGTGCGTATGCGTGTGCATGCGTGTATGCACATGAGTGAAAATATAAAAAAACACTATCACTGCCGACATTATTATTTTCCTGACCGACCAGCGTAAGTGTGCCGGTGGTGCACTCTGGTGTTAACCGTTTTCAGTTCTTAAGATCAACGTCAAGGAGGCAACACAATTGTAAAGAGCAACACTGTCTTACACGCTACAAAATGTAGTGAACTGGTCCACTGGGCTTGGAATTATTCCAGATAAACCTGTCGTCTAAACTCTCACCATCGCATGGCAAATCTAGCGGAACATTCTCGATTTCATTGGCTCACTGAATATTTCCCACAATTAGGGGTTTGGCTTGCAACAATTTCCTGTCGGCCACCCGGCTGCTTTATTGTCGTTCCAGAGTTCCGCAGCAAACATCAATTATCCTCCAGTGAATTGTGACCCGTCTCGTTTCTGCAGAATGCTTCTCCATGAATTACAGGCTAATCTATTTAGCAGAAAAAATTGCTGTGTGATATTGGATTAGCGTCAGTCGGCAATGAAATAATCTGACAGTTTCGGTGCCGGGCAATATCAAACTTCTGGAAAGCGTGTGAAAATGTGTGGCGGTGATTATCCGGTTAATGCTGATGGTTAAATTTCCAAGGCACCTGCTCAATTCATAAGACAACTGCTCAAGCAGCCAATTCATAAGACAACTGCTCAAGCAGCCAATTCATAAGACAACTGATCAAGCAGCCAATTCATAAGACAACTGATCAAGCAGCCAATTCATAAGACAACTGCTCAAGCAGCCAATTCATAAGACAACTGATCAAGCAGCCAATTCATAAGACAACTGATCAAGCAGCCAATTCATAAGACAACTGATCAAGCAGCCAATTCATAAGACAACTGATCAAGCAGCCAATTCATAAGACAACTGCTCAAGCAGCCAATTCATAAGACAACTGATCAAGCAGCCAATTCATAAGACAACTGATCAAGCAGCCAATTCATAAGACAACTGATCAAGCAGCCAATTCATAAGACAACTGATCAAGCAGCCAATTCATAAGACAACTGATCAAGCAGCCAATTCATAAGACAACTGATCAAGCAGCCAATTCATAAGACAACTGATCAAGCAGCCAATTCATAAGACAACTGCTCAAGCAGCCAATTCATAAGACAACTGCTCAAGCAGCCAATTCATAAGACAACTGCTCAAGCAGCCAATTCATAAGACAACTGCTCAAGCAGCCAATTCATAAGACAACTGCTCAAGCAGCCAATTCATAAGACAACTGATCAAGCAGCCAATTCATAAGACAACTGATCAAGCAGCCAATTCATAAGACAACTGCTCAAGCAGCCAATTCATAAGACAACTGCTCAAGCAGCCAATTCATAAGACAACTGATCAAGCAGCCAATTCATAAGACAACTGATCAAGCAGCCAATTCATAAGACAACTGATCAAGCAGCCAATTCATAAGACAACTGCTCAAGCAGCCAATTCATAAGACAACTGATCAAGCAGCCAATTCATAAGACAACTGATCAAGCAGCCAATTCATAAGACAACTGCTCAACCAGCCAATTCATAAGGCAAATTCTAAATAAACAACACAACTTGGCAATTAATAAAACGTTTGCCCAATTCATGAAATAGCCATCCTGGTCATAATAACTGCCCAATATTTCTGTCAACTGCCCAAATTATAACATATCAGCCCGATTCATAAGAGACAGCTGCCCAATTCATGTGGCAACTGCCCAACTCACCATTTAAGTCAATTACCCAAACTCAACACGCACCTCTTGAATTCATAAAGTGACTGCCCAACTCATGAGGCAAATGCCCGACTCACAAGGCAAATTCTCAACTCATAATGCAATTGCTTAAATCATAAAGCAATTGACTGTATCAAAAGCAACTGCTAAGTCTGCTAGTTCCTAAGACAATGTGTCCAACTCATTTGCAAGTTGCCTGGACCAGCAGACAAAGTCACATGACCAGACAACTGCCTCAGTATCAAGTGAGGGGACTGTGAATATTCTGGTCAAGTCCCGGGCCTGTCCTGGCTCGTCTTGTCTTGTCACTGTTGATGCGGCCGGACGTCTCCACAAACTCAGTTACACACACTTGACTTTCATCCATCACACTGCATTTGCATATCGGCCAGAACCGCCCAATCAATACATCTCCAGAGACGTCGAGACGACGTTTCCAAGAACTCGAGGAAACAACTGCGGAAGACGCACAAGAGCCACTATACCATGTCACCTGACCATAGCGCAGTAAACACACCATGGCACAGTAAACACACCATGGCACAGTAAACACACCATGGCACAGTAAACACACCATGGCACAGTAAACACACCATGGCACAGTAAACACACCATGGCACAGTAAACACACCATGGCACAGTAAACACACCATGGCACAGTAAACACACCATGGCACAGTAAACACACCATGGCACAGTAAACACACCATGGCACAGTAAACACACCATGGCACAGTAAACACACCATGGCGCAGTAAACACACCATGGCGCAGTAAACACACCATGGCGCAGTAAACACACCATGGCGCAGTAAACACACCATGGCGCAGTAAACACACCATGGCGCAGTAAACACACCATGGCGCAGTAAACACACCATGGCACAGTAAACACCCATGGCACAGTAAACACGCCATGGCACAGTAAACACGCCGTGGCACAGTAAACACACCGTGGCATAGTAAACACACCATGGCAAAATAAACATGCCATGGCACAATAAACACACTGTGACGCTATAAACACACCATGGCACAGTAAACACATCATGGCGTAATAAACACACCATGGCACAATAAACACACAGTGGCGCTATAAACACACCATGGCACCGTAAACACACCAGGGCGTAATAAACACACCATGGCACAGTAAACACACCATGGCACAATAAACACACCATGGTGCAATAAACGTGCCATGGTGCAATAAACATACCATGGTCCAATAAATGTGCCATGGTGCAATAAACATACCATGGTCCAATAAACTTGCCATGGTGCAATAAACGTACCATGGTCCAATAAACTTGCCATGGTGCAATAAACATACCATGGTCCAATAAACGTGCCATAGCACAATAAACATACAATGGTCCAATAAACGTGCCATGGTGCAATAAACATACAATGGTCCAATAAACGTGCCATGGTGCAATAAACATACAATGGTCCAATAAATGTGCCATGGTCCAATAAACATACCATGGTCCAATAAACGTGCCATAGCACAATAAACATACAATGGTCCAATAAACGTGCCATGGTGCAATAAACATACAATGGTCCAATAAACGTGCCATGGTGCAATAAACATACAATGGTCCAATAAACGTGCCATGGTCCAATAACCATGCCACGCGTTATGGAATGCGACACATGAACCGGACACACTCACTTGAGTGTCGCGACGTCGATGTCGACGTCGCCAACGATGTCGCCATGTCGTGATGCACACATATTAAATTGCAGCGACATCGGTACGCCGCCAAAGACTAATGATAGAGACCTCGACGCCACATATAAGTATTGATCTGGTGTGATTACATACGCGGCATTCTGTCGATTGCGATGGATGCGACACAAACACACGCTCCGATATTGATCCTGCAGCGAATTGCTTCAATGTAACAGCCACGAAATGACAGCCACGAAATGACAGCCACGAAATGGGATCATCTTGAAGCGACACTGCCGCTGTAGATAGATTGTGTCGAGAAAGGAAAACATCACACTGATGATTAAACACACGTACTAAAAATCATTCAATTTCTGTCCCGGCTATAATAGTTTCTGTACATAGCGTATGGCAAAAGCACCCTTTAAATGGATGATTGTGCTGTATTCTTTGATTAATCTAGTTGGAGGTTGTAAAACTATATCATTTAGTAATGGACCATGAGATTATTAAAATTATATACACATTAACACAATTAAACACATACACAAAATGGATTCTAAAACTTCAATATTGCTACTGCTATTTTTATAATTGTTTTATTATAACTATATATACAATAATATATATATATATATATATATTTATATATATATATATATATATATATATATACATAAATATTAATAATATATATATATTATATTATATAATATAATATATATATATATATATATATATATATATATATATATATAATACATTACATTTATATATAATATATATATATATATAAATCATTAAATTATAATAAATAAAATTAGAAATAATAATTATTATATAGTTAGAGCTGATGAAAGGTGGATGCAGGGCTACTGTTCTGTGCCTGCCACCTGCCACATATCAGCAGCCTACAGAATGGATTCCAACACTTCTGCACTGGTAATCCACAGCTGTCAGAATAAAGGCTATACAAATTGCACAATACATGTTTTGTTGGCGACCAGAGAGAGAGAGGTCTGACACATCGACAGTTAGTGTTATCTTGTCCCTCATTCATTTGTTCTACTCTTCTGCAGTTGCAGAATGATGGCATGGCAGAGGGTTTTATTTTCAATTTTACTATTCCATGGTTTCAACCCATGGGTGTTATGATTAAACAGATAATTTAAATTAGTATCGTAATCGTCACATAACTAGAATATGCAAGTATTATTATTTAAAATGATATATATGATATGCTATGATTAAGTCACTTACTTATTCAACTTTTGACGTAGCCATGCTATACTAATTAAAGCTTCCTGTTGGGGCTGATTATATTTAATATTTAAAAATTAAAAATTAATTCACCTACAGGACGGAAATGACGTATGAAGCATGTTTCCAATGCTAACATAAAATAAACATATCTGATGGCAGCCGAGTAGCCCTGCAATGCTTCAAGAAGACGGCAGTCACTGCGCTGAAACCTTTGAACATTTATCTCTGAGCTCCTGCCCCACAGCCCTGAATAGATATGCTACAGATTGCGTTACACCTTTCAGAGTTATGTTGCGTGTTCACTTCACGATGTAAAAAAATGCTACCGTGTGGCAGCACCCACCCACAGTCTTGGAAGTGTTCATCCCTCCATATGTTCCATGCATCAGATGATTTGTTAAAGTCTACAACATCCCGGAATGGACTGGCAAGATGCTGGGCGGGTTGAGGAAAGCTGAGAGGCAAGAGGAGGGAGCTGGTGGCGCCCCCACGGTCCACCAGACTATGGGATAGGTGAAGGTGAAGGTGAAGGAAGGAAATCTACAAATCATCCAATGGGGGATTGCCAGGTGACATGCAAAATATCAGCCCAATACATGCAAAACTGACAGAGATATGGGAACATAATCGGACGGACAGACAGACGGCTGGACGACCGGACGGACGTAGAAACACTGTTGTATAATATAGATATACTGAGGTCTTTGTGTCAAATACAAGACCATTCTGTCATTACAACACAGAGATCATTGAACATTTAAGATGTCCAGGCACCAGTCATTTGTGACTAATCTGCAGCTGCCCAAAGCCTGGAACAATAATCTAAATTCTAAGGTCAGTCCAAGGTCAGTCCAAACCGTCTGCTCATCTGCAGTGCACAGAAGCAAAATGGTTCCCAACAGCAATTGTAAGAAATCTATGAGGTTGACTTGTCACTTGACCCACACTTTGCTGGTCTACAAAACACTGACCCTGACACCTGTTCCAACCCACGGAAATTCCCTCTTCCATTGTCTAAACCGAAACTGTTTCCTACTGATACCGGTAGTTACTGATAGTTACTGATAGTTACTCATAGTGATTCACTTCTGCATCATATTCTGTTAGTTGACTTGCAGATAACCAAACTGGTTTGCTTTTGATTATATGATCGCAAGTGAACATGGGCTATTCCGACTTTTGTTTTCTACGATACCTAGCGACGACTTAACTGACATAATATTTGTACACTACGACATCGTTGGAACAGTGGTAATAAATAGCAATAAAAAGATGTCATGTCAAAACTTTGTTAATGATGATACATCTGATCTGATGCATGCTACGCTGACAATGTTCACCGAGGCGTAAATTGTACTTGTCTGACCACCCCAGGTGGTCAACACAAGCCTGTCTGACCTTACGTTTTACTGGCACCTGGTAGTAGGACAAACATTAATGTCACGCCCTCTCAATTCCCAGAATAAACAACCTGTTACTACAAAATAAACGTGTGGTCAACCAACTGTGTTAGTGGTCAACCAAATGTGTTAGTAGTCAACCAACTGTGTTAGCGGTCAACCAACTGTGTTAGTTGTCAACCAACTGTGTTAGTGGTCAACCAACTGTGTTAGTTGTCAACCAACTGTGTTAGTGGTCAACCAACTGTGTTAGTGGTCAACCAACTGTGTTAGTAGTCAACCAACTGTGTTAGTGGTCAACCAACTGTGTTAGTTGTCAAGCAACTGTGTTAGTGGTCAACCAAATGTGTTAGTAGTCAACCAACTGTGTTAGTTGTTAACCAACTGTGTTTGTGGTCAACCAACTGTGTTAGTGATCTGCAGCTTTCCATAAAACCAGACCCACTCCCACAGTGTCCCGGTGAGTAGCATGTCTTCCCAAAGCCAAATCCCACAGACAACAGTTGATTTGACTTCCTTTAAAGGACACACACATTGACAAATCACACATCTGATGTCACCTGGTGAAGCCACAGAGACACACACACACACACGTACCTTGGACAGTGGTCAGAAGCAATGACGTTGGCACGATGCCAACAGCGTACAACTGGTGGTCAAACTGGACTCACGGTCGTTTACAGAGAGCGTCCACTGCTTCGACTGGGCTCCAAGAAGGCAATGAAAGGCAAATTGAATTTGTGCATGCTGCCGTGGCCCCCTGGTACCAATACCGCCACCGCCACCATTGCCTGCACCCGCCACCCCCCCCCCGTGCGTGCTTAGCCACGCGTCAGTGCTGCTCATGAATAATTAGCAATGCGAGAACAGACCAACTTGTGGTATGGATTATATCGATTAACCACACACCGCCTTCTGATGTGGCCAGTACGGCCGGCTCACAGCGACAGTGCTTAATTGGAATGCACGTGCGTGTGTCTGCGCGTGCATGTGCATGCACACACGTGACCCGCTAATGACCGAGGCTCTTGAGCCAGCACTGATGTGTCGCAGGCGGATCTACGGCAACTCAAAGAGAGAGAGGAGCCCGGCGGTTTTTGTTAACACGATTCGTTACAGCCAATGTTAGAAAATAACAACTTTGTAATTACATACACATATCAACAGTGTTTGTTTGAGGCGTCAATGGAATGGAAAGAAAACTCCAGGCTGTTGACTGTATATGTAGGTGACACTGTCAGGACAATTGGCTGCGTGTAGGTTTGTATGTTAGCTAACAGCTAATCACATTATTGACTGAGCCTCTGATGTACACAACAATGGATACACATTTGTCATTGGAAACTGGTGGGATTGTTGCAGACTCACACATTTTTTGGATTCCCCATTATGTCAGTTAGATAGGCCAGCGATAGTATTATTACTTAGTTAATTCTGGTAGTCTGAAAATGCAATGTAGCCTATGGCTATGTAATCCAGTGTTTTATCTACAAGATACTATACATGATCAGTTGGTTGTTCATTCAGTCACTTGTCTGTCTGTCTGTCTGTCCATCCCTCAGTTGGTCACTCTGTCAGTTAGTTAGACATGTTGATCAGTCAGTTGGTCAGTAAAGTAATATTCATTCATGCAACAACCACAAATGTCTGCGATTAATTTGATCAACCATGAAAACAAGAAGTAGATCTAATCCAGTCTCTCCCACTGAAGAGTTCCACCCCGAGATATTGAATTAAGCGGAACGACATTGACAGCTCCGGAAGACGTCAGATATCATTTCTGATTACTGTTTTATATTCAATGCGCTGCGACCGACCATCAAGTGAATTGCCAACTGTCCATGCACTGACTCGCATCTGTTCCAATCACGCAGGCTGTTAAACTATTGATTGTACCGCGGGCCCTTCAACAGCCCCAGTACTTCTCATGCACAGAAACACTGTTGCCATGTCAGTTAAAATAAATAAATTTCCTAAATTTTAATTTGAAGGTCTGCAGGTGTCGTTTTCTATGCAAACATATACACAATTTTTGAATGAAAACATAAAGATAATAGAATTGTACTTGAGTTGATCATTTACTAAGAACACTCATTTTGATCAAGTCTACATGTGGAAGTAAAGTGTAATTCTTGGAATAAAAACAAAATGACCCTAATAGCAGGGTGACCATATTAGCAGAGTAAATTTTCTACATTTTACTGTACATAGAACTCATTTCAGACAGTCCCTTAGGTGACCTTACTTGCAAGGTGACACTACTACCAAGGTGACCATAATTAAAAGCAAGGTTCAACAGTACACAGCATTCACAACTACAAGTGTTTATTCGCTTTTTTACTTCCCAAATAACTTAGGCTAATGCCTACCAAATAACTTAGGCTAATGCCCTGCTTTCATGGCTAAGCAACCAGAAATTGTTTGCTGTTTCCTAATACGTGCACAACATAAAACTACATAATGAACTACCTTGTAAAAACAACATAACTTGGGTTGTGGACTAGTGGTCAACTACTTGGGTTGTGGACTTGTGGTCAACTACTTGGGTTGCGGACTTGTGGTCAACTACTTGGGTTGTGGACTTGTGGTCAACTACTTGGGTTGTGGACTTGTGGTCAACTACTTGGGTTGTGGACTTGTGGTCAACTACTTGGGTTGTGGACTAGTGGTCAACTACTTGGGTTGTGGACTAGTGGTCAACTACTTGGGTTGTGGACTTGTGGTCAACTACTTGGGTTGTGGACTTGTGGTCAACTACTTGGGTTGCGGACTTGTGGTCAACTACTTGGGCTGTGGACTTGTGGTCAACTACTTGGGTTGCGGACTTGTGGTCAACTACTTGGGTTGTGGACCTGTGGTCAACTACTTGGGTTGTGGACTTGTGGTCAACTACTTGGGTTGTGGACTTGTGGTCAACTACTTGGGTTGTGGACTTGTGGTCAACTACTTGGGTTGCGGACTTGTGATCAACTATTTGGGTTGTGGACCTGTGGTCAACTACTTGGGTTGTGGACTTGTGGTCAACTACTTGGGTTGTGGACTTGTGGTCAACTAATTGGGCTGTGGACTTGTGGTCAACTACTTGGGTTGTGGACTTGTGGTCAACTACTTGGGTTGTGGACTTGTGGTCAACTACTTGGGTTGTGGACCTGTGGTCAACTACTTGGGTTGTGGACTATTTGTGAAAAGATCCAGTACAGTTTTGGGTTCTCTTAGTTGAGAGTCTGAAGCTTTAGCCACTGCACCATGCAACATACAAGGGGACTGTCGGGCATGTGAGAACAGTGAGAGGAAGGGGCACCCCCCTGCTGACAGGCAGAAGAAAGGGCACCCCCTGCTGACAGGCAGAAGAAGGGGCACCCCCTGCTGACAGGCAGAACAAACACAATTGCATGCAAATTGCTAAACTGGATGACTAAGGTTTGCAGCCAGTCAGATGCAGACAGACCACATTGTGAAGGGTGTTTCAAAGACACAAGCGAGAACAAATTACTGATGGAAACATGTACAGGTGTCTGTCTTGATGCTCCTAGGACAATGTGCTCAAAGAAACATTAATCACCAACAGAATGTGTCATTAAAGTTACTGAACAGTTCTCAGGATAGGTCTTTTTCAGATTAAAAGTTTTCGGTTTTATATCCTAATGGGGATTTTAAAATATAGCATTAGGAAGGACGTTCACAACCCCAAGAATGAGGAACATGGAAGGAGTGGGGGGAAGATTAATGTCTAACGGCAACAAATCCACCCCAACAGACAATGTGAGACTGACAACCACATCAACGTCAGACTGGGACGGAGCGGAAAAAAATTATAATGAACCAAACAGGAGAATGAGACAGACAAAGGAAGCCACATGGATTAGGAAGACAAAACACCAATTAACAAAGACAAGGGCAATTATGAGCTACGCCACATGTACGATGACATCATTCATCTTAGTACTGAGGGAGTCAATGTGTAACGTCCAATGAACGTCTCCACAGGTGAAAGAAACCTCTCGATTTGGATATGAAAACTGAAAGTGTTTGATCTGTGTGCTGATGGTGCTGGTATCTTTAGTTCTCATGAAACAATACAACATCACTTCGTCTTCTCATTCCAATGTCTCAGGTGAGTTTAGTCACAGTTCCATTCCTCACTTTCAGCCATCTTTTTCTTCCTCTTCTTATTTTCTCGCTCTACTTTCTTTATCAACTATCAAAGTTAAGGAGCAAAATAGACTTCAAAAAGCAAAATGAGACTCATGAGCTCACAGGAATCACAGACTGACTGACAATGAAATTGTCTTCTGGTGTATTAGGAAAACCTGAAAAAATGCAATCAGACATCCTGACTGAGAAAAAGACTGCATCTGCAAATGGACAAATGTGGAGTACGACTGTGACTGAAGGAAATCACTCAAGATGAGCAAACACATTTACCTGACACAAAAAAATTACAAGTATGCAAAAATGCGAAAAGATGACACGGAAATAACTATAACAATGATGGGAAATGGTAAGCTGATGAAGTTGTCTCAAGATGGTGGAAGGTATTATTATTACAGTATTACTTAATAAAAACTAGACTTGACTGACTGACACAAGTGAAGATCTCGCTGTAGTTGGAAGGACACATCAGTATCATGTGGAATCGTCCTGGATATAGAAAATGGTTGTTTTCTTTACTGTACTTGACAACCATAACCAAGCATGTATGTTGAGGTATGTTAACGTTTTCACCATACACAGATTCCACAAACAGGTGCCAAACATTCAGGCCTTGATTTAAGATCCATATGAAGAAAGGTAACGTTCACATTTTAAATGTTTCCCATTTGTTTTACTGTGGTTTTAGGGTTAATATCTGATGTTATATGAAAGTAAACTTGCTTTATTTCATTATCCACTTTAAGAGGTGAGCCACTCAAATAGACAGCAGAAAACAAATTACCAAAATCTGACATTTCTGGGGAGATCTAATTAAAAAATGCGAGTTCATTACAGTACACAATCATTTCCCAGTAAATTCATGTGATTGCTAGAGTTAAAAAACACCGGAATATATAAATCAATACACCCATCTTATCATCAGTAATCAATGTTTAATTTTGTTCATTGTTGCTGAGTAATAATACACATTTTGTGACAAGTGGAACTGGCATCCGGGAAACATCAATATAGGATTTTGGGTAGTGCATCTGTATAGGTAGAGTTGATGTATTAGTTACATTGAGATGTGTGTGTGTGTGTGTGTGTGTGTGTGTGTGTGTGTGTGTGTGTGTGTGTGTGTGTGTGTGTGTGTGTGTGTGTGTGTGTGTGTGTGTGTGTGTGTGTGTGTGTGTGTGTGTGTGTGTGTGTGTGTGTGTGTGTGTGTGTGTGTGTGTGTGTGTGTGTGTGTGTGTGTGTGTGTGTGTGTGTGTGTGTGTGTGTGTGTGTGTGTTATGGTGTGTGTATGGTAGAATGAAATCTACAAGTTCAGGTGCATGTTTCGTAAACTGGAAAGAAAACCAAATGATTTCTCATTACTTTCATTATTACATTTGTTATCAGACACAAAATCAAACTGGCAACTGTTCAGGGTTTGTAGGAGCCACTCACTGGGGTGAAAGAGTAAACCTTCATCAGAATTTGTTTTCCATTTATCACCCTCAGTGCCTTATATGCAATACAACTCAGCCCTCAAAGAACCTCCCAAGAAAGTCCCACAAAGTCCACTTTTCAAGAACATGTGCGAGGTATGAAAGCAACTAAGGCAGCTAATATATGCTTTTTTATTAAACATTTTATACAAACATTTCGAACAGATAAACAGTCTGATAATCTAAACAATACTTTTCACATTTTGCCTAAGATATTAGCTGATTTTCTAGACCTATCCAAAAATGATTTATGTTGTTTAGTGACAGCGAGAAACTGCTTCCATTAACAGCCCAACTGCCCTGGCTGGCTACAAAACATCCTAGAATGGCCGCCGTCAAATTCCTTCTGCCCAAAAACTCAGTTTCCCAGGCCCACTTTTCAAGTAGATATATGAGGCATTTAATACAGTCTCCTGCGGCCTGGAACGACTGCTACAATGTTTTATTACAGCACAAGCTGCAGCTGCCGCCAGAACATAACTCGCCTTCATTTGTGGTCGGCCATTGTCCACACAAATTTGGTTTTAATTCTTCTGTAAGCCACAAAAAGTTACAATTGATGTACAGGTATAATATATATATATATATATATATATATATATATTATACATAATTATATATATACACATAAATATATATATATATATATACATAATTATATATATATATTCACAATATATAGGCATACAAATGAGCTGAAATGCTGTTCAAATACAGTTTTTGCGTTTACTATTGAACATTTACACTTTCCAGCAGTATTTGAATTTTCATAAGAATAACATCAGTGTTCAAACATGAATTCAAATACATAATTTATATATATATATATATATATATATATATATATAAATTATGTATTTGAATTCATGTTTGAACACTGATGTTATTCTTATGAAAATTCAAATACTGCTGGAAAGTGTAAATGTTCAATAGTAAACGCAAAAACTGTATTTGAACAGCATTTCAGCTCATTTGTATGCCTATATATTGTGAAACTGTAATTATATTTTTAGACATTCTTTGAAACCGACTTCCTTGATCTGATTAATCATTAATGTGATATTAATAGCAGAGTGGCCCATGAAACATTCCTCAGTCACTTTTACACTTTCTCTCTGTCTCTCTGTCTCTCTCTGTCTCTCTCTGTCTCTCTCTGTCTCTCTCTGTCTCTCTCTGTCTCTCTCTGTCTCTCTCTCTCTATATATATATATATACATACATGCACACATATATATATATATATATGCATATATATATATAAATATATATATATAAATATATATATATATGTGTATATATATATATATATGTTACAGTCGCTATCTTAAAATCTTGTATGTGAATATACTGCACAAATAAGCGCTTCTGAAAATTCTTCATGCCATCACTTCTAGCAAACCTTTGTGGGTGTCTTGTCAAATGACAGCACCCTAGTTTCAGCAAAATCTGGGCCAGAAATATTTTGAATGAGCCAGTAACTTTTCAAATCTGCTGCTCCCATCAACACAAACACTTAATTCCGGGATATGTGGGCATAATCAGACTGTTACTGAACATGTACAATTTCTCTAAGGATGACAATCAGCACAGCTTACTTACTTTTTATTTTGCAACATCACTTATTTTAAAACTAGTTGTGTTAAATGTTAATTTGCTTGGTATTTTGAAACAATCTTGCAGGTCTGGTTCCACGAGGAAGAAGAAAATATGATTGAACTATCTACTGTTATAATCCTCTGAGACATGACAGCCAGTTGCATTGTGGGTATGTGCAGCCAAGTTTGAGTTCTGGTGTTGTGTATGCATCAGTAGCCAGTAGCTGGAGCCTGGAGTCTGGAGCACACGCGCAGGACTCACATGCTTCAGTACGCAACTTTCCATCAATGTCGTACGTTTACTTTGTGGCTGCGAGTCATTTGCAGCGACTACTGCGGAGTCATTTGTCACATGATTGTGCATTAAAATAAAACGACTACGCGGTTGCATTGAGAGACCATGAATACCCACGTCCACATCAAAAACCATTTTGCCGAAGCATGGCTATCAATATTCATCTAAGTAGATGTAAAAAACGTGGCTTCTACTGAGACGCGGGTCGTTGGTAAGTAAGACAGTTAGAGAATGGCCCACGTGTGATTATGTCGTGTACGGTGACTAGCATTTGACATTTTACAAGGTGCTGGGATATTCTTGCAGTAGACGATGCTCAAAGTGACATGTCACAATTATGGCAGAGAAACAAAGTAACAGTCACACTCTGCCACCGCCCCCCCCCCCGGCTGTCTGTAGGCATCAGTACAAATCAATGGCTAAGCTAAATAGGATGTCGTAATCTTCATTCCGGTGATGTTCTGTGTTATAAAGTATCATTTAATAAATGTAAATTTTTTATCTTCAAATTTTTGGACAGGTTGTATTACAGCAGATTAATATTTTATTTTATGCCTAGTCTTATCACCAGAACTCATTCACAGGCTTCCAGGTCTGCTAAAAATTTATATATATATATATATATATATATATATATGATATATATATATATACATATATATATATATATCATACATATTTATGTAGAGACCCGTCCACCCGTCATTTGGACGGGTAAAACGAATATGGACGGGTAGAAATATGGTGGACAGGTAAAAAAAATGAAGGAGCAAAAAAAAAAGGTCTTCCAAAACCATACATATTATTAGTTATGCCTTGAAAGTGAGTGAAAATGGTGCCACATGTGTGTTTGTAGTCCATTGCAGGTCATCAGACACATTTAAAAGTTTGTAAACTGGCTTAACAGTTAACATCCATGTGACCACCAAAACGTGTGCCTGGCAATAATTTTTCCTGCATAAAGCCCTGTATATATATATATATATATATATGTAATACAATTATAGCCCTGCCCTGTGTGCTCTAATGTTACCAGTAATTGCAATTAACTTTACAGCTTGGAAAATAACTTGATATATATACACCTTGGAAAATAACTTGATATATATATATACACCCCCAGGTATATAATAATATATATATATATATATATATATATATATATATATATATATATATATACCTGGGGATGTTATATATCGAGTTATTTTCCAAGCTGTAAAGTTAATTGCAATTACTGGTAACATTAGAGCACACAGGGCAGGGCTATAATTGTATTGGACACTCTTAATTTGGTGACATGTGGTTTTCACACCACATCAAACAGACTGGACTAGCAGCATGGGTCTGTCATTTTTTCAATGGTTGTGTGAGACAAGATGACATGTGGGCTGTCTGTGACACATGGGCTGTCTGTGACATGTGGGCTGTCTGTAGCTGACATTATCAAATAGATGAGTATAAAACTTAAAGTATAGTAATTTGGGGAATTTATGCTGGAAGGAAGAATCAAGGGGAGAAAGGTGTTTATTCCAGTGATGTTCTGTGTTATAAAGTATCATTTAATAAATGTAAATTTTTTATCTTCACATTTTTGGACAGGTTTTATTACAGCAGATTAATATTTTATTTTATGCCTAGTCTTGTCACGCAGAACTCATTTCTTCCAGTGTTACTGCTACGAAGGCAATAACAAACTGACCACAGAACTTGGAGAACAGTCAGTTGGGATTAGTCTTAACTTCTTTGTCAGCTGCGATAATCACTAAAATGCAACACAGAAGAACATAATTTCAAAACAAATGTGCAGATTGTTATTTATTAACTCTGTTAAAATATGTAATTCCAGAACCAACTGCGGAATATGTGTTGTGCTAAATTATTAAATGTGAAATATTCCTAAATGTTGTGAATGGGGTGAATAACTTAGTTAAGTCACCTGATTTCTCACATAATAATAACGAGCCTCCCAAGTTCTACAACCCCTGGGTCAGGTGAATCCTGAATTTCTTTTGAAATCCTTGAATAAATCAAATCCCACATGTCACGTGCAACATTTCAACCTGAAACAAACAAAACTGACAGAGATTTGGGGTTACAAAAATACAAAACAAACAAACAGGGAAACACTGCTTCCTAATTAGCAAAATATATGTGATAACACTTTTGAAGTTAAAGTACATTTGCAACAGAAATATTTAAATATGTAGCTGTTACCATGATAATGAGGTAAAAATTCCTTTATTTTAGCCGTCATGCAAACATCACACCAGAAAAAATTCACTATGCTGTAAAGTTGTCAGAAGTTGGATCCGACATGGTGGCACAAGGGTTAAAGGGTACAATCAGTGTAACCGTTTGTTGTGTTGTTTCTGCATAAATCAAATATACACAAAATGGCCTGGCATCATTTGACTAGTAGAATGTGTCAACAACACCAACACCCGTGACAGGGGTGACTCTGCACTGGGGAGGCACGCCCTCTATGCAGATTACTTTGAACTAAATAACAATGTTTAAAGACAAAATGAAAAACCATGTCAGTCTGGATTCTACAAAAGAGCCACTTTTTACAGATTACATAAAATCTATGTGTCATCTCAATAGCAATGCCATTGGTAGCATTTATGTAACATTTTACCCACCCTGGTTTTGTTGTCAAAAATATTATAGTTGTCTAGGATTACAGTGAATAAATACTATAAGTGGCCTAAAATTAAACATCAATTCCAAAATGTTAGGATTACAGTGAATGAATGCATCCATGTATTACTGCACATGCAATAAGAGAGAGCAGAACAAACAGCACATGTTGAGTGATTCAAACTAGACCACTATTTGTGCTCCAAATGTGCACTAAAGCAAGAAGGGTAGAGTTAGTAATGCATTGAATTTTGCTATATACGTCTATGTCTATGTAATTAATCAGCAGTCAGAGTCCAGTCAGTCTGGACTGTGATGCTGATGAGTGTGTGTAATATAATATATACAATTGTGCTGTGCTGGGTGTGAAGGTGCTAGACAAAGTATCAATGAGGTGCGAGTAAAAACACAGACAACAGCTTAGAAGTGTGAAACTGCCCCTACCCTAAATGCTGGGATGGTTGGAGCTACCAAAACATTCCCAGGAATGACGTTCCACCAGAAGACAGTTCGTGGGTTGAAAGAATTACTGTAGACCTGAATGCGAGCTGGGATAATCTGATATTTACTTCGATGATAATACCTTGTACTGGTAGGAAGCATTGGGGGAAGGTAGTGGTTAGTTGGTCACCATTAATGGCAATCAGTTGGTTTTGGATCCTATACATCAAGAGAAGGCAAGACAGTTGTCTTCTTGTCGCAAGGGAGATGGTTAATCATTGTGGACACGCCTTCTCTTTGATTGTAATTGTTTAGAATTAATCTGACTGCTTGGCGCTGGATGTTCTCTATCTTATTTACCTCCTTGTGATGTGTGGGTTCCAGACAGTACTGCAATATTCTAAGTAGGGACTTACAAGTGAAAAGTAGACATGTTGTCTTAGTTTCTGTAGAGTTCCTATAAGGTTTCGCTTAATACGGCCTGCACTCTGTTGGCCCGGGAGGTGGTGTTATTTGTGTGGTTCTGCCATGACATTGTATTAGATATGGTGACACCTAGGTGTGGATACTGTGTGACCAAGGACAGTGTACATCCTCCTAGATGATAGTCAGCATTGGAAGGAAATTTGCTTGGTGTGGCATTTTTCAGTGTTAGATTTCATCTGCCATATGTCAGACCATTTCTGGAGTTTGTTCAGATCTTCTTGGAGAGCTAGTGAATCAGCTGGCTTGGAACTGGTTGTGTGGAGGAGACAAGTGCTCCCAGTCTCCAACCAGGAAGTGAATGCAGAACATTAAACATAATTTGTTCACGTAAGCACCGTATGCCTACATCTATGAGGCAACGTGCTGCTTCATCAACCAAGGCATTGACAACGTGAACGTCAAACTCATCAGACTAAAGTTTAAACTGTATAATGTAAACATATTATCAAATATAATTATTTAAGTATATAGCGCATTACTTAGGCTAAGTCCTTAACTAAATAATAATAGTAGGCCTAGGGCAGGCTTATTAGCAATGTCCAATGGCAATGCTATAACGAAAATTCGAGACGGGCCTACACAAATGTGAGAAGTGCTCCAACCAGGAAGCGGATGCAGAACATTTAAATTTATTTGTTCATGCAAGCATCATCATCATCATGCCTACATCTACGAGGCAACGTAGCAAATACACCCAGCCAGCGCACACTCACTGTGCCACAGAACATCTAGCCGCTGGACGTAGAGGGCACCCTTACAACTCATGGTTCAACGCTCCCGGATACAAGCCACCCGGATATAAGCATTCTTTCTACATAAGCATAATAGATCCCTGGAACAAACTCACAGTCCAAACAATAAATGCTCCCTCCACAGAGGCTTTCAAGCAGTGCCTTGAGCGTGACAACACTGCATATGGCTGTGACAGACCTTAGGGCGTATCGTGACTGTTGTTTTAACATGCACTTGCACTTTATATATATATATATATATATATATATATATATATATATATTATTTCTATAAACATCACCATTATTATTAATTTTAATCAGCACTTGAACATGCGCACACTTTCCACGAAGTCGTCATTATTGACGGTAGTGGATTACTGGAAGAAGAACAACACGACGTCTTGCTTCATCACAACGACAACGTCAAACCCGTCGGGCTAAACTGTCCAGTACGAAAAATACATGCGTATGCCTAGCGAAATGGCGGGCGATAATGAAGACAATACTCTTTTATTGATTGCAATCACGGCAACGTGGCTTACCTCACGTCATTTGTCACATTTAGAGCATCGGAACGGTAGCACCAGTCAGCATGTCACTGCACTGTATGGGAAACTGAGGACGATATCAAACCGCGACCGATCTTTTCGCGACAGAAGTGTCCCAGTCGGCCGCGCATTCAACCTTGACCTTGTTTACATCTCGCCGCCGCCGCCGCCGCCCCGCCCACCGCACGCGCGAAGCCAGTGCCGTGGTCTCTCAGACAATCAAGTCCAGAGTAGACGCTGTTAAACAAAGTTAAATTGTATATATACCACTGATTGTGAGGAGAAATACGGTGGCAATGAGCGTATAATGATCAGCTTTTTACTAGTATCCCAACATTGTTGAATAGTTACTTTTTATCACAACGTCATCGTGCCTTCTAGAAAAACTGCTGTGGCGCCATCTGGCGAATCATCATAAAGTTTTATTGCATATTTTCCTCATTTGCGTGAATGTTTTTTAGTCAGCATCACTAATATTCTGCCTACTCTCACTGCCAGAAAATATCGGTTGAGCCTTTAAAAAGTCCAAACCAAGTGTTGAATATCCTGCCGGATGTCACAATTGGCACTCTGTCTACATTGATATCAGTTATCATAGCCACAGGAATATTTGTGGTCGCAAGGTTAATTGTAGCTTCACTTTGTGCCATAACCCGTAGGAATCTTCGTGGCGCCAGTGTTCATGGCGGCGACTTTGACCAGTTATGTCCACCTTTCCGTGTTCTTCACATCCTCTGACAGTTGGCGAACTCCACCACTGTCCAGTCTTTGATATCACCGCCTCTTCTTCTGTAGATTGGCTGACGGGTCCGTATTTCATCATTCACAAGCACATAGAAAGATCCGTGGACTTCACAATGGAGTCCATTTTCGAACTGACATTATATTGACGTTAGTCGTTGCATGTGGTGTTCAATCTTGTATTTAACAAGATTTAATAACATATTAGTATAGTATTAGGTTTGCAACCGTCATCTACGATAACTCATCCCAAGTACATGAAACCTAGCTGTTACTGTTTCAATTGTCCATTTACTTTAAACTCTATTTTGATGCCTATGTATACGTTGTTGGTCACCAATTTTGTATTTTTGGAATTGATTTCCGTAAGCTGTAGTTCTAGGTTTTGTCGAGGAACTAGCTGAACCAAATTGATTAGAATATGTACTTCTGGCGTGAACCATTGACTTGTCATCAGTTATGTTTTTTTTAATGCATTGGTCATGATCCTTTCCAGAAATACTGTCGAAGTGGATAACGTCTTTGTTGAATTACTTCACAGCGAGTTGGAAAACAAAGATATTTCCGATACAAATTACGATTATTGCGAACAAATTGGGCGCTATCACGACATGAAAACGTTTCGTGATTTTATGATTTGGTATAACAATAGAGACGTCGTTCCATTTTTTGAAGCCATTGAAAAACAATTACTGTTTTACAAATTGCGCCACATAGATATGTTTAAAGACGTACGGGATTAGTGTACCGGGACTGACCATTACATTTTTATTCGACACTTTACGCGCGACATATATTTTACTCTCATTTACACGGTCTAATTAGAAATGGAATGACCGGAAGCCCTTCTTTAATATTTCGTCGATCGTCATCACGAAGTCAACGTAACCCGCATTAGACAATCCTTACCCTTCCGTTCAATAGTCGGTTATGACGCAAATGTCTATATCTTTGGTCTATCTCTCAACTCATGCCCACCGGCGGCTATATCCACCGCACCAAAAGTTGATTGACACGGGAGTATAGCTGGATCTATCATTAGACTGCTTATATATTGGAATTCGAATCAGACTACGTGTATAAGATGGTCAGGCAAATTGTTGGTGTTACAAATGGTGACAGGGAAGGTGGTATACTCTCACCATACCTTTTTAATATATATATATATATATATATATATATATATATATATATATATATATATATATATATATATGGATGATTTAACCATACTTTAAACAAATGTAACACAGGGTGTGTAAAAGGTACTACAACAATCAATCATCTTAAGTATGCTGATGACTTGGTAATTCTGTCCCCATCTGTACCAGGACTGTCTGAACTGATGCAGGTATGTGGACTCTATGGGTTAAATCATAATATTAAATACAATTCAAAGAAAAGTGCTGTTTTAATATGCAAAAGTAAATATATGAATAATTTAGATGTTCCATCATTTAAGATTAATGGTGAAACAATCCAGGGAGTTGATAATGTGAAATATTTAGGTCACTTTATTTCTAATACATTACGTATTGACAACTATATGCTAGGGTCAATACGCTATTGGGACGTTTTACATTTGTTCCACTGAAGTGAAACTGACTTTGCTTAAAACTTTCTGCTCTCCTATGTATACCGCTCAGCTGTGGTGGAATTACACAGTAGCAAGTATACATAAACTTCATGTTGCTTACAATAATGTGTTTCGCTTATTGCTAAATCAGCCTAAATATTGCAGTGCCTCCACCATATTTGTACAATACCATGTACCAGATAGTAAAGTTGTAATTAGAAACCTTGTATATAAATTCATGCGGAAACTTGATGCCTCGTATAATAAGTTGGTAATTGCAATTACCAACAGTGATATAAAAAAGCAACCCAGGATAAGACGACATTGGATTAAAATGTTGTATATACATAATAGTTTTTGATAGTGCAATGTTATAATGTTTATGTGGACATCTGTATGACAGTCTGAAATAAAGATATTGAATTGAATTGAAAATGAATATCACCTCCGCACAAACCAGAAGCAATCGGTTTCTATTTAAATGTTCAAAATCACCATTGGGCGACAAACCGCAACGCGTTCACTATAAACAACACTGGCTGTTCGCAACCTCACCTGTGATATATATATATATATATATATATATATATATATATATATATATATATATAGAGAGAGAGAGAGAGAGAGAGAATTCCGTCCTATAAATAGAAATATTAGGTTGTTTACGTCATCGTTGCTGATATTATAGCACGACTCTATAGCTACGTTGTATATACGTTCGCTATCAAAATATCTGAAACACCTTTTTAAATTTAACGTTTATAGACGTACTGTGCTCACAGTGTCCAGTGTATATGGCCAACGATCCAGCGAAATTCATAATCATTGAGACATAAACTGAAAAACGAAACGAGAGTCCGTACGAATATGGGAAATAATATTGTTATCACGCACATCTTAATTAAAAATGGATTAACTTATGTGATCATTTTTACTCATTCGAACGTGTTGTGTTGTTTAGTCGGATCTCGGCCCGGGCATGACGTATGCCGTTGCCACTACGTCAGAGCGCGTCAGAACAGATAAAAGCGATCATTGCGCATGCGCGCGCATGCGCGATATGCGTTTAGACGAATCCTGGACTGGTCGAACCTGGGACCACCACACGGGCATTGTAACTTTTCTTTGATTTCCCGCTAGGTTTTTGAACTATGATATGGTGTATAAAATTCGTGAAATTCTCATATATCTAGCCCAAGACCCCTTCATTACTGCTCCAATCAGTATACTTGTTGTCATACGCAACTGGTCACTCTCTGACAATGTCAAGATTACGCAGCTCTGATGCCATGCTGCTCAGAAATATCTTACTATTCTCTTATATGCCAAACCTATTTCTAAATAATAACACACCCACCATGTTCATTCACATATGACCGCTGTATAACAATGACTGCATTAGCATATTAAATATAATTCGTTTTGTGTTGCATTTGTTATCAATGATATATTGATAAATTTTTTAATCCAAAGTAACCACGGATATATCAAATTGCATATGTTTGTTCCGTCGGGGCAGTATTATGGCGCGCCATCACCTTGTCCCGTCTGGGCCGTACCCTCGCCATCGATCACCTCGTTCCACGCCTTGGCCGTATCCTCATCATCACCTTGTTCCGCCATGGCCGTATCCTCGCCATCACCTTGTTCCGCTTGGGCGGTATCCTCCTCATCATCTTGTTCAGCTTTGGCCTATCATCGCCATCACCTTGTTCCGCCTTGGCCGTATCCCCGTCATCCCCTCGTTCCGTCAGGGCCGTAGCCGCGACGAGCACCGCCGCCAAGAGGCCGATCAAACAGAGCGCTAGGCCCAGTCGGATGTGACCTTCAGAAAGCTTTCCATGCAGTGGATTACTCTATCTTATTGATAACATTGGAAGCTATAAGTGCTGATACGCGGCCATTGTCGTGAGTAGTATATGATGTGCTTATCATTATATGGTTGGCGCGACGCGGTCGAATTCCACTGGTGGAAGGGCAAGGTCAAATGTAAAGGTCAAATAACATGGTCAAATATCAAGGTCAAATGTCCCAGGACAAGTCAAAGGTCATCTAGCGCCCCTTAGCAGATAGCAGAACTACATACTAGGTCAAAGAACAAGGGGAGCCATCTGACGGATATGTCGTGAACTAGTACGGTCCAAACTCGTGTGTCTTATTAAAAAAATTAGTTAAAGGTGTTAGAAGTCATGTAGTGTCCCCTGGTGGATATGTGGTGAACCACAATCTAGGTCAAAGAACAAAACATCGTGAACTATTACCCCAAAAATACGTGTGTCTTATTTTTAAACTAGGTAAACGGTACTTTCTAAAAGTATTATTGTGTTTTACTAGAATAAATGTGTAAACCTGAAGTATCCTGAATTGCTTAAACGTAATGTCTACTACTCCATAGGTAATTGATGTAGTATATCTGTTGAAAAATAAATGACAGAGGTACTCACTGCGATCGTCTGCTCTTTTCCGGCGTTTGAAAACTTGCTTGGACGTGTTTTTGGCTTCCCATTGCATATAGAGATAGGCGGTCGAAGTGCGGGCAACAGCTTAAAATCGAGCCTATGCGGTGCTCATGCATACCGGATTAGCGAACTTGCGACCTCGCAACCGAGTTATACCCAGTTTCACGCGTTAGTCCCTGGCCATGCATACGGCCCGTGGTGTTTTCATATATTTAACTACGTTAAACGCAGCAAGTTTACAGACACGACAAGTTTACAGACACAGTAAGTATACAGACACAGTAAGTTGACAGACACGGCAAGTTTACAGAAACGATAATTTCAGAGACACACCAAGTTGACAGATACGGCAAGTTTACATACACCTCAAGTTTACAGACACAACAAGTTTACAAACACAGCAAGTTTATACAGACACAACAAGTTTACAGACATTACAAGTTTATAGACACGGTGAGTTTACGGCAGACACGTACTGCAAGTTTACAAACACGGCAAGTTGACAGGCACGGTATATTTTCAGACACGGCAAGTTGACAATCACAGCAAGTTTACAGACACGACAATTTCAGAGACACACCAAATTGACAGATACAGCAAGTTTACAGACACTACAAGTTTACAGACACAACAAATTTACATACACAGCAAGTTTACAGACCCAGCAAGTTTACAGACACTATACAAGTTTACACACACGGCAAGTTTACAGACGCGGTATGTTTACAGACACGGTATGTTTACAGACACTGCAAGTTTACAAACACGGCAAGTTGACAGACACCGTAAGTTTACTGACACGGTATGTTTACAAAACAGGTCACAATAAAACGGGTCAAAACGAAACAAAACAAAACGGGTCAAAACGAAACAAAACGGGTGAAAACAAAACAAAACGGGTGAAAACAAAACACAACGGGTCAAAACAAAACGATTCAAAACAAAACACAAGGGGTCAAAACGAAACACAACGGGTGAAAACAAAATACAACGGGTCAAAACAAAATACAACGGGCGAAAACATAAAACGGGTCAAAACAAAACACAACCGGTCAATACAAAACACAACTGGTCAAAACAAAACATAACTGGTCAAAGCAAAACACAACGGGTCAAAACAAAACACAACGGGTCAAAACAAAACAAAACGTACTAGTTCACGACATATCCGTCAGATGGCTCCACCTACTCTTTGACCTAGTTGTAGTTCACCACCTTTCCGCTAGGGGGCTGTACGTGACTTTGACATTGATATTATAACCTTTGAACCTGGTCCTTGATATTTGACCTTGACCCATCACCGGTGGAATGCGACCGCGCCGCGCCAACCATATAATGAAAAGCACATCATAAACTACTGTCGTGGCTTGAGTCTTATACGGGAGAAAACAACTGGTCATGAGGGTTATTATGAGCTTGACGATATTACATGCCGTAGTACCACTGGGTCCTTTTTATGCCCTCTGCTTTTTACAACTGCAGTCAATGATATGGTTCCAGGTGAAAGTTGTGGTGTGTTTTTATATGATTCTACCTTACCGGCTAGTGACACATGTCCAACAGAAATCGAAAGGACACTTAACCTTGAAATAAACTCATTATGTAGGTGGGTAGAAAAAAAGCTCTCCATTCGATTTGGAAAATGGCATGAACACTGTCTATAATGGTATCAATGTAGAAGCTAAATCAATGGTTAATTATCTAGGTACCATTTTTGATCAGGATATGGCTAGTTCGTCTATGGGAAAATATGCAATCAAAAAACCAAAATGCCAAATTACAGGTATGTTCAGCATTATTACTAACACAAGTCAAAAACAAATTGCAAACAGTTATAATGATTAGTTATCGTAGTTTGGTCAGCTGCAGCAGAGACAAAGTGCGAAGGAGCTCGCGACCGGAAACGAATCAGTACACGGAGAGTGACGTAATCTACGGCAATTTGAAACGCGTCATAGATTACGTCACTCTGCGTGCAGTGGTTTGAAACGGAGACGTTAGACCGAGCGGTTTCACGAAGATACGTTTGACTACCCACCAGCTGAATTGAACACAACTGTGTGTTTTCATTCTTATCTTTGACTGCAATCTGCGATGTGTCACCTCCGACTTGGCCTTGCGCTGTGTATGATCGGTCTGTTGGCGGCGGAACTAGCCGTGGATACGGACCAGATGGAAGAAGATGACGACGAGGATACGGCCGCGGTGCGACTGGACGATGACAACTTCAAGTTCCAGCAATGGGAAGACAAAAACACGTCCAAGCAAGTTTTCAAACGACAGAAAAGAGGAGACTATCGCAGTGAGTACCTCTGTAATTTATTTTTCAACAGATATACTACATCAATTAGCTACATTTAAGGAATTCAGGATACTTCAGCGCGTGGTACCAGATTCGGCCGGGCCGAGATTCGGCATGAATCTGTGGAATCTGGGCCCGCAACGGTAGCGGGCCAGGATTCTCCGTTGTTACTAACATAGTTTCCGTTAGTAATACATCAAGTATACACCTGTTGTACTTATCCATATCCTGTTGTACTGGTACAGAACCCAAACATTCTGTATCAAATGGGGTTCTACAACATTATACCTTTTTTAATGTTTCGAATGGTGTTCGACAAGGTGTTATTTTGTCCCCATATTTATTTATCGTATACATTGATGATCTTAGCAATATGCTAAATAGTGCTGATATAGGTTGCCACATACACAACTGCTGCACTAATCACGTGTTCTATGCTGATGACTTATGTGTTATTGCTCCCAGTCATGGTGGGTTTGCTGAACATATGTGCAAAATGTGGGCTTGAAAATGATGTTGAATAACTCTATCAAGTCGATATGTATGGTATTCAAACCACGTGGTTTTAACCTGAAATGTCCATATATATATATATATATTTTATATATATATATATATATATATATATATATATATATATATATATGAACGTAAACAAGCTTGCATATGTCAAAGAAGCAAAATATTTAGGTGTGATAATATGCAATGACATGAAAGATGACGGAGATATTTGGAGACATCTTCGTAATTTTTATGCTAGGTCTAATAGCATCACCACAGTTCCGTGGGTGTTAAACTTCGTCTGTTTCATACATATTGCTGTACATCTTATTCTTGCCAATTATGGGTTAATTTTAATAAGGGCTCTTATTTAATTTGCCTACAACAATATGCATAGACGGATTTTTGGATATAACCGTCGGTACAGCGCGAGTAGCATGTTTGCTAATAATGCTATCGATACATTTGACGCCCTATTGCGTAAGAACATTTATGGTTTAAAAACGCATTTTTAACATAAATAATGACTTGATTAGGGTTGTGTACAATTGCTTTGAAATAGTAAATGGCCCAATGTTGATTAGCTGGGCCAATTAGTTGTACACAGTAAATCTGTAAGTTAGTCATCATGTCTCGCATATAACTAACTTTATTATTATTTATTTATTATTATATATATAGTCAGTAAGTTGTTTATATAACTTACTTTTTAAACGATGTTTATTTACATAATTAATTGCATATTGATTATACAATCACATCCTGTATATTGCTCATTATTCTATCTGTTTTTAAAAAATTTTTACCTTTACCTAACTTAAACCTTATTTATTTTTATCTAGTCATTTTTTAAATATATTTGATCTTTTCTATGCTACTTAGATGTGCTAATGTATGTACCAATTGTACAAATATGGGTGTTTTTACCTGATATAAATGTATTCGTATTCGTATTCCAGTATGATCGTTATTCGCCAGTTTAAAAGAAGGCATCGGTTTGGTGTCATGCACCTAAAAGTGTTTACACAAGCTAGCCATTTGCATCTACAATCAAAAGTGAAAGTGGTGTTAAATTGGGTAAATCTAGCTAAATCACCGACACCATGAACGGGCCCATCTTGGTCCATGCAACCAATCAAAACCCAGCTTATATCAGCACTTTGGAAAAGTACTAGGTCATAAAGTCGTCTGCTGGTTCAGCTGTCATAACAGAGAGCCAAGCGGTTCGCTAAATGTACCTTACGTCGGTTTACAACGAAATCGCGACAGCAATATGCCACACTGTTCCTCATACGCTTGTAGCAACAATACAGTGAAAGACAGTAATACTCTTTGTGTGACCCTTTGAATCGACCAAAACTGAAACAGTGGCCCGATCGAAACTCTGTACGAAACCTAACTATGGAAATGGAGCTTTGAGCGGAATACGCTTTAGTCTTCACGCGAACGAGGCTTGGGGCGAGATTGACCTTCACCCTGTCGAGTTGTTTACGTTTAGGAACAGCGAGTTTAGGCACAAACATGATTTTTATATGCAACCAACACGGCAAATTAAGCAGACAAAGACAGCATCGACGCATGATTGGGAAAGAATATGGAACTATGTAGTGAACAGCATGACTTCGGGATAGTGACAGTGTCCTTTGCAAGCTACGGGCACCGCGGGCCGGCGGGCTGTTGGCGTTGCGGCCGTAGGTTCTGTTCGCACAGATGTTCTTCCAGATAGGTTAGTAATTACGAATTGCTCAGCTATATTCACGTATATATATATTTAGGCGTATGAATAAACGTCGTTGATATTACTGTTGTTTTTATTAAATTTATGTTATTGTTTACCTTCAACCTTGGCGCTTATTCAACCAATGGCAATGCCATGGTACGACAAAATACCAAGGTATGGCTATGCTATGACTATGCCAGGCATAGACTATATGACCTATACTTAGATGACTACGATATGTCAGTGATTTTGTTATAATACTTAAAGGTAAAAAAGGCAACGGTTTCGTGGCATACACCTAATAGAGTTAATATAAAATAGCAATTTCCACATATACTCAATTTTGTAACGCCAGCGGTTTCGCAGAATTTTTTGGAACATCCATCCATCAAAATACTATGAGCTATGCCATTGTCGACGAAGAATGACGTCATGACGGTTAGGCCTTTCCACAGATTCCCTGCGTATTAGTTATGCATAAATCCGTCTGGAGGCGCTGTGCGCAGAGAAAAATAAAAATGGCGTGTTTGTTATGGATTGTCTAAATCTTCGTTCGAAGAAAATGTAACGGATGCAGAAGTATCTGAATATAGTTTCCAGCCGCAAAGACAAAGGCACGTATTGGAAGACACACCAGAGGCGAGTGGCCATGAAAAGGAAGACACACGGGAAGCTGAACTTACAAAAAAAACTAGCAGAGATGCGGTGACAGGAGTTTGTCCGCTCTCATGAAATGGCTGCAACTCGGCAACGCGCGGAGCATGTTGATGAAGGTAAACATTAAGTTGTCTATTATTGTTATCGCTTAACTATTATTATCCTGAGGTCCGGACTGCGTAATGATCGTATTATTATGACAAGCGAAATATGATCGCTTAGGCTTAGCTTGGGCCAGCCGGGTCACCTCACTGACCTCAGGCTTGCCGTATTCAACTCCGTTTTATGGTAATAACACATTTGTTAAGGCTTGGTGAGGTTTATAATTTAACATAAATTATATTGAATAGTTCCAATTAAATTTAATGAATCAGGTCCCACAATTGTGTAGGAGTGTCTATTGTGGAAAAAACCCATACAATATTCAATACCTTGCTGTTGTTTTTGCATCCCCGCAGGCGTAGACGCCCATCACATTTGTAGAATATTGATTCATATATCATGATATAAATGCACTGCCTACACAGCAGTGGCAAGCAGTTACGATTATTTTATTTTAATATAAACTGCACGGTTATCTTCTCATCATTTTGCATGTGTCTTATGGAGTCATATATAAACATAGATAATGAGTGTTTCAAGGAACCCAGAGATATTAGTGACGAGATGAATACAGGAAATGTGTTAGATTTGATGCTATGTTCATTCAGAGTAATAATCCATGTTTGCAATGATTCACATAAAACATTTCTTAATGCTCGATTTTTTATTACAGATGGACTGCTGTGTATTACGAAAATGTCAACACTAGATGCTATAATACTGCCACACAATTGTTTCTGTTTTTCCTAAAAAGCACCACATGTTTGAAATGGAGTGTGTCTTTAATGATACATTCTAAATTAAAAGGATCATTGATTAATTTTCATATTATTGACAATGTCATATGTATATTTATCTGAACACATTTATATTTCAGATTGCTCAGGTGGGCTGTCTATAGGCAGATTACTGGTAAGTTCACAGCGAGTTGGGCCGGAGTGTTCATCGAGTACTGCCAGCATGCACCAGCCACCTAATCACGACAAGGTTCCCTGTCCTCGCTTGGAGAGCAGCATGAGGGATATCACTTTGTTCTCGAAGATTTGACTAATGTACAAAACGATTGAGCCGTGCAGCCCGCAGATCTTCCTTACTCAGTTTTGGCACATTTGCCCCGATCACAGCAACCCCTGTTGGTACAGTGATTAGTGGCAGTGTAACTGTTCCCATCACCACGTGGATTACGTGGCTCATCAGCATGGGTAGACGGTTATGTCGGACTTGTTCTGTTGCGCAACCTCCAGTTTAATCATTGTTTCTTGAAGATGACATCTGTGTTAACAGGGATGCCTGGGACAGGACGTGGCCGGTAGTTCCACGCAAGTGCAGATAACATAAATCGTGATTTCATTCCTACAATGAATATAGTGTTTGCATTAACTGATTAGTATTTAGACAACTTTGAAACGCTTTTCTACATGCTTATAAACATGTACTCATTTTTGGTAATTTCATTTGATAATCATGTTTTAGTAACATTAGCCAAATTAGTAACCATAAGTTAAATCACAACACTTTGACCAGGACTTCCACTATCACATTCTACTCCCAATTATCACTTGTTGTTCTAATCTTAATGTTTCACTTTGTATCTAATGTAAATACAGTGACTGTATTTTTTTATTATATTTTAATACATTCAGTGATAACGTCATGTGTTATTTAATTTATTTTATCAAAAACAGAGAAGTTATTAATTACACAAGTAGCTGTATTCATAAGTGCACAAAGCAACTGATTACAGTTGTGTTTAGTCCCCCCATGACACAGTTACAATACAATACAATAACCTTTAATAGTCCCCGAAAGTGGAAATTCTTGTGGCAAATATTCACATAACACAACGACATTAGTAGTGACAATTAGAAATGACAGTGCAAAGTTGTAGGAAAGTAGTGCGCCCCATTGTATCCCCCCATCCTCCCCGATCATTTTCCCCTCCCCGAATTCGCGTTTAGTAGCCTAACAGAAGTTTGAAGAAAGGTGTTTCGATAACGGTTCGTGCGTGTTATTTCGGAAATGTACCTACAACCAGATTGTGCAACATAGTAGAATTCGTGCAATGGGTGAGAAGTGTCCTTTAAGATTTCCCTTGTTTTTTTCATCATATATGTTTCGTAGAGTTCATCCACTGTAGGGAGTGTCGAGCCAATGGTTTTGCTGGCTGACCGTACTACACGATCTAGCAGCACTCTATTTTTAACTGATAAGCTTCCACCCCAACAAATTAGACAGTAGCATAGGACTGACTGGACCGTAGATTTATAGAAGAGATTCGTTATTGTCCGACACACATTACATTTTCTTAGTTTTCTGACGAAGTAGTTCCGTTGACAACACTTCTTTTGAATGCGTTTCGTGTTCAATGACCAATCAAGCTGATTGGAAATTTAGACGCCTAGGTAGGAGTATGAGTCAACTCTCTCTACTACCTCTCCGTTGATGGATAGTTTAGGCGGGTCATGTTGAAATTTGCGGACGTCAATGACCATTTCCTTAGTTTTCTTGGTGTTAAGTTGTAGACAGTTCGAATCACAAGTTTTGAACTTCTGTCTCATAGATCTGGTGGTTATTTTCTGTTATCAATACCTTATCATCAGCGTATTTGAAGAGATGGTCCTTGCTGATAGAGCTGTCAACTGGCCTGCAGTCACTTGTGTACACTGATAACAGTGCTGGTGAACTCACACAGCCCTGGGGGGCGCCACTGTTTGTTGTGATGGTAGAAGATATGGTGTTGTTGATCTTCACCCACTGTTTTCTGTCTGTAAGAAAATCCACTTGCGCAATGATGGATTCACAAGCATGGCTCTCAGTTTCTGGAGTAGAATATGTGGCTGGATAGTGTTGAAAGCACTTGAAAAGTCCAAGAAGAGAATACGGGCTGAAGTTTTGGGTGTATCCAGGTGTTTCTGAGCATGGTGAACAAGTGTGATAATTGCATCTTCTGTACTCCTGTTTCGCCTGTAGGCAAACTGATGAGGATCTTGAAACTGTGACGTTTCCGTGGAGATGCGCCGGAGAAGAAGTCGTTCCAGACATTTCATCACTAGGGAGGTGAGGGCCACAGGTCGATAGTCATTGTTCTGGGATGGTCGAGGCTTCTTTTTGGAATGGGAACAATACAGGAGGATTTCCATACTACGAGTTCATTTAAATGCCACACCTGTATTATCTTAGAAATATAAAGCAATACTACTTTATACAGATTGGTGCAATGTGAAGAGAACTGTACAAGCAAGGATTCAAATGCAACTTATCGCAAAAGTCCCCTTGTAGTTACGACTGCTGTCATACCTTCATAGAAGTGCTGTCTCTTGGGGCAGGTAACTCCGATACACCTCCACCTGTCCAGTATGACATACTTTAGTTAGCTGGGAATGGCTACCAGGAAGTGCCGTGCTGTGATGACTGACAGGGCATTGAATGCTGCTGAACCTTGCTCCAGATACATTGTCGTATCTTCTTCCTCAACAATTGCAGCGTATGTACATGGTTGAAACTGGACTTTTCCTTTCCACGTGTGGATGCCACAATGTGATGCAGGAGTGACAATCACCGATCTCTGTAACCAACAACAAAGGAACGTGAAATAATTAATTGCATCATCACTTAATTAGCATTTACTCTGGTTATTCATATGAGATTACCAGAAAGTGAGAAACACAGCCATATTGTGAGAATGCAGCAGACAATATCAATCAGGTGTATGAAGTTTCGCTCTAATTATCTAGAATATAAATTATCTTTTTTCAATTATCACTTACAGGTGACAATAGATCGATCTTTAACCAGTGGACACCGACGTCACATCTAAAAAGCTAATAAAACATCAAAATAAACACAATTTGCAGATAAAATGAGTAGTTTAAATGAAGACATAGTTTAAAACATGCATGCAGCAACTGTCCATGGATTTCAAACAATCATTGAATTCCACCAGCCATTAAACAGTCATAAATACTGCTACTCGAAGGTGAAACAAATTTTGAAGGTGAGTTGTCAAAGTGCATGCAAAAATTTGATAAAAAGTATGATAAATATAGTCAGATGTGTATCTCATAACTGGAAACTAACAGAAGAATGCAACTAACAAAACTTTGTAAAAAACGTAATATTTAAATAAATACTGACTGACTTTCTAGTTTTCGGCATCATAACATTTTCATTGTTTCTTAGCACATATCTGAACACACTGATCTTAAGCTTTAATAGCTGTATTAATCAATGTCACCTTACGAATTTACGAAGGAGTGCCAACGACACCCACGGCCACGGTCCCTCCGTTGACATATTGTCGCCCGTGAGATGTGTCATGTTCAAGTTCAGTTATTCAAGTTTCTTCTAATGATTAAATTATGTATTCTGCATTGTACTAAATTCTGCGATGATATAAATTGTGCTATTGTCCTAGCTTGGTTCAAGTACATCTTAGTCTTTACACATGTGGACGTGATACCACAAAAACAGAGTAGCTGTCATCGAGGGACATCGGCATCGGGCATCGTCAAAATCGATGATCGAGCCATCGTCAATCGATAGTCGGTCTACGGAGGTCAACACTACTTTTAACAGCACAAAAACGTTACAAGTGCTTGACATCTGTAAAAAACACAATTAAATACATAACGTTATACCACAGAAAAAATAGTACATCATACCAACCTTCTTACGATCTGATCATTGATGTCTCGGCCAGCTTGATATGCGTTGCTTCGACGGTTTAGGTCCATCCATGGCTAAATATCACCAGCAGTGCCCCGGTCGGCGACGTTTTGTTGGATCTTGTTCCATCAACTGGTGATATATGTCTACTTCATAATTACTTGTTGACCACAGATTTAGGTCTAAGCAGCTGCTACATGTCACGCCACCTGAACGAAGATTCGAAGTTGATGCCCCGCTGTGACTTCGCAGGAAGCTGACCAGCCTCAGCAGACACCTAGAATGCCGCGCGCTTATTGGTCATGCCAAGCCAAACGAACCCGTCACCGGTTTAGATGGCGGCGTCTAGGCAATCATGGATTTCGTTAGATTTTTTGACTTTAAGGTCACATTCTGAGTAAACCGCTGACGTTAACAAATTGAGTATATGTAGAAATTATTACTTTGTATAAACTCTATTAAGTGTATGATACGAAACTGTTGCTTTTTTTGCCCTTTAACTATGTAATGCTTATGTCACATATGGTATGTAACAGGTTAGTATCCTAAGGCTAAGATTAATTATGCCTAATTAGCCTACTAATAGCTAGGCATAATGTAAATGCATTATAAGTGATCTGTAACAATTATACTTAGGTCTTCGTTATACTTATTCGTAATGACAATATTTAATACATTTATAATAATAATTTAATACATTAAGCAATAATAATAATTTAATACATACACAATAGGTATATACATATTATTTTAATTGATTAATAACACTAATATAATAAAATATATAAAATATAAGATATTGCTTGCATTTGGAAGATCGTTCATAATATTGCAAGTTTTCCAAGTACATTAACATTTAAATGTGTCACATTTTCAGAACTTGAGGTGTCATCGCCATACCGTATGCGGAAAGCTCTTCATCTCAGGTAAATGAGTGTTGTAATATACATTAACTTACTCTCTCAACAAACCTTTTATGAACAAATTAGAATAGGTCTATGCTAATATGCCTTTATATTGTTTGAAATGTGACCCAGTTAAAGTGATAATAATAAGTTGTGGCATTTTCCGATATCATCACACGAGATGAGACAGTGGTATGGCTGAAGCTATGCGGTATCAACAAAAATGTAGACTACACAATTTGGTTCACCGGCCAATAGAGGTTTTTGTGCCCTCAAGACGATTTCTGAATGTGCCCCTCTATGTGATATTTTATTTATCTGTATTAATGGGTGGGTGTACTTGTTAAATTGTATATAAGTAAAGACATCATCAAGTAAAAACATTTTATCAAAACTATTTCATGAGATTGACTACAAAATAATTGCAAGCACAATATAAGTATAACTACAGGTGCAATCACTGCACTTGATATGTGCATTTATTTCATCAGATAACAAACAAAGCAGCAATAACAAAATTAGGAAAACGTAGATAAATGTAAAAAAACAGTTACTTTTATAAATATTCGTTTCATCAAGGATCCAGCACATGGTATGTCAAATACCAGTTAGTTCAAAAACATTAATCCCATTCATTATGCTTTCAAATTATGCCTTTAACAGACAAGACATTAGCTTTAACAAACATGTGCTTAATGACACATGTCATGGGTATTTGTTTTAATATTGTGAAAGAAGTAAGAGAGAGAAAGTAACTTTATTCGCAACGCAGCATGTACAAGAACAAACATAAGCATAATAATAAATTGTCAGCATGTTGCACTGCATGGCTGTCACTTGGCTAAGAGCCGTCTTCCAGTGACACCATCATCATTAAAAATAGACATCATTACTATAGATATACAATACACGTTTGTAGTATTACAACACAATACAAGAGGAGAATTATCAAAGTAAAATTACACATTATTGTTAGACATCACCAAGACTGTACTAATACAATGAATATATCAAGTATGCAGTTTGTCACTGTTTCTGGTGATATCTGATATTCTTGAACCAATTACAATATAAATTAGTATAAGTATGTTTTTTGTAATAAGTATGGATAAGCATGTATGAATCCAAACAAGATTTAGCATGACTTGTGCATGTTATAACTATGAAATAAAACACTATGGTATGTAGCAACTTCATTGCATTCTTGACATCTAGGTTTTAAACATATTACTAGACTTTTGTAAGTGTCTAAGTAGAAAACACGTAACATTTCTTTAAACTTCAACCGGTGATTGACATTTCTTATTTGTTTATCAATTTTGTTCCATATTCCATAAAATTATGTTTAGGTAGCTTCAAAGAAAAGTTAGTTCTGGGTTTCTCATGAACAAGAAGCTTGAATTGTCTGGTTATTCTTTTATCTGTATCAACACTTTTTTCATTACAACATTTATGAACGATTTAGGTAATAAATCATGTTCTAAATCATACATAAATAACGAAGCCTGCAGTTTAAATACATCTACGATTTTCAGTATTTTTGCAGACTTAAATGAGGGGTCCGTATGACTCCTATATCCTTTTGTTTTGTAATTATTCTTAATGCACGTTTTTGTAAAATGTCTAGTTTGTGTTTCCGTTACCCCAAGCTTGTATGCCATATGTTATATGACTGTGAATTATAATATAATATAATGATTTTAGTGATTTATGTGGTAAGATATGTTTCACCCTATGTATTGCTAAAATGGCTCGAGATATTTTCGAGCTGATTATATTAATGTGTTCTTTCCATGTTAAATGTTTATCTATATATATTCCTAGGAATTTTACGGATTTATCTTTGTTATACTTGCCAATCTGGTTAATAACTTCATTGTTTATTTTAAAACTGCCTTTTACTTCATAGTTACTATTTTTAGGGCTAAAGATACAATATTGTGTCTTCTTAACATTCAAACACAGTTTGTTTGCACACAGCCAATTGTATATATTTTTTTATTCGTGGTTTAGCGTTAGGGTTAAATTATCAATATCACAATCTGAATGATAAATTGTTGTATCATCAACAAAAGATAATAAGTTAAGAGAGGTCGAATTTGATATATCATTAATATAGATGAGAAAAAGCACAGGTCCTAATATGGTCCTTGTGGTACTCCATGAGTTAATGTTATCAGTGGTGATTTGCACTCATTCATATCAACGTACTGTTTACGATTAGAGAGGTAACTGGAGAACCATTTATTACTGATGCCTCTAATTCCATAATGACATAATTTATATAGCAAAACATCATGATTAATAGTGTCAAATGCTTTGGATAAATCAAGAAATACAGCCATTGTAATATCTTTAGAAATTGTGTCATTTGCATCTGCTATGTCTTTGAGTAAATGCAATATTGGGTGTATAGTTAGTGGAATGTTTAGAGCGAAATCCATATTGATGTTTATATAGAATATTATATTTCTCCAAATAATTTACTAATCTATTACACACGATTTTTTCCATTATTTTGGAATGTGCATGTAGAATACTTATTGGTCTATAATTATTAAAAACATTCTTATTTCCTGATTTATATATTGGAATTATTTTAGCAACCTTGAGATTTTCTGGGACAACACCAGTAACAAAGGATTGATTTATAATATGCCTAAGTGGTATGATTATTTCTCCTATAGTCTACTGGATACGTTTTGTAGATAAACTGTCAAAACCTACAGTGCATTTTGTTTTTAGATTTGTTACTACATTTTTAATCTCGTATATATCAGTTGGTTGCATGAAATTTTTTACAGAAGATCTATCATTTAAGTGCGAATGAAATGAGGTTGTAGGAGAAGGTAAAAATTCGCTTATACTGTTTTACCTATTTTGGCAAAGAAATTATTAAATTCTTCAGTAATAATGCTATAGTTTGACACTTTTTCTCCATTTACACTGAAAGTTTCAGGGAAATGTAAACATACTTTTTAGTTTTGAGATAACCTGCCTCAGTATGATCCATGTGTCTTTGATGCTGTATTTGCGTTCTTCCAATATCTCAGCATAATATTTAGTCTTTGCCGCTCTTTTTGTCTTATTGTATATTCTACAGTATGCTCTATAAGCATTCTCTCTCTCTCCACATTTGGTTTATGTAACTTTCTTCGGAGTAGTTTGTCTTTATTTATTGACGAAACAAGTAGGCCAGACGTTATCCAGGGTTCTCTTTTAAAATATTTTAAATTTATTTTTGTAGTTTTGACTGGGCATGATATTTCAAATAATAATTTATATAGTTGCATAAAATTAATATATGCTTCATTTGGATCAATAGCACATAACATAGAAGTGTAATCTGCTCTTGCTAATAGATTTCTAAATGTTACACTCGTTCAACTGGCGTGTTTGTTTATATTTTATATTATGCACAGTAGGTATACCATATATTAAATGGAATATTCCAAAGTGGTCCGTCATATCTGTAATAATAATCCCGGAGTCATATTCTGTGTGAGTATGATTGGAATACAAATGGTCTATAAGAGTTGCTGTTGTAGAAGTTATTCTTGTTGGCTTTGTTATGTAAGGAATAAATCCTTGTGCTATTACATTGTCTATAAAATCATTAGTTTTTTGGTGGGTTGCAACATTTAGTAAATTTATATTAAAATCACCCAGCAGATAGGCAATTTTATTTTCACTTGATATTTTGTCCTGAATATATAATACTGTCCTTGTAAAAAAATCAAGATCGGCACGTGGATGAGAATTTGGACGATATATTACACACACAATTATTGGTTTACGCTTTGCAGCTGGTAATTCAAAAATATTGACTTAAATACATGAGGGATAAATATCGATAAGTCTTCTCGCTTAGAGTAGGTAAATGTTTCACTTATATACAATCCTACTCCCCCGTGGCCATCATCTGCAACTAATCTCGTATTGAATAATAAGTTATGGTAACCGTTAATTTTGTAATGTAAGACATCTTGAATTTTTAAACTTTCAGTGAGGCCAATGAAGTCAAGCGTTAAACCATTTGACGACATAGTAAGAAGCAATTCTTGGAGAGTATCCCAGTGAGCTTCCAAACTACCCATAACACACACACACTATTGTTACAAAGACACGCTATAAATAGATAACATCTACATACTATGTACATATAATAACAGTATGTACATAACAAATATGTACAGCACTTTGACCATTTGGATATTGTGCTTTATAAATAATAAATATATTAAATAAAGTAATTAGATTATACTTTATTTAAGAAATCAATAGATATAAAATAACTTTTTAAGTATCTTTAATGCTTTGTATCTTTACACTTAAAAAGTGGCTAAGCTAGTCAGGGTCCTTGCCATGTGGCTGAGAGTTACATGTGCAATTGCTGTATGTTTACTCAACCCTATGAAGAGTACTGGCTACAGATAGTGGCGAATACTTTTCTTTTGTACAATTAGTATTTTCACATATTAATTTCAGTGTGGCGGAATGTTTCCCACAATAGTAGAAATGTTCGATATAACAGGTCAGAGTATGTATATATAACATGTGTGGCATATAAATGTTATAAAACAAATAAAAACATTATATTACTATGGTATTGACTTTGGCTAAGTGTGTTGTCACATATAAAATATCATACATGTCAGAGCCATGTTAATTATCACTTTATTTCTTGTATAGGCAGATGCGGATGTACAGCAAAATGTCAGGAAGCTGGTGTGCAGCATCATCAAAGAGAGTGGACTCACACAATGTCATCGATATCCATGCTGATGTAGTTCACCAAAGAATCTCGAACCTGTCTTACAATGTCGAGAGAGATTGACCAAAGGCTCATGCCATATTTGCCAGACCATGGCATCCACCGTTCCATCACCAACTGCACAGTTAGTCAGGCGTCACCATATTCGCTTGTCAAGCACCCTGCATTCTACATTGGTCTCTAGTCAGTCAGGGTATCTGACCGGCATGGAAGCCAGTGTACACACCACCAGTACTGGGGAGTCTGTCACGATGCAACACACAGTACAACTGGGATCACTTCACTTGGTCGACATTCGAATACTTGACATTTAATATGCAGCATCTTGCACGGCTCATGGGTGTATAGTCTTGTCGACAAATATAACTGTCCTGTATAGCACATTAATTTGTTGAACTAGTGGTAGTAAGCATTGTTCAATTTCTTGTTGACCTGTAAAGAAAAGTATGTATTCAATTTCAGTAAACAAAAAACATGCATCATGGTAGTGGAGTTGGGAATAAATAATGATGCCATGTAATAACTACTACATGGTGTACACATATTCATTTTTGACATTTTATTTCAAACATGAATATGTGAGGTTGTATGGTCAAAGCAAATGTTGGAAATGACAAAATAAGGTTATTGTGATGCCAACAGCACATTCCCCTCAAGCATTCTACCTTCTTCAACAATGTATTATTGATTTCTTGAGTCATCGCTGCAGTATTTCCCCTGCTATGTGATGAGTGAGGTGGACCACCTCGGTGTTTTTCTAAGCCAATTTGCTCAAAATATGCTTCAAACATGTTTACACTTGTAGCTGTGCATTTGTTTCCTCTCTATTTCTCAGGGAATAAGTTAAAACACCCTTCAGAATGCACCATTTTGAAGGTAATTTTAAAAATAGATCTACGTAGCCAAGCGCGTCCGAATGCAGTAAGGTTTATAAATATTCACGCGCAAAACGCGCCATCTAGCGGTATTTTGTGTAAAGCTAAGTTATAATAGCGAGTTTACGGTAGTCGAAGTTGTCGAGTTGCCGTCCGTCGATATTTGCGCGTTTCTTTTGTGAATTTTCTTCGTTAGAGGAATACAAGTGATTTTTTTGTAATGTAGTGTATGTAAGAAATGTGAGGAGAAGTTTGGCGGCTGTTGGTGGTCGTTTTCGTGGTTAGGTCAGAAAGTAATATATAATAATACTCATGCACAGTTCGATATATGCCGACCAAGAAGACTTAACTACGTCAATTTGTTTCTAAACTGGCGTACTCTATAGACTTCCTATGGCTCTATGTTCTAGATTTGTTTCCTGGTAAACCTCTAACGTTCAAAATATGATTGTTGTTTGAAGTTGTTACAAACAAATATGGATGTGGCGCTATATGAAATAACATATTATTATTATATTATAATAACATTTTGATTGTTTGCATCGACCAAGATGGTCTGTTCATAGTGTCGATAGTTTTGATATATTTGTCCACACTAAGACCAGTTTCTGAGTAAACCACTGATGTGAAAAATTTGATTTTAGATGCAAATGGTTAGTTTGAATTAACGATTGTAGGTGCATAAAACCAAACCGAATTGTTTGCCCTTTAACAATGTTCGATTAAAGCGCATGTATAGCTTGTAAATTTATATAATGTTAATGGAACATGGTTCCGCGGGTCCATTTTCTATGGGAGTCCATATTTCACTTGATACCTTTTACTATACTTCCATAGTTTAGTTACTTTTATGTTACAACTGCCTCAATGAAACATCTTCAGTCTTCTCTCGGTTTCTGTGTTCATTGGTACTCCTTGGCTGGTTCTAAGAAAGTGTGATTGCAGCCTGGGCAAAAGGGTTCAGTGGTTGGTTGAACCAGTCTCCAGCCAGCACTAATTTTCATACAAGATCATTTATTGGACAGGCCGAACTGACTTCTCATTCATCCACTTGTTATTTGATGTGTAGTGTTTGACCTTTGCCAACAACTTCTTATATTCCAACTTCTCTTGAATGCTAACTGAAAAACATTGCATTGATGAAAAACACCATCGGCACAAATTGAAAAATATCATATGCTCAATTCCTATTCATTCAATTTCAATTCCCTCTCCAATTACTTTTTTCTTCCAAATCTTTCAATTCCAATTGCCGCTCCTGATCCGGAATTGGAGCGGAATTGAATTGATATTTTCCAATTCATCTCGGAATTGACCCCACCATTGGCTGACGGTGGGATTGGGATATACAATGTCAGTACGTATGTTATTGAGTAAACTGACAATAACTATTTCAGACTCTGGCTTGTATACTCCAAAGAGGGGCGTCCATGTGGAGGACGTATTTTATTGATTCAATTGATAATAACTATTTCAGACTCTGGCTTGTATACTCCAAAGAGGGGCGTCCATGTTGAGGACGTATTTTATTGATTCAATTGATAATAACTATTTCAGACTCTGGCTTGTATACTCCAAAGAGGGGCGTCCCTGTGGAGGACGTATTTTATTGATTCAATTGATAATAACTATTTCAGACTCTGGCTTGTATACTCCAAAGAGGGCCGTCCCTGTGGAGAACGTATTTTATTGATTCATTTGACAATAACTATTTCAGACTCTGGCTTGTATACTCCAAAGAGGGGCGTCCCTGTGGAGGACGTATTTTATTGATTCATTTGACAATAACTATTTCAGACTCTGGCTTGTATACTCCAAAGAGGGGCCCCTTGGCAAAAAATTCTATAGAAAACTATAGATTTTCTATAGATTTCTATAGATTTCTATAGAATTCTATAGAATTCTATAGAATTTTGCAGTTTCCTATAGAATTCTACAGAATTTTCTATAGATTGTGTGTGGCCTAAAGTTTTCTATATAATTTTATAGATTTTTCTATAGTTTTCTAAAGAATTCTATAGATTTTTCTATAGATTGTATGGGGTCTATAGTTTTCTATAGAATTCTATAGGAAACTATAAATTTTCTATAGAATTCACGGGGTCTATAGTTTTCTAAAGAATATTTTATAGAAAAACTATAGATTTTTCTATAGATTGTATGGGATCTATAGTTTTCTATAGAATTCTATAGGAAACTATAAATTTTCTATAGAATTCACGGGGTCTATAATTTTCTAAAGAATATTTTATAGAAAAACCATAGATTTTTCTATAGATGTTATGGGGCCTATAGTTTTCTATAGAAAACTATAGATTTTTCTATACATTTTATGGGACCTATAGTTTTCTATAGAAAACTATAGCTTTTATAGAAAACTATAGATTTTTCTATAGAATTTCCCACGCCTATGGTTTTCTATAGAAAACTATAGATTTTTCTAAAGATTTTACAGGGCCTATAGTTTTCTACAGAAATTTGTAGATTTTTTTATAGTTTTCTATAGAATTCTATATATTTTTCTATAGATTTTATGGGGTCTACAGTTTTCTGTAAAATTATCTAGGAAACTATAGATTTTCTATAGCATGCAAGGGGTCTATAGTTTTCTAAATAATATTTTATAGAAAAAACTATAGATTTTTCTATTGATTTTATGGGGCTTATTGTTTTCTATATAATTCTGCAGACTTTTCTATAGATTTTACAGGGCTTATAGTTTTCTACAGAAATTTTTAGATTTTTCTATAGTTTTCTATAGAATTCTATATATTTTTCTATAGATTTGATGGGGTCTTAAGTTTTCTGTAAAATTATATAGGAAACTATAGATTGTCTATAGCATGCAAGGGGTCTATAGTTTTCTCAAGAATATATTATATAGAAAAACAATAGATTTTTCTATAGATTTTATGGGGCTTATAGTTTTCTATAGAAAATATAGATTTTTATAGTTTTAAAGTCTATAGATTTTTCTATAGATTGTATGGGGGCTATAGTTTTTTTAGAATTCTATAGGGAAAATATACATTTTCTATAGAATTCACGGGGTCTATAGTTTTCTAAAGAATATTTTATAGAAAAACTATAGATTTTTTAAAAAAATTCTATAGAAAAAATTTTTAGTTTTTTCCCATAGAAATTTTTTATAGAAAATATAGACATAAAAACTATAGAAAAAAATTTTTTATAGAATTTTTAGGGCTATAGTTTTCTATAGAAAACTATAAAAAAAAATTTTCTATTTTTTCTTTTAAAAATTCTTAGAAAACATTTGATGTATGAAAACTTTTTCTTAAAATTTTAAAAAACTTTTAAAAATTTATAGAAAAAAAAGTTTTATAGTTTCTAAAAATTTTTAGAAAACTATAATTTCTTAGAGTTCGGGTTTATGCAAAAAGAAAAATCAAAAGAAAAATTTTAGATTTTTTTGAAAACTATAACCCCCCCTTCTATAGAAAATCTATAGTTTCCCAAAATTTTTGAAAACGTAGACCCAAAATTTTAGAAAAATTTTAAATTCTTAGAAAACTATAGAAAATTAAAATTTCTTAGAAAAATCCCTTTAAAAACTTAGAAAAAACTTAGTTTTCTATAGAAAACTAGGCTAAAATCATAGAAAAATTATAGTTTTCTATAAAAATATAGTTTTCTATAAAAAATATAGGCCCCCTAAAAATAAAAAATTTTGTTTTCTTAAAAACTATATGCCCCTAATTTTTATAGAAAAAATTTTGGTTTTTTTATAAAAATTCTTTAGAAAAAATGCCCCTAATTTTATAGAAAATTTTTAGTTTTTCCCATAGAATTTTTTAAAAAAACTATAGCCCATAAAATCTATAGAAAAATCTAAGTTTTTCTATAAAATATTCTTTAAAAACTATGACCCCTAATTCTAAAAAAATTTATATTTTCCCTTAAAAATTTTATAAATATAGAATAAAATCTAAAAAAAATTATAGAATTCTTTAGAAAACTATAGAAAAATCTATAAAATTATATAGAAAACTTTAGGCCACACACAATTAAGAAAATTCTGTAAATTCTATGGAAACTAAAATTTCTATAAATTCTATAGAATTCTATAAAATCTATGAAATCTTAAAAATCATTTTTTTATAAATTTTTTGGGGGCCCCTTTTGGAGTATACAAGCCAGAGTCTGAAATAGTTATTGTCAAATGAATCAATAAAATACGTCCTCCACAGGGACGCCCCTCTTTGGAGTATACAAGCCAGAGTCTGAAATAGTTATTTAAAATGAATCAATAAAATACTTTCCCCAAGGGACGGCCCTCTTTGGAGTATACAAGCCAGAGTCTGAAATAGTTATTATCAATTGAATCAATAAAATACGTCCTCCACAGGGACCCCCCTCTTTGGAGTATACAAGCCAGAGTCTGAAATAGTTATTATCAATTGAATCAATAAAATACGTCCTCAACATGGACGCCCCTCTTTGGAGTATACAAGCCAGAGTCTGAAATAGTTATTATCAATTGAATCAATAAAATACGTCCCCCACATGGACGCCCCTCTTTGGAGTATACAAGCCAGAGTCTGAAATAGTTATTGTCATTTATCAATAAATACGTCTACAGAACCCCCCAGTCACCCAAAGGGGGGGGGAATTTAGTAATTGGGAAAATATAAATTTAATTTCCGTCCTTCCACAGGACCCAAATTTGGGAAATTAAAGTTTGGAAGAAAAAAGTAATTGGAGAGGGAATTGAAATTGAATGAATAGGAATTGAGCATATGATATTTTTCAATTTGTGCCGATGGTGTTTTTCATCAATGCAATGTTTTTCAGTTAGCATTCAAGAGAAGTTGGAATATAAGAAGTTGTTGGCAAAGGTCAAACACTACACATCAAATAACAAGTGGATGAATGAGAAGTCAGTTCGGCCTGTCCAATAAATGATCTTGTATGAAAATTAGTGCTGGCTGGAGACTGGTTCAACCAACCACTGAACCCTTTTGCCCAGGCTGCAATCACACTTTCTTAGAACCAGCCAAGGAGTACCAATGAACACAGAAACCGAGAGAAGACTGAAGATGTTTCATTGAGGCAGTTGTAACATAAAAGTAACTAAACTATGGAAGTATAGTAAAAGGTATCAAGTGAAATATGGACTCCCATAGAAAATGGACCCGCGGAACCATGTTCCATTAACATTATATAAATTTACAAGCTATACATGCGCTTTAATCGAACATTGTTAAAGGGCAAACAATTCGGTTTGGTTTTATGCACCTACAATCGTTAATTCAAACTAACCATTTGCATCTAAAATCAAATTTTTCACATCAGTGGTTTACTCAGAAACTGGTCTTAGTGTGGACAAATATATCAAAACTATCGACACTATGAACAGACCATCTTGGTCGATGCAAACAATCAAAATGTTATTATAATATAATAATAATATGTTATTTCATATAGCGCCACATCCATATTTGTTTGTAACAACTTCAAACAACAATCATATTTTGAACGTTAGAGGTTTACCAGGAAACAAATCTAGAACATAGAGCCATAGGAAGTCTATAGAGTACGCCAGTTTAGAAACAAATTGACGTAGTTAAGTCTTCTTGGTCGGCATATATCGAACTGTGCATGAGTATTATTATATATTACTTTCTGACCTAAAAAAACCCCCACAGCCGCCAAACTTCCCCCTTTTTTACATACACTACATTACAAAAAAACACTTTATTTTTTAACGAAAAAAAAATTCACAAAAAAAAAAATATCGACGGACCAATAAACGACACCTAAAAACGCTATTATCTTTCACCAAAAATTATGGGGTTTTGGGGAAAATTTATAAAACTCATTCGGACGCGCGGAGTAGAATTTTTTAAAAATTTCCTTCAAAATGGTGCATTCTGAAGGGGGTTTTAACTTATTCCCTGAGAAATAGAGAGGAAACAAATGCACAGCTCAATGTAAAAATGTTTGAAAATTTTGAGCAAATTGGCTTAAAAAAAACCCCGGGGGTCCACCTCATATCACATAGCGGGGGAAAAACTGCAGCGGGCTAAAAAACAATAATACATTTTAAAAATAAACTTGAGGGGGTGTGCTGTTATCCTAATTTTTTTTCATTTCCAACATTTGCTTTTAATACAACCTCACAATTATGTTTGAAATAAAATGTCAAAAAATGAATATGTGTACACCATGTAGTAGTTATTACATGGCATCATTATTTTTCCCAACTCCACTACCATGATGCATGTTTTTGTTTTTGAAATTAAAACATTTTTTCTTTACGGGTCAAAAGAAAAAAAATGTTACTACCACTGTTCAACAATTTTGAAAAGGACAGTTTTTTTTGGGAAAAGGGCCCCCAGGGGTGCAAGATCTGCATATTAAATGTGATTCGAATGTCGAAAGTAATTTCCCGTTTATTGTGTTGCATGGGACGACTCCCCGTACTGGTGGTTTAAATTTCCATCCCGGGTCAGCCCTGACTGACTAGAGCCCAATGTAAATGCAGGGTGCTTGACAAGCGAATAGGGTGAGCCTGACCGGTTGGTGATGGAACGGTGGATGCCTTTCCAAATTGGCATGGCCTTTGGTCAACCCCGACATTGTAAGACGGTTCAGATTCTTTTGAATACATCAGCATGGATATCGATGACATTGTGTGAGTCCACTCTCTTTGATGATGCTGCAACCAGTTTTGACATTTTGCTGTACATCCGCATCTGCCTATAAAAGAAATAAAGTGATAATTAACATGGCTCTGACATGTATGATATTTTATATGTAAACCCCTTAGCCAAAGTCAATACCGAAATTTAAAATGTTTTTATTTTTTTTTATAAATTTAATGCCCACAAATATATACATACTGCCGTTATATGAACATTTCTACAAATTGGGGGAAACATTCCCCACACTGAAATTAATATGTGAAAATACTAATTGTACAAAAAAAAGTATTCCCACTATTTTACCAGTATTGGGGTTGAGTAAACATAAGCAATTGCACATGTAACTCTCAGCCCATGGCAAGGACCCTGACTAGCTTAGCCACTTTTTTAAATGTAAAGATACAAAGCATTAAAATACTTTAAAAAATTATTTTATATCTATTGATTTTTAAATAAAGTATAATCTAATTACTTTATTTAATATATTTATTATTTATAAAGCACAATATCCAAATGGTCAAAGTGCTGTACATATTTGTTATGTACATACTGTTATTATATGTACATAGTATGTAGATGTTATCTATTTATGTTCTTTGTCAATGTTTTGGTTATGGGTAGTTTGGAAGCTCACTGGGATACTCTCCAAGAATTGCTTCTTACTATGTCGTCAAATGGTTTAACGCTTGACTTCATTGGCCTCACTGAAATTTAAAAATTCAAGATGTTTACATTACAAAATTAACGGTTACCATAACTTATTATTCAATACGAGATTAGTCAGATGATGGCCACGGGGAGTAGGATTGTATATAAGTGAAACATTTACCTACTCTAAGCGGGTTATGTATTTTTAAGTCAATATTTTTGAATTCCGCTGCAAAACGTAAACCAATAAATTTTGTGTTTATCGTCCCAAAATTTTCTCCACGTGCCGATCTTATTTTTTTTCAAGGACAAATATATTCGGACAAAAACAAAAAAAAAATTTCCCATCTGTGGGTGTTTTAATATAAATTTCTAAATGTTGCAAACCAAAAAAAAATTTTTTTTAAAAAATGTAAACGGGGTTTTTTTCAAAACAAAACCCAAAAAAATCTTTGACCTTTTTTTTATTCCCAAACATACTCACACAGAATATGACTC
>JAODUO010000158.1:0-5000 GCA_025642075.2 Ridgeia piscesae
AACTCATTGTAACAGTAAGCATAGGTTTAAACATTGATAATAACATTATTCTGTTTTGACAAATCAATAGTATCCGTACATTTTAACAACGATTTTACTAATGTTAGCCTCAACACAGGTTGACCAACTTCCACCAAGTAATGGTAAATATGAAAGCGAACATTTTCTAGATTTCTACATGTCACTGTTTTAGTGAAGTCAGTGACAACAACGTACTCAGTATTTTATGTAAAATGAACTCGAGCAAGGCAACTAGTTTGGACCTATTATCACGCAGATTCATTAAGGATGGTTCCAAGCTCATTGCTTCTCCTTTGACATATATTTTAAATTCATCATTGTCCACCGGCGAAATCCCAGTAAATCTTAAATCTGGAAAAGTGATGCCCATTTAAAAAAGAACAGTAAAATGGAAGCCGGTAATTACAGACCGATCTCGATTTTAAATACGATCTCAAAATTATTTGAAAGGATTGTTTATCAACAATTGAATACGTATCTCCAAACACATCATCTACTGTATAAACATCAGTCTGGCTTTAGATCCTCCTATTCTACCGAAACATGTTTAATATCACTCACTGACTTCCTAAAACAGGAGCAAGATTAAGGTAATTGCATAGGTATGGTGCCACTAAGTGTGGAGCGGTGGTCGCGCGGTAGAGTGGGAGGGGACGGTGGTTCAATCCCACCTACCTCCGTTTAGAAACTTAGGCAATTTCTTCACCCCACATTTGCCTGTGTCTTTCGGAAGAGACACTAAAAGCCGGTGGTCCCTTCTGTCTGGTGTCTATGCCAGGGGAAGTAAAAGATCCCACACAGGGGGTAAATGTGTAACCTGTAGTGGACTCACAAATTCTACAGAAGAACAACTCCTGCGTTAGCCCAAGTTTGGGCTGTTTTTTCTTAGATAATCACCTAAGACCTACAACCTACTTGATCTCCAAAAGGCCTCGGATACGGTAAATCATAACATTATGCTTCAAAAATTCGAAGCAATAGGACTTCACAAATCTGCCCTAGTTTGGTTTAAATCATATTTATGTGAACGACAACAATCATTTGAAATTAATGAAACTATAACGAAGCCTATGACTGTCACATGTGGTGTCCTACATGGTTCAATTATGGGACCTTTATTATTTATAATTTATATTAATGATATTTCCACGCCCGTTCGCTGCAAACTTCTTGTGTATGCTGTTGATTCAGCTCATTTAGTTTCGGGTACAAACACCCAATTGATCCAAGAAAGTCTTTCCTCAGAGCTTGAGGCAGCCAGAGAGTGGTTAATTAATAACAAATTGTTCCTCCATCTATGGAAAACCGAATCTGTTCTTTTTGGATCAAAACGTAAACTTCATACCTGTAGTTCTATTCAGGTGAAATGTGCTGGCACCACATTGACATGCCAAACACATGTTAAATATCTAGGTATAGAGATAGATCAGTCTCTAACTGGAGAAAGAGTGGCTGATAAGAATCTTTGTAAGTTAAATGCCAAATAAAATTTCTTGTATAGACAAACAAAAAATGTCAACAGGAAAACTAAAAAACTTCTTACCTCAGCCTTAATACTATGTCATTTTGACTATGCTTGTTCATCGTGGTTCTCAGGTTTAACAAAGAAATTTAAATCTAGACTACAGTGTACCAGAACAAGGAAATCCGGTTCCTTATAAATGCACCAGCTAGAACACACATCGATTTGAGGGAGTTTACGCTGGTGAATATATTACCAATTGAGCTATAGGTAAAACAATTAAAATTGAACCTTGTATACAATGTTATAAATGACAGAGCACCGAGGTATTTGTCCAATTTTATAAACGTATCATGCAAGCAGCACGGCATAAATACCAGATCAAGTTTTCTCTCTCTTCATGTACCGTATCGTCCGTATGTTTACTACACAGGTGTACTTTTTAGCATGGAACGAATTGGCACAACATATACAAAGTGTTCTGAACATCAGACATCAGTCATTTAAATGTCTAGTGAAACGGTTTTTGTTCAGTTATCTTAATGATCAGGAAGCCAGCTCTTTTATTATTTTTAATCATAATTTATGACGTAATTTGTATTTTATTATTATTTATTTGTATTATTTATTAATATTATTTATTTGTTTGGTAACAAATTACAGGATTTTATAAATGATCTATGGTGTTTCAAATCAGGAGATTATTTTCTCCTTTTTTCTAATTGTATTTATCAATGTCTTTTATTTGCAGTCATTATCTATCACATTTTATTTATTATTGTTGTTTTAATATTGTTACATTTGTCATGTCTGTATCTTATCTGTACATTTGTTTGGGACCACAATGGAAATAAATGCTTGCACTTTTTTGTGTCATCCTTTTATTTAATGTACTTTGTATTTATATCTTATGTATATCTGTAGTTCTGTACAATATTTTACATTTTATATTAAATAAATCCAATTCAATCCAACAACTCCCTTTAATAATTTTTATCTAACGATACAAATTTTTGCTCGGTTTGTTAGTCAGACATTTCTGAATGACGCGTACATGTACGTTATCTCTCTATCTCTCCGGTCACTCGATGGTGAGCTCGCACAACTTCCAGCCTTCGTTCTTGTTCGGGATTTCGGTGATTGAATTGCAGTCACTACAAATTCTCAAATATATGACTACAGCAGAGTTCTATGAAATGGTGCTCAGAATACTATCAAGGGTATTTCCCACATATATGTACATACATACTGTTGCAATGCGAACAATTAGGCGAGACGACAACCCCAGACGACATGTGAAAGTTCGCCAGTAGCTGTTCTTTCACACAGTCGGATGTATCGGTTGTGAGGCCTGGGGCAGACATCAATAAGCTACTAAGAATGTTCAAAACGCTAAGATGATTGTCTTAGCCAAGACTGTTTTCCACGCTCGGTTGCGTGAAAAATAAAAGAATAAAAACAAGAAATGGGCGGACAACTTCCTAGAATAGACCGGTGTGGACGTTGCTTCAACCAAATCCTATATCAGATACCATCAGGGATGGAGAGGGCTATCACAAAAACGCATCAGTTGTGCCGCTAATGCTTTTGATTCGGCATGAAGATGAAGAAGACGTTATGTGACTTTGTATCCATCAACAAATTCCGCTAAGTAATTGCGTAACTTCAAATATACTTCATGAAACTGGCCCATGGGGTAATAATAATAAACTTTTTAGCGCTGATGTAATTGCCTCAGTAAATGACGTGATTTATTTCATTATGCAAACAGGAATTTACGGAAACACTTGCTACTAACCAATTCCGTAACTTTAAGTACACCTCGTGAAACCGGGCAACAGTGAAAAGATATTAACATATGATGTCAGTACATACGATGTACACACTACAAGCAACTTAGTCTATGTGTTTACCTATTTTTGTACTATATAGGTCCTTCATGAATAAATCAACCTACCGCTTTCACAATTGATGCCCTTGTAGCCAATGACACAAGTGCACGTGTACTTCGTCAGGTCGTAGCTGCATGTGCCGCTATTTTGGCACGGACTGCTGGCACATTTGTCTGCAACAATAGTGATATATTGGATATACATACATGTACATGTATATTATATATATTCATGTATGCGTATACGTATACAAATACGTATACGTACATGTATACGTATAAACCTTTGGAATTTAGCCTGCGCGAATCCTGCGACAGAGCTTGTAGCGTTTTCCCTATTTAGACATTGTGGTGTGCCCCCGTAAATGTTTAAAGCGATTTTGTTTAACAGAACCCCTATGCACCCACAAGTGTTTTCTTAGTTTGTGAAGATGCAGTGTGTTTAGGAGGATGGGTAGCAAATCAGCAGAAGAGCTTAACACATTACTTCCACGTATGATACCATCTCAAATATTAGTTATATGTTATGTATTTTTGTTATACATAATTACAATTCAGCAACGCAGAAGAGATTGGCTGCATAAGCGAGATGAAATAGTGATCATCAGATGATGACCAAATAAATTACATTTCCTACACGTCGAAGGTTAACGGGGCAAGTTGCAATCATAAAGTGTAGGCAAAAAAGGTAAGACTCTACCGTATTTGTGAAAACATACATCGTTAAATCTAGAATTCTTCATTTTCACTTGGTACATGACGTGTTTGACTGGCTACAAATGAACACCGATTACTACGAATGGTCTACATGTTACAAATATGCAGTATTTCTTTTTAATTCAATCATCAGGGACTTTAAATTAAAAGAATAATACTCTGATAATGTACAATCATGCACTTGTGGTCGTATTGAACATAATGGACATCGGTGTGATATTTTCGATACTTTGTGTTACTTTACTGTCACCTCGGCCGAGTAATTAAAAACAACCAACGCATTGTGTCTTCGATGTGTTACATGTTTGTAAATCTCACTATGGGAACACCTTTGTACCTTTACATCGGAAACAATGTCCATTACAATGCATGACTAAACATCGCAATAATTGTTTGTCGCATTAATCAGACATATGACTTTCTAACCAAATAAAAAGATTAAAATCACATCACCGCCACCCCATTTGTTGTGCCTGCGTAGTCCCCAACGGCAACAACACGTTCGTTAGATTCGCCGAGTTTAATCGAAGAGAAACTGGAAAAGATGATCCATGAGTTAGAAATAACACGACGTGCAGCGTCCAACTAGACGCAAAACAGTAGTGACATTGATTACAAAAGATTTGAAACCGCATTGAGTCTAGTGCCTAGGTGAAAATTCGATAAAGGATCATCAACACGATTGAACTAACGACATAAATGCTACATCTGCCTCCTTAACATACCAACACATACACACGCGCGCACGCACACACGCACGCACGCACGCACGCACACACACACAAACACACATACAAAATATACAAACATTTCCATCTGTCTTATTGTGTATTGTTATAGAGGTATTATCTTATACCTTCAAACACCTCCGCATTCTAAACATTGCATATAACTCGAACAGTGTATGGA
>JAODUO010000158.1:10000-12500 GCA_025642075.2 Ridgeia piscesae
ACGTTCTTGCTTGTTGCAGGTTTACTGCCTGCTAATTCGTGTTTGGTGACTTTATTAAGCTGGAACAATGCTCGCAATTTGAAAGATTCCGCCTGCATCATGTTTAAATTGTAAGCAAAACATCAAGTTTCAAAACAATTATTGTCAATAATGCTGAGGTGAACAGAGTTAGCTGCAATACCCTTTGATGTTTAACTTTCCCACATTCGAGACAGCAGACTTCCTGTTACAAATTACTGTGCGACCAATTCTGGGCAGAGGAGCTGGCCTCCCTTTAGCCAAGGACAGTGGGAAAGTAGCTGATCTTGTTGCAGATTGTCGGATATGGAAGCGTCAATTTCCCGAGCAGAGAACGAGCGCAGAGAGAAACTATCTCTAGCACAGGAGAGTGACAACGTCATGTCAACGAAACGACACAAGGTGACCTTGTTATCACAGCAGGTAGGAGACATTTGTGTCACATGACATACCAAATAAGGTCAAATGTGACCACGGATAATATTGTTGTCAATTAGGTTAGCCTCAAGTTGGATTCATTGATCTGTGGTATGTTAATAACTTCAGCATGTCCAGTTTAAAAAAATTATCTTTATAAAAATCTTTAAAAGAATCTGCTTTAATCATTAGATGATATGTTATCCTGTCGTATTAGGGCACATAGGGGCTTGAATATGAGATAACCCTTCTACTGCTCTTATACAATTTTGTGTAATCCATATTGCCTGAATTCACTTAGTTGTATGAAAGAATACCTGGCAATAGACATTGGCAATTGTGAATGGTCAATCTTTTCGCACTAATTTTAATGTGGCTGAATACTCCCTTGAGAAGACCAAATGCTGTGCAGATGAATGTTCTGCCAGGGAAGCACAGAGCGCCTTGAGCTGTCTTACAAACTTAATACCACACTATATAAGAACCTACCTTTGCTTCTCACCTGTGCAATTTCTACAGGTAACTAAAAGTCAGGAGGAACTAGAGCAGCTCCACAGAGAGCTGCGGCAGAGCAAGTCGGAGCTCCAGTTGCTCCAGGAATCAACGGAGAAACGACGGCGACAACTCGACTCTCTTGACACATAGCTTGAACAGGAAATAGCAAGTCGCAGGCTCGAAATTAAGGTATGACGTCTTCTTAAAGGTATTTCATAATTTTACCTCCATTTTTAATATTTGTACATAATAAAAAGTGTAGACATCTTATATTCTTCTTCTTCCACTAATAGCCACCATTCAACTTGCTGACCATTTTGACATTGGTTTTTAGAGTTGTCCTTCTCTAGAATTAGTGAATCCACTACAGGTTACACATTTACCCCCTGTGTGGGATCTTTTACTTCCCCTGGCACAGATACCAAATAGAAGGGACCACCGTCTTTTAGTGTCTCTTCCGAAAGACAGGCAAATGTGGGGTGAACGAAATTGCCTAAGTTTCGAAACGGCGGTAGGTGGGATTAAATCACCGTCCCGCGATTGACAGTCCGGCGCTCTACCACGCGACCACTGCTGCCCACAGTTGTGTTGATTTCTCCATCTGTGTTCTTCAGGTGGTCGAAGACAAACTGACCGATTTGAAGACAAAAAGGAAACTGAAAGAGCAGGACCTTAGTTGGGTGAGTGGTCATCTAGATATCTCTGACCAGTCATTTATGCTAATTCTGATGCATTTTATATAAATGCAAAATTGTGTGTTTGGTTGAAAGCATTAATAGAAAGTAACATCGAAGTGAACGTGCTTATCATGCATGGTAATGATGTCTAGAACAATCCCATCGTGCAGTGCAAGAAGACATATTTGCACTTTTTATGGTTGCCTCTAATGTATGAATTGTTTTTTATCATGACTAATGTTAGTGTTAGAAGTAATGTCATAATTTTGTTAATAAATGTACATAACGTTTATGTATTGCTTAATTTGTTTTACATTATATTAGTCTCAAAAACGGTGTTAAACATGTGTAGGTAGTCCTGTGTGCATGGCTCTGCATGCATACATGCATTTATTTTGCAATATTGTCAATAAACCATGTTTAAAATATGAATATTTGGTTTACAACGGGAAAATTGTATGATCGGAATATTAAAACTGAGAATGGTTTCTCAGGTTGATTAAACATATTCCTGCAGGCTGTGTATCATCAAAATGTTTATTCTTATATTAAAAATATTTAACTAGTCAACGTTAAACAGAGAGATTCATTTTTAAATATTGCTTCTGAGGAGTAAGTGGAGCAGTAAGTGGAGCATTTCACTGGAAACACACGAGGAAAACAAACACATACAGACCAAACATTGTTGTCTTTTCCTCAGCCATCACGAGGTTCACCCCTGCCTCGTGGGCCTGCCTCTCCAGCTCCTCACTGTCTGTGAGGGCAGATGTGAGGGACGCACGCGCCTCCTCAAACTAACGCAGTGTCAGCTTCGCCTGAAAAAAAAAGGCATATGGCTAAGTATGGGAGCGTGGTGGTGGTGGTGGTGGTGGTGGTGGTGGTGGTGGTGGTGG
>JAODUO010000158.1:17500-155000 GCA_025642075.2 Ridgeia piscesae
TGTAAATGGGCATCACTTTTCCAGATTTAAGATTTACTTGGATTTCACCGGTGGACAATGATAAATTTAAAATATATGTCAAAGGGTAAGCAATGAGCTTGGAACCATCCTTAATGAATCTGGGTGATAATAGATCCAAACCAGTTGCCTTGCTCGAGTTCATTTTACATAAAATACTGAGTACGTTGTTGTCACTGACTTCACTAAAACAGAAGCTACTGCTGTTTACACCTAGTGACGTCCATTAGTGCATGATTGTACATTATCAGTGTATCATTCTTTTAATTTAAAGTCCCTGATGATTGAATTAAAAAGAAATACTGCATATTTGTAGCATGTAGACCATTCGTAGTAATCGGTATTCATTTGTAGCCAGTCAAACACGTCATGTACCAAGTGAAAATGAAGAATTCTAGACTTAACGATGTATGTTTTCACAAATACGGTAGAGTCTTACCTTTTTTGCCTTCACTTTATGATTGCAACTTGCCCCGTTAACATTCGACGTGTAGGAAATGTAATTTATTTGGTCATCATCTGATGATCACTATTTCATCTCGCTTATGCAGCCAATCTCTTCTGTGTTGCGTTGCGTTGCGTTGCGTCTGGCTGCGCTGCGCTGCGCTGCGCTGCGCTGCGCTGCTGCGTGCGCTGCGCTGCGCTGCGCTGCGCTGCGCTGCGCTGCGCTGCGCTGCGCTGCGCTGCGCTGCGCTGCGCTGCGCTGCGCTGCGCTGCGCTCGCCGCTGCGCTGCGCTGCGCTGCGCTGGCTGCGTGCGCTGCGTGCGCTGCGCTGCGCTGCGCTGCGTGCGCTGCGCTGCGCTGCGCTGCGCTGCGCTGCGCTGCGCTGCGCTGCGCTGCGCTGCGCTGCGCTGCGCTGCGCTGCGCTGCGCTGCGTTGCGTTGCTGAATTGTAATTATGTATAACTAAAATACCTAAGATATAACTAATATTTGCTACTGTTTTAGGAAGTCAGTGAGTGATATTAAACATGTTTCGGTAGAATAGGAGGATCTAAAGTCAGACTGATGTTTATACAGTAGATGATGTGTTTGGAGATACGTATTTAATTGTTGATAAACAATCCTTTAAAATAATTTTGAGATCGTATTTAAAATCGAGATCGGTCTGTAATTACCGGCTTCCATTTTACTATTCTTTTTGTAAATGGGCATCACTTTTCCAGATTTAAGATTTACTTGGATTTCACCGGTGGACAATGATAAATTTAAAATATATGTCAAAGGGTAAGCAATGAGCTTGGAACCATCCTTAATGAATCTGGGTGATAATAGATCCAAACCAGTTGCCTTGCTCGAGTTCATTTTACATAAAATACTGAGTACGTTGTTGTCACTGACTTCACTAAAACAGAAGCTACTGCTGTTTACACCTAGTGACTTGCAGAAATCTAGGAAATGTTCGCTTTCATATTGACCATTACTTGGTGGAAGTTGGTCAACCTGTGTTGAGGCTAACATTAGTAAAATCGTTGTTAAAATGTACGGATACTATTGATTTGTCAAAACATAATAATGTTATTATCAATGTTTAAAACTATGCTTCCTGGCTTACTGTTACAATGAGTTGAAGTTCCAAGGCTTTTCAGCAATTGCCATAATTGTTTAGGTTGTTGTTTGAATTCATCAATCTTATTTGCAATGTAGTCTGATTTGGGCTGTTTCTTCTTATATTGTACTTGATTCCGAAGATAGGTGAATTTCCTGTACCAACTGGCGTCTTTAGTCTTTCTGAATTTTGAAAAAGCCTGATCTCTTTCATGAATCAAGTGCAGTATCTCACCCGTCATCCGAGGGGCAGTACGCTGTTTAATACGGACATATTTCAATGGAGCAATGTTATCAATAACGATCATCAACTTATATTTAAAATGATAAAAAGCCTCGTGTACAGAGTTTCAGTCCTTACTGTAATTTTCTTGCATTTGCGTGTACAAAATATTACTTGGTGATCACTTAAGCCAAGGCCTAACACACCACATTGTGATATTTTAGCAGGGTCTGAGATAAGGATGATCTCTAAGATAGTGGATGTTGCGCTAGTAATCCTAGTAGATGTGTTAATAAGTTGGGGCATACCAAACATAGACATAAAATGCTTCAGTGACACATGCAACTTATTAGTATGGCAATGCATTTGCGAGTAGTCAATGTTAAAGTCGCCCATCATAATAATTTCTTTGTTTGTGAAACAATTACAGTCCAAGCAACATTGTTCAAGTGTATTAAAAAAGTCCATATGCTTGGGTGGACGGTAGCATATACCAATTAAAATAGGTTTGGTCTTAGGTAGATATAGTTCAGCCCACACAGTTTCAAAAGTTGTACTATATCGTCTCTCAGTTTAAAAATAAAGTCTCTTCGTATGTAAATACAAACACCGCCGCCCTCGCGATTTCTGTCACGCCGGATAATATTACAGTCAGCAATGTCAATTTCCGAGTCTGTGACCAACGCTTCCAACCAAGACTCGGTGATGCCGATCAGCGCCACTTTAGTGTTTGCAGGAAACATTCTTCTATCGTCAAGTTTCGGGAGAAGACTGCGCATGATCAAGTGAATGAAGTTTAGACCTTTTGAATATAAACATTCAAAGTCAAGGGGTCTTTCACTCGTTGACTGGTCGGCGGTGTCATCTGCGATTTCCGACAGTATATCGTCGCCTCGCGTGATGATAGACGGGCGATCGCTGTCATCAGCAAACGGCAGGGCGTGAAATGTACACTTGTTAGAATTGGCCGGTCTACTGATTAACCCTTCATCAATCCGCATCTGCCTCTTCTTGTGTAGTCGTAGACTCGGTGTCGCGCTTACTTTTTTCCGGCCGTTAACAACGTTCCGGTTGACGTTTCTGCGCATGCGCAATAAATGTTAAATCATCAATGTCCAGCGAAACAACAAAGTATTTTCGGTATAAATGCCACGAGCTGTTTGTTAACTTTCCTGTGATGATTACTGTGAAGAGTTTCTTAAAATGTAGTTCAATGCAATAAAATATTACGTTTTTTATAAGTCACTGTCACGGATTATGGCGCAATAGAGTCACGTGAGTTACGCTTGCTATCAAAATATGCCTCAAAACTTGTTTGCCTCGTGTTAATTTGCGACAAATAACTTTGCTGAGAGGTTATATACATCCTAACGAACAACCCGTAATATTTATACCATAAATGCTTTGTCTTTTCGCTGCGCATTGATGATTTTACATATATCGCGCATGCGCAGAAACGTCAACCGGAACGTTTCTAACGCCGGAAAAATGTAAGCGCTACATCGGTGTTCTAATCTTGGGCACGTTACGCAATATTCCCCCTCCGTACTGACCCCATAGACAGTTAGCCATGACCTATATTCAGTTCGGCCACAGTGAGTGACACTGTGGCTGAACTGGATATAGGTCATGGCTAACTGTCTATGGGGTCATTACGGAGGGGGAATATTGCGTCACGTGCCCAAGCCAATATTAGAACACCGAGTCTACGACTATATAAGAAGAGGCAGAAATCAGATACTCACGGATAGAGATTATAATTACTCAATCATTTGCAGAAGACTTTTCCAAGTGTTTGTTTCAAGAACTTTAATACAGACAGCATAATACAGAAGTCAATACAATTGTCTAACTGGCCTGGCTCCGTGGGCGCCAGACGTGAAGTTACATGGTGCGTGCGTGCTCTCCCTCCTCTCTCGATCGCGCACTACTCTTTCTTTAAATACTGGCTACTTCGTTCTCTTGCTATGCGCCTGGCCAATCTATTGGTCAGCATCAGGTCTAGTGCACCTCTGCACTAACTAATAAGGAGCTGGTATATCTTACCTACGGCCATCTCAGTGGTCAAGCTCCTATTCATCCAAGAACTATGCCTGGTCTATCCTTAGCGAACTCGGACAACTGGTTGTAACTGGTTTAAGGACACCAAGCTATGCTTCTAGCTTGACTACTGCATTTCTACAATATACTTTTAATTATGACTTCGTATATAATAATTATAATATTTCATGAAAAGTAATTACAAGGAATTCATGCAACCATAATTCCTTACACACCGATTGCACAGTAATGTAAATTCGCCACTGCTGCTGCAGAGTTCATCGTACTCATCATTTGAAAAAATGCCAGCACATTTGTTGTGTGTCTACTGGTCACAGGGGTCGCAGGGAATAGATTTACTGCGACCAGTGAAACCCTTTCCACAACGACTACACGAATGTTTTGGTGTGTAGATCCGCTTTTCCCAGTAGGGCCTGGGTTAGGGCTCACGTCGCCACTTTTCATAAGCAGCAAAACATTGAAGTCAAAGGTGAAATATTGTTATGAAGTTCACTTTGTTCCGGGAATGTCTGCAGCGTTTGCAAATAGCACGGTTTGCTTTATTGTTGAGACTGTCGAATTTGTGAATCGCTGATAGCACACTGTCACTGCTTGTTGCAAGGGAGACTGTGTAAGTATGGCTTGTTGCGTTTGGCGTCATAGCCTGGTAGAGTGTTCTTGTGTATTTACACGATAATACTTTCTGGTATGCACTGTGTATCGTTAAACAATGCAGAAGAACCATGAATAGATACAGCGCTGCACTTCCAGGGTGTTGATGGTTGACAGAGCACAAGATTATGTCAAACAACTAGGGTAATGAATACACAATGACCACTGCATGGTAATATCCAGTCAGCCATGATGGGCAGTTAAGGACTTGATTGTTGATGTCTCGCATGAATGAATCGGTCAGGGCTTGTAGATGTAACAAAGGTGCACACAGAGATATAAAATAGGTAAAATCTCAAAATGACCTGTTCACTTACTAAAATCAAGTAGCCCGGTAGAATCTTGGTGCGTTCGGGGAGTTGAAGTGCTGTGAAATAGCTTGAACTATCATAATTTACTGTATTTCACAGAGAACGTCAATAGGTGGTGTTTACATTGGTGCTGCCCCCTAGGTTGTTTATTCGTGTTGATTCTAATTTCGTGTTATGGGGGGTATATACTCTACGTATTCTAACATCCATACGGTCCGAATAGTCTACGCTTTAACGAAGCAGAAACTCAGGTTACAACGAATTGACACTCACATCCTGCAATGACGATCTTAGATAATTGTAAGAAAGGATATGAACCGCTAGGGTTGTATACGTGACGTGCATATCTCTCCTATTTGTAATCGGGTATGTATCAACGCCTTCAAAAGATGTGGCGTGTTTTATGAACGTTTCCTTCCGAAATATATTAATGCCAGCATTACAAACTCATTAATCAAAACATATTTCGGTTGTCAGTGTATTCTAATAGGTTTACTTTATACTCTATGACAGGACTGTACGATAAAAACAAATGAACACATGCCCTTAAATTATTGTGTATGGCAATATAGAATATCGATGTTACTAAACGGAATGTCTTAGTTGTCCAATAAAAAGGTCGTCAAGACAAGTTCTAAGTTAGTGTATGGAACTATTAGCATCTGGAGCAGATAACGATATAGAAACCGATGATGCCTATTAATAGCTGATCTCAATAGAGTTATGTAACGTGTAAAAAGTAACAGGTGGAATGTTTAACGTATTAGTATTACAAGTGTTAGGCTCCTACTAGTACAAAACACATCAGACACAATCCGTATTTATTTCACGGTCTAGGTCAACGCACACTTTCGCCCACTCTCGGCCCTTTAATAAATAATAAATTATATTACAACAATAATTAGGTGTTTTTACTATGAAGCGCAAATGAGCTGTGACAGATGTGTGTCTTTGGCGAAACGCCAGATACTTGTCGTATTCCTCCTGAAGCTTTTGTGGGCCACTAAATTGATCTGTGAAACCTCCGTAAGAAATGCACGAGCCTACACAAACAAAACAAGAAACACCACTGTTAGTTACTTTGTATTCACAGTCATAACGTACGAGTGTACTTGAAACAATCGAGATCATGATGGGCTCACCTCGGGTGGAACAGTGGTACATCGCGATTGCGGAAGTTATTAAATAATTTCTCATAGATAACTCTCTTACGGATGTATTAATAAACACATAATAACTGTAAGCACTTGCAATAAAACGACCAGTTTACATTGTATAGGTGTATACATTATTGCATGTGTGATTGAGCGTTTAGTTATTGCACATGTACATGCAATAGGATTAACTCGATGCAACATAAATATAATATTGTATACAATGTACAACACTCGGTATATATATTAACGCCCGGGATACTATCCGGGAAGGGCACTTTGAAACGCTACTTGACAATGGAGGGAGTTATAATATTTGTATCAGTTATGAACAAATGCATTAATTAATTATTTGTAACGAATCAGAAAGAAATCTTGTTCACTTACTCAGTGGCGTAGCCAGGGGGCAAGGGGGGACCATGGCCCCCAAACCCTGAAAAAATTGGATGGTGGGGAACGGAGGACCAATAACTGGCTGCCTGATTCACAGAGTCACAAAGTACAGTGGGTTTCAGGATGCCTGTGTAATATTTTTTCGTACCCTTTCACACAGGAAATTTCATAATTCAAATAGGATTAAGTAAGGAATTCGCCCCTTCTGTCTCTGGCTGCAGTCCAAGAAGTGACAGAGCAACGGGCGTGCAAGTCTCGCGCGCGAAAACGAGGCTGGGGGCAGTTGGGGGCAAGAGGTCCATATACTAGCTCCATGTTAACATATAGAACTTTGTTTTGTTTTTGGTCGTAATAATCGAACTGTTCCGAAATAACGTATTTCAGTTATATTGTCCGAAGGATTATTACAAGCAGAAGCAGTGCAACACTTTGCCGGTGACAATGATCACGGAAATCATGAATTTTAGTCGATTATTATGGTGGTTGCCATGACAATAGCGGCAATTACTTGTGTTTGGCCATCTTGACTAATAATGAAGAGTGCCAGTTTTCGCGCAGTACAACCTGTTTGGGCCAAACGTATACATGTGTTACGTTTATGTGCATTTAGACAATATGTCAAATATAAGTGCTTATCGAAACCACAACGTACAGCAATGTAAAACGCAAATCCCGTAAAAGACACATACGGCCTAGCATCATGTCGATTATCTGCACTACGTAAATCGCTATGTGTCTATGATAGGGTGATAAACTCTATATTAAATCGGACATTTAAGATAAGAAACGTATAACACAAGATATTTATGAACTGATTGTCCTAGTATTCATCAGTCGGAAGCTACAACTGTCATCCATCGTTAGAATATTATTCTTGTGTCCAGTCCCCAATTAGTCTCACTTAGTCCCCAATAAGTTCCAGTCGCGCGGAGCCACGCCATGTGTCGTGACGCACTTGCAGGCCCTATTAAGGATTCACAACAATAGTTGCCCGGTTACAAGACTGGTCAATTTGTTTGTTTTTGGCATTCCTGTCGTCAGGGGTGAGTTGGCCATGAATTCCTTCTCCATTGTCTTTTTTCTTCCTCTCACTTTTCTCTTATTACGTTCTCAGTCTGCATTCTATAGTTCCTTCTATCTATCTATCAATTTTTCCAATTATTCTCACTCTTTCTAGGTCACTTTTAATGCAATCCCCCATCGCAATTTCGGTCTTCCTCGCCTCCATTTCCGTCCAATTTCCGGGCATTTGCTCTCTTTGTCAGGTTTCCGTCTCCCATTGTGTCTACATGACAAGCCCATATACTCCTGGCGAATTTCTTCTTAGAACTTTCCTTCATTCCAACCTCAACTCTCATTTCATCCAATTGTTTCTTATCAGCTCCCTTAACGCCCATGATTATTCATAACAAGTTGTTTTTCGCAAACCTGGACCTTCTTCTGTTGTTTCTCTGTTAATACCATCGTCTCTAGTGCATTCGTGTGTGGCGGTGTAACACCCGAGCTGACCACATTTCCTTTACGTTTACTTGATATGCGTCTATCTCTCTTCACCCCTTCGACTTTCCTACAAGCATTTGCCCTGGCTCGTGCATTAATAAATTGTAATAGCCAACGTTACATGTTGTGAATTTACTGGTTGAATACCAACGCTACATCATCTGTGTTAAGGTGTTTATTATTGTTTCATCAGTGTAAGTGACTACATGTTGGTAGTTGCCAAGATCTTTGTCAGTAGGTTTGGGAGAGTAGCGTGAGAAATGTTGTGGCCGGTTATAGGCTGATGTTATGTAGAGGCTTTGGGTTCGTGTCTCTTTAATAATTTGTCGTTTCTCTCTTAGGTTCTAACTTTGACGTCTTCTGTGAATGATTTTGCTGAAATGCCCGCTACGTTGTCTGTGAATTTGGTTGTCATGTCGGTATTAATTTTAAGCGAGTTGGGTTTGAATTATATATATATATATATATATATATATATATATATATATATATATATATATATATATATATATATATAGTTTGCTTGGTTGTCGGGTGGCCCTCTCCAATTCAAAATCCTGGCTACTTACTGTGTATTCTTCTTAATTCTGCCTCAGGCCATCAGAGCCAACCGTGCAATTGTCACCCGAATTGTTGATGATATAGCCATAGCTGCAGAACTTATAGCGTCTGAAAGAACGACAAGAACGAAGTACGGTAAAGTTACACAAGGGTCACCCGGGTGTGAGAGAAAGGCACACGAATCATTCACCGTGTTGAAATAATCGATCGGTTCGCTAAGTTCCGCATGACATATCAACGATATGTATGTACGTCAGCTTGGAACGAAAGTAATATTGTTTGACTGAGCCGGAGCTTCAGTTTGCCATTTGGATCGGTAATACTCAACCGATGAAGTGTGCCTGTGTTGTTTGTGAGCTCACGCTAGATAAGTTGAGTTGGAGGATCATAATTATATCAAGCAAAATTCCGGAATTAATTGACAAGTCCTCAGAAAGGAAGAGACACATTCAAATAAACACATGTTCATATTATGATATAAGAAGAAGAAGAATAACAAAGTGTATTATCTGGCAACAATAAGAACATTGCGAATGATAAAACAATTCATTAATGCTTATCGGTAAACCTATACTATATATAGCTATATGAAAAAAATATTAATAAGAATATCTGGTGTAATTATAAAACGATAACATTAAGTAGGAAAATAAAACTGTAAAAGGCATATAATCTAAATATATAAATTACGAATAATTAACTTGCTAACTAATCGAACTGATGACAGTATAAGAAAGATGGCATATGCTATTAGATTTGGGGAAATATAAATATACATGGAACATGGAAGCTTTAGAGCTTATGTCATTTTCAGAGCAATGTAGGGTTGTGAATTATCATCCAGACTTACTTGTAATCGCATGGTATATAGTTCGTTTTCACTCTCCGGCTGAAAGGAGTGAATGCACCGCAATTCTTCTCAACTGGAAAACCACATAACTATTATGACGTGAAATATATTAATATGAATGAAACTGATAACAGCAGGTACGAACAGCTAAGCAGTTGTTAGCCTAGTCTCCTCCGCTGTTATGTAATATTTATATTCAATTCACTTAAAAATATTAAAAAGGATAGTCATCATATAACTCACAATCTTATGCAAAATATGTAAAAGATTGACAAAGAACGGAAATGACATGCAAAATGTAACCACAATAAAAGCGAACCCGTAGGCATAAATATTGGGTTATTGCTTTAAAAAGACCCCCGTCAGATCCCTATTCCCAGATGAAATTCAAAATCGAAGTATTACAACTAGTTCATTCATTGTATGATTCCACTTTAAACAAATTGCAACAGTAAGTTTGACGGCAGTTTTACATTCTACATTACAATAATAAAAGATCGCATGTCTCACTGAAATATTGCTGTGTACACGTAGCTAGTGTTGTATAACATAGTATCCGTGATATTGTCATAAAGATGATACACATCGTTGGAAAAAATTTAAATTTTCTGTTACTTGTATCTAATATTATAATTTCAATGACCCATAATATTTGTCTAAACAAATTTCCAAATTATCTTAATTGACGTTTATTCCGATTTAGGATAAAGACATCTACTGCTACAGATCACTTTTTGGCATGGTAAAATGTAAGGGCGTGCGTTATTTGAGCTAATTTATGTAGTTTCTTTGCGTGTTTCATAAACATGTTAAACACCGTTGGAAAGACAATATACTATTCTAGCCAAAGTTGCTTCAACACCTTAGGTATGGTGGTATGGTGAAGATCACATTTAGACACGATGAACACCGACGTTCTCGTCAAGCTGTGGTCACACATCAGACGAATTGCAATTAGCTATTATGGTGGAGTTTTTGGTTAATAACACCTGTCTATATCAACCAGTGGTCAATGGCACCCAAGTTTTACAAATGATTTCAAATATGCTATAACTACGTGTTCCTCGAATCATGGTCACATATCATTTATATGGTATGTTCTTATGTTATGGCAAATATTGTTCTAGATTTCCAGACCCTCTTTTAGAAATACGATGAACAGTTTCGAAACCGTGCGATTTTTAGCCGCCGCGTTACGATTAGTTTCGCTTAACCGACTGTCGCATGGCTGTGTAACTTCGCCGAGAAACCAGTCCGGCCACTTAGCCTGAAGTTGAACGTTATCCGTGTGAACGGCTAAACGAACGAAGCCTAGGCTTATAGTAGCATATTTAGATAAACTCCATCAGCAAAGCTGATGTCTGATCAAATATAAGAACACTCTTCAGGACGAACGATTGGAGCAACATAGACATATCTGCTGACATGACGACAAGAGAGAGCAGTCAAAAAAGCAACGTGACACACTAAAACTTCGCAGAACTGATGGTTAATTAAACATTTGCATTGTTGTCCTCCAGTCCCAATGCAAAGAAACATCTAACTGCATGCAAACACTGACCATGTGCCGCGACCAAGTGGCTTTTAACAAGTAGAAACACTCACCAAAATAAAAACGTCTGCCCACAGTAAGGAAATTGTCAACGCTGTAGAGAATACAACCCATATAGCACCTCTGCAAACAGCAACAAACAAACAAAAAAAGCCCAAAATGTCACCACATATTCCCCAGCAGTTAAAGCAAGCAGGGACGTCAGTAGTTATAGTGTCCAAATTTCGGAGCACGTTCCCCGCAACCAGGCTCTTTTGGTAAGAAACAGGACGGCCATTTGGTTTCTTTAGATATCCAGCGTCTCCTGGAGTAGTGTGGCTGGTGAGTTGCCTACATCTAGTGGTAGAGGTGGGCAAGGGTCATTAATTAATAAGTCATATAGTCACACTTTAATAAGTTTTCTCGAAAACAACATGTTACGCATATTAAATACTTTTGGTTCCGTCTAGTGTAGAGGTGGGTGGGTAAGGTACTAGGGCGGTATCACGGTGGACGGTTTGTTAAAACTGCCTGTTATTTGAGATATCATCGTGCGTCCGTGAAATCGTACTTGTGTATGAAAAAAGGAACACAATACAATGTTTACGTAATTATCAGTGTATTTTAACATCTGGACATTATTTACCCGTGGTTTGGAATGCATTGGTTGCATTAAATATCGACGGTCTATGCCTTAGATGTATTTAATAACAAGTAATCCATTGTTTTCTAGACAAATTATCACACATTGATTATACTTCTACCACCAGATGTAGACAACTCACTCAGAGCCATCGAGCCATTTTGTCACTGCTTGTGCACCTTAACAAACAGTGACAAACAACCAAGAGTAAAATCACATACAAGTCAGAGGCCATATCAAATCTGCCTCGGACAAACGAGATGGTGTACCCGCGCATGTCTTGGCTCCAACTCATGCTATGCAGATAACCCCACACAAATCGTAGCACCAACGCAAGCAGCTGCAGACAACCGAGAAGACATGACTATGTACACCATGGCACCAACACAACTAGTGGTTGTGACCTGGTAAGAAACCTCCATACAATCATCGGCACCAAAACAATCAGCTGCTGATAACCGTGAAGAAACACATAAACCAACACATGAGCGAGTAGATAACCTCACAGTCGAATATTCAAATGCTGATACATTGAGAAACAATGCTCACCATTAGGACTACGTGAGACCTGGTCCCTGGTAATGTCAACAAACTGTACTATTAAAAGGCGCTATATCAATGCGATTGCAGTTTGTTTCATGTTAAAGCAGACTGACGGAGTGGGCCGAATATGGGTGTACGCTTCAATTACGAAAACATCAAATGTGGTAAGAATGATATGAAGGCTTCAATATGCGTTAACATTATTCGTATTTGGTACCATTACATAGCAATATGTATTACCTCTCCAACGGTATATACCATCTTTACGAACGTTATCAAGGGGGATAAGTTATACAACATGAACTATGCGTACCCCTGTATATTTCAGTGAGACATGCGATCATTTAAAAATAAATTGAAAATGACGATGTTCCACAAAGTGGATTTTGATGGATTAATTTCTGGTATTAAAAACGTAATATATAACCTAAATATGCCCTCAAACTTTACTATTTCCATTTCTTTGCGGTTAGCCCTTTTCGGAAATTCGATTGACTTGACTATAATATTTCCGGCAGCATGCTTGGCACATGTCATCCCAATTTATAGCAGATGCGTCTGCGTTTTGTCCAACTAGCCGCAATGCGTCTTTCCGATCAATCGATAATGTAATTGCCTATATCCATACTTTGAATTGTACCGTTTAATAGTTGCGTTGCTTTATCTAAACTGTCACGAAGATGCGTACTGTACCCGGGAAGAATTACTACAATGGACTCCAAAACATTCAGCTACCTTACCCAGTTTGGAATATTTTTTGGTTTCAAAAAGTTGAAAATGTATCTACTTTTATGTCTGCTATTCTGACTGTGATCACCCTGAAACATGGCAAATTTAAAACAGAACAACTATGTTTTATAAATTTAAATGTTAGTAAAAATCTCCTGCTTGTGTTTTGTGTAATTCTTTAAAAAAATGTTGATTATCATATGTTGGAATTTTCAAAAGTCCAAATTCAAGAAGAGCTGCCACCGTATTCATTGTTTTCATTTATTCTCATGTGGCCGCCATATTGTATTCGTCATAGGTGCCCGAGAACTAAAAGTACAAACATATATAATTATTTTTCAATTGCGGCTGTTCAAAATTTGTTTGCACTGAAATGGCATAACATTTTATAAACTGTACATTTTATAAGTAACACAGTGGTTACGTCAAAGTGAAAACATACAAGATACTTTTCACTCAAGCACGTTATCTTTTCGGGTTTTCAAAAAAATGTATATGAAAATGCAGTTACCACATCTATGTGCCTTCGATTGTCGAGAAATTATGAAGATCGATATCTCGTGATACTGAATATTCTTCGGGACATAGTCAAGCCCCCGCACTATGGTCAATTTGGCTAGTGAAATTAATGTACAACTAACACTGATAACAACTTCTCACAAAACGAATGCCTAAAGTGACACCATGTAGGTTATTGACTATCCATGAATAGACTCACGTTCGCGAGCAATGCAGAACTTGAAGTGCTTGTGATAGGTGATTGCTGCACTGCAGCAGTAGGTACTGGTAACGACCATTTTGTGCGCTCTATAAAACATGACAGGGTTGTGTAACTGCATGCATGCAATTGTTCACAATTCATAAGCAATGCGCTTGCCTCTCTAACATCAAAGCTAACACGAACCATGATACTAATATCATCACAATTAACAACGTAATCACAATTATCATTCTTATACCATTATCACGGAAATTGTAACACAACAACAATAGCGACCACTGACACGGCTATGACAACTAACGACAACTACAACACCAAAACCGTCCAATCATGCACAAGCACCTACAACAACACATACACACGCATACAGCAACAATCACACCATCAACAACAGCAGCAACAGCAACAACATCAGTGCGAAAACAGATCGCTTTCGAAATTGTGTTTCTAAAGTGTCACCATTTTGAGAATATATGACTATGATTTGCTTTATATCAATTGCCTTGTATACCTTGCACTTTGTGGAGATTGTAATAACATACGCGTTTCCAGACTCATCCAAATGCTTCAGAGGCAGCATGTATATGCTTGTTAATTTCCACATCAATGGTGTTGTCAAATGCAACAGCACTAGTGCTGCCCAGGTTTGTGAAGTTCTTAACAGGTTTTAGTGGCATACATAAATTTCGACATGTGGATCGATTGAGGTTTGTTCGGTTGGAGGTTGGTAGAGCGTCACTGTTTTCTTTGTATTGATTGCAAGTTCAAAAAGAGTTGCAGCGTGTTCCAAGTGTCTACAAATCTCTCTTGTAAACAGCAGATCACGAATACAAAGTTCTCTAGTGATAGTGCTTGCCTTTAGTCTAGTCAATTGGAATAACTTTCAGATTCGGCACTAAGGTGTTCGAACTCTGTAGACAGTAATGATGCCAGAAACAGAGTGAAAAAGGTAGGTGCAAAGCACATGCTTTTTTGTTCATGGCTAATTCCAAATGAATCAGTAGTTGATCCACCATAAGAAACTGCTCCAGCCATACCATCACGAAGTTCCTGAATTGTCTTGACAAAGGTAAAGGTCTCATGGCATCCGTATGAAGACTTCAAGACTGTACAGCTAAAAAGTGACGTTTCACTATCCTGTACTTGTAACGTGACTGTTTGCTAAAGTAATGTGAATAAAATAAATAATGACAAATATAATTATAAATACAATTAACAATACATAAGTGTACATTAAAACGATGAATAAATAAATAAATAAAATAAATAGATAAATAAATTACTTGTACATTAAATTTCACGGTCATGCAATGTAAAGGATACGACACTGAGAACTAAAATAATAAATAAGTTAATAAAATATTATAATAGTTCAATAAAATTATTAGTACATTAAATACAAAAGCAGGCAGTGCGTGATTAACACTAAAACAATCTACTATAATATCAATGACTGGGATGGCGGCTCTCTGGAACACTTCTGCAGTAGATGCGGTGGCAGCTTCCTTGATAAGTGCGTTCCACGGTGGAATACAACGTACATAGAAAGATTGCTGGAAGGACGTGCATGTGGCTGGCAGGGTTCGTAGTTTGTGCTTGTGTTGGCGTCTGGTGCACGCATCTGTTGTGGTGATGATGACAGGCAAGCTGATGTGCATTAGTCCGTGGTGAATGTTTTTAAATATAGAGGCATCTCTTATGTGTACAACGAGTTCCACGTTAGATTAGTGCACATGTCACTGACACATGAAGTTCTGCGGTAATCACCGGTGACAAACCGCGCAGCTGATCTTTGTACGCGCTCTGTTGTCTGAATGCCTGTCTGTGTGTGAGGTGCCGAGGCGCATGTGGCAAACTCGAGCTTTGGTCGCACGAGTACCTCGTATGCCATTTGTCTCACTTGCGGTGGCGCCGCACGCAGTGTTCTTTTGAGGAAGCCAATTGTCTTGCTGGCTTCGTTCTGCACTTTGTTGATATACGGTTGCCATAACCAGCACTACCCCCAGGTAGTTTGGTTGTCACACCGTGGTATTTGTTGGCTCCCCGTGAAGTAATCATAGGCTGATATGTTCCTGTTGGTAGTAACCGATAGACGGCACACTTTGACACATTAAAATCCATATGCCATATATTTGCCCAATAGAGAAGTTAGTTCAGGTTAGACGCCAGTGTGAAATGGTCAGCGGGTGTATGTATTTGACGGAAAACAATACTGTCATCAGCGAATATGCGCATTTGCGAAGTCAATCCTTCCGCGATGTCTTTGATGTACATTAAAAACAACATAGGCCCCCAGCACATCCTTGTGGAACCCCCGAGAGTACATCAGCTGACTGCGATGTTTGTTCATTGACAACTGGTTGACTGCGAGAACACATGAATGCACTGATCCATGTATTGGTCTTTTCGCCTATCCCATAGTAACGGATCTTATGCAGAGGTTTATGGTGTCATACTTTGTCGAATGCCTTACTGAAATCCAGAAAGATGACATATGATTGCGTCTTTTGATTAATTGAATAAGCTAGTTCATATGTGGTATCAACAAGTTGCGTCTCGCAAGATAAACCCTTTCGGAAGCCAGGTTGGTTGGATACAGTATATTGCGATCTATGTGACGACCAAACTGGCTGCATACAGTATGCTCCATAATTTTGCATATTATTGAGACTGGTCTGTAGTTAGATGGATTGGCCTTGTCACCCTTCTTATATATTGCAAATATTCGTGCTGTTGACCAGTTGGATGGGACAGTTCCGTCCTCATAGGATTGTTGGAAGATCACAGACAGTACACCAGCAATCTCCTTGGCAGTCTCCTTCAGTATCCTTGCTGGTAGCTCATCAAATGTTTACCATCATCGCTGGTGAAGACTGACACAAACTGCTTGTTTAGCCACTCTGCCTTAGCTTGGTTTATTTGCATCAGAGAGTATAGGAATACCCACGTTTTCAATTCTACTGAGTTTGACAAAAGACCAAAATTTCTTTTGGTTTCCTCTGTCAAGCAGACTCGCTTTAATCACGTTTCTGGTGTAGTCATCATGAGCAGATCTCATTAGTTTCTGTGTTTATTCGTGCTTTTGTTGACGTTTTTGCTTTGCGATGCTGCCTGTCTTTCTTACGGATTTCACACTTGATGTTCCGTGTGATCCAGGGCAGGTTTCGTTTAGGTTTGATTTTGTCGTTGGAACGTGTTTAATGATGGTTTGAATGCACTCTTGAATGACTTCCAGTTCTCCTCTGTTGTTCTAGATGTTGGATTTTCCATTAAAACATCGCTGCGTAAGCGGCCATGTCTGCCCTTAGGCCCTCGCAGTTTGCAGGGTTTATTTGTACACCGTCTGCGAGTGCTTGTTTGGGTGCTGTTTAGGACGTCAAACGCTAAAAATGAGATTTCCAATTATAGAACTAAATCATTGTTCCCCTCAATTTCTAAAATACTGAAACAACTGCATATAAAAAGGACTTTTACTTTATTCATACAAATAATATATTAAATAAGAACCAATATGGGTTTCGTGAAAACAAAATCAACAATACATTTTATAACCGCTTTACTAGTAATGCTAAAGCTCTGGAAAATAAAGACTAGGTTCTTAGTGTTATCTTAGAGCATTCGATACTATTGATCACCAAATCTTATTATATAAATTTGAATTTTATGGAATAAAGGGTACTCCTCTCAAATGGTTGACAAGTTATTTGTCACATCGGAAACTAAATGTTAAAAATAATAATTGTGATTTGCTTCAGCGGGACATCACATATGGTGTCCCGCATGGGTCTATACTTGGCCCGCTCCTGTTTATAATGTACATTAATAACCTCCCTTTTGTGGAGAACATAGCAATATTATATTATTTCCTGATTATACTACTACATACAAGACTAGAAAACAAATACAAAATATATTTTTAAAAATACGAACAAAGAACTTGAAATATTAGCCGACTGGTTTCGCGCAAATAAACTATCTCTAAATATTTCCAAAACGAAATGCATGTTATTCTGTAGGTTCCCTCCTCCTGAGAGTGAAGAAGTAAATTTAACAATGTCCAATACAGCAATCTAGCGTGTGAAGTGGGTATAATTTCTAGGTCTTCATTTTTTTAAACATTTCAATGTCTGAGGAATAGTACCAGATGCATTGAAAAGTATGAAACTTATACCTGTCCATAAGTCAAACTTGATTGGCATGAACACAAAAACAAATGCAAAAATAAACTAACCAGTGTTTTATACACAATTAATAAAGTTACCAGTTATCTTCCTGTGTCTGCCCTTAAAATTATTTATTACACTTTAATTTACCCTTACTTGACATGTGGAATCCTCTTGTGGGGGTCCATATATAAAACTTACTTGACAACATTATTTATTATCCCCAAACATTTTCGTTCCATACTCAATAGAAATTATTGGGAACATTCTCACCTCTTTCTGTGTGATTAGCATTAATTAAAATAAATGAAATATACGAACTTCAAGTTGGAAAAGGGATGTATAATTATGTTCACTCGAGTCTACCCCATGATTTATCTGATATTTTCACGACACTAGATAAACCTCACATATAAGTCCTCTTACTTCTCTAAGAGTAAAATATTCTAACAGTTTCTTATGAAAAGTTACAATTACGTGGAATATAATTCCACTTACCATCCAGCAAAAAAACAATATAAACAATTGTGCAATATCACTAACAGCAATTGTTGTAAATGGGTATGACGAGCTAGCTGAAGCTTATTCAATATAAAACACCTCTTCATATGTAATTATACCTTTGTCATTGTCCGCAGTTGGTATATAATATTGTCATTTCTATCTGATTAATGTTTGCTTTCAATTGTTTTTACTATATATGAAAACAAAATTTTAATCGTGAGTCCGATTAGTTTGGTAATGTCATCGAAAAAGAGTAGGATTATCTGGCTTTTTGGATCAAAGTACTCGAGAACGATACGAGTACGATTACTCAGAAAGTACGATTAATTCGAGTACGAGCACAAAGTATGACTACTCCATCTCTGGTGTGAATACTTCCCGACCTTCATCATTCCAATCCCCAATTATGGGGAAACAGTCAGCGTTGGGCAGCAACGATGCTTGTTTCTAATACTTTAGTTCGGTGTTTACCAGGGAAGATATTAGTATATTACCAGTACTTGAGACTAAGTTCGAAGGGAGAGAGTTTGACTATTTAGGACAACTAATTGTAACCCCAACAATGGTAGCTATGAAAATAAGAGATATGAAGGATAATAAATCACCTGGAGTGGATGGGATTCCTCCCAAATTACTATTGGAAATTGTAGAACAAATCAGCATACCGCTTGCAACAGTGTTCAATTTGTCATTAGAGGAGGGAATAGTTCCGTTAGAATGGAAAGAAGCAAACATTATACCATTATTTAAAAAAGGTTCGAGAAACAAGTCAGAGAACTATAGACCAGTGAGTTTAACATCGGTGATTTGCAAACTATTAGAAAGACTAATTAAAGATCACCTGGTTGATTTTCTTGTTAAAAATAAATTGATAAACTCATCTCAACATGGGTTTTTAAAAGCGAGGTCATGCTTAACAAATATGTTATGTTTTTTGGAAGATGTCACAAAGTGGCTAGATGAGGGATCACCAGTAGATATAATCTACTTAGATTTTAAAAAAGCCTTTGACAAAGTGCCACACCAAAGACTACTACTTAAACTAAAGGCCCATGGCATAGGAAATGGAATGATCAACTGGATAGAAAAATGGCTTATTGATAGAAGACAAAGAGTAGTTGTTGATGGGGAGGTTTCAAACTGGAAAGCGGTTTTGAGTGGAGTACCGCAGGGATCAGTACTGGGACCTATTTTATTCTTAATATATATCAATGATTTGGATGATGACATAACAAGCAAGGTGTTGAAGTTTGCGGACGACACAAAAGTGTTTAGGAAAATTAAAAGTGATGCAGATAGACAGCATTTACAAGATGATCTTAATAAGTTGATAGAATGGTCTGAGAAGTGGCAAATGCTGTTTAATTTTGGAAAGTGTAAGTGCCTTCACACAGGACATGGGAATGAAGATGCACAATATACAATGGGTGATACTGTACTAAATACTACCTTAAAGGAAAAGGACTTAGGGTTAACTATTAGTGCTGACATGAAGGTATCAGAGCAGTGTGGAATTGCAGCAGCGAAGGGAAACCAAATTCTTGGATTAATTAGGCGAAATATAGTGTACAAAGAAAAAGAACTAATAATACCGCTGTATAAAACAATAGTTAGGCCTCACTTAGAATATTGTATACAAGCATGGAGGCCATATCGCAAGAAGGATATTGATATGCTAGAAAGAGTACAAAGGAGAGCAACCAAAATGATACCAAAACTCAGGAATATTAGTTATGAAATGCGTCTAAAAGAATGTGGTTTAACAACACTAGAAACCAGAAGATTGAGAGGAGATCAGATTGAGGTGTTTAAAATATTGAATGGATATGAAAATATTGACAGAAATATTTTTTCACAGTCAATGAAGAGAGAAGGACTAGAGGACATGGAGTTACATTAGCAAAGAAGCAGTGTAGACTAGATATTAGAAAATTTTCATTTTCACAAAGAACAGTAAACGAATGGAACAGATTATCAGCTGATTGTGTAGGTGCTAGTAGTGTTAATATATTTAAAAATAAAATCGACATATACCTAAGACGGGCGGGGTATACTTAGATAGATAGGTTGGACTCTCGATAAGCCAAATGGCTTCCTAGTCCACCTGCCATCTAGAGTTGAATCTCTAGGTGGCAATCTTGTTAAATCTTGTTAAATCTTGTTATATTGGCGGAGGAGTCAACTCATGTCGACCAACGGACAATAAACTGAGGTTTGAAGCCAAACTTTTCTCTACAGCGGGGCAACAAACTATATTTAATAAATACTGAACTGTCAATGGTAGTTGAATGGCTAAATATAAATAAATAATATAATTTAAAAAAAAAATCTAAATACATGATTTTTTTCATGTCCCCATTATGTTCACAAATTATTGGCGTAATAAATAGACCAAACATGTATTACCAAGAGAACTCAATCGTATATCACGCCTAAGTTATTGTTTTACCTGGTATGGTATGGTAACTAATGGAAACAGATTAAGAATAATTCAGAAACAAAAACTATTCGTATAATGTTCAGTGGATACAATTCCCATATTGAGCCATTTTTAAGCAACTAGCTTTGTTAAAGGTAGAAGATGAATAATAATATTAATAACGTTATTGTCCAGTCATAGAATGAACACACAGTTTGCACTTTGGAGGATGCATGAAAAAGTAAAATAAAACACAATATTTAAATTACATATTAATGCATGTATACATACACATTAAGTATTAAGCCATAATATAGATCAGAAATAATATAATATGCTAAAATATTATGACAATATTATAAGATAAATAAATGTGATAAAACAACATTGCAGCGGCAGCGACAGGGACTGTGATATATGTCGGTCAACGATTGATTTTTTGTGGCGGGTTCAAATACTTCATAGAAATACGCCAGTTTATTTAGTTATCTGGTAGATTATTTTAAATACTCGAAAATCTAACGACTGTATTGTATTTATGGGACCGCTAACCTCAAAGTGTTTTAGTACGTTTACATTAATCACAATACTGGTTATCAGGCGTGTGCATACTTGTATTAATGTTACTATTTTATGTATGTTTGCAATACTATTTTGTGAAAAGGAATATGCCTGCTATATTTCTAGTAATCAACATGTCATCATTACGTTTTGGAATCGCAATTAAACTTCTTGTTCTTGCCTTCGTGCAGAAATGACAACTATGCGAACAACAAAACACACACATCAAACACAACAATCATGCCGATACAATGACAACAACGATAACAACCATGCCGACGCGACGACGACAACAACAATAACTATACAACAACAACCATGCGACACCAATAACAACCTGTAAGGAAACAACCACGCCGATAACAGCAACAAAAATAACACGTATAATGACAAGGCAAATACAACCGTAGAGACGACAGCAGTGATAACAATAATGGTGCCGACACAATACCGCTCAAATAAGACATCAACAACGTCGACAACTACAACTATGATGACAACTATAACGACGACGACAAAAGGACAACAAAGACAACATCCACGGTCGCGACAAACAACAATGACCTATACAAACTACCGATTTACTCGTCAACATAGACAGCAGTTAGCCCATTAGCATAACATTTACAAGATATTAACTACTAGCAAGTAGGCTCCCATCGCAGCAGGCAGCATAACATACACGCAACATGTAGCCCACTTGAACAGGCCGCATTTCCTATGATAAATGCAGATTTGCTTGTACTTCCAACAGGGCATCTCATACTTGGCTTTCGCAAATACGCCCACTCGCGGCTCACAAATTCCACAACCTGAAATCGTTATAAATTATGGTTAAAACTACAGAAAACGTCCCCAGTAAAAACAAATTAAAATGTGCAAAATTGCATTTCAGTATTTTAATAAATAAGTGCTTCCATATGAAAGTATATATAAGTTGAACTTGCAGGAACAATCGTTCTTCTAATCCAATCTACCCTTGTTTTATTGTACCAACCTGTCAAACCATGATGATTTTCAGTCTTTCTTTCAAAATGTATCCTACGTTATCCGCCATCATAATAAATAAATGAAAAATGCGAATAATCGAATAATGCAAGCTGATATTATGGCTATTTTTTTTTTTACAAAATATAAGTTTGTTTTGAAGATGTAGACAAATGTGTAGTTGCAAAAGTTGTCCGTTTTCCAAAAACTACAGATATTGAATCAAGTAGGCCACGTAACTGCTTTTGGTATGATGTGTTGCCTTGGGATCTTGTCTTCTACTGCATCAAAATAGTCATCGTCTCGACAAAATATGTGGTTGCTCACGTGGCTTTCCCCAAAGGACGTCCGTGGATAACGTATACCACAAACCTTTCTGATTTGTTTAAGCGCGATATAAATACATTTTACAAATGTAATATAATGGAAACATAATAGATTTTGGGGCTAGTTAAATACATGATACCTTGATAAGATTATTATTAAAATGGTTCAGACATTTGTGTTAAATACATGCGTAAAGAATTAAATTAAGCAACTAAATCGTGATGGTGTGTTCATTCAATCCTCAACAATGATACAATACACAATATATTATATCACTTAACATTTATTTTGACATCTGGAACATTTATGGAAACATCAACAACTGAAACATCTTGATGAAATTACAAGGCCACGCTGCTGTCGTATGTGACAGAAGAACTAGCAGTGGTCTGACCATTCGTTGTTTCGCAAAATGAGTTTAATTACTTGGATAACGTTGAAGACAAATATCATAGAATGCAAGATTGGCTAAAAACCAATCAGTTTAAGTGAGATGCGATCTCGGTATCTAATAGACATCGCCTGAATACATGTTGTGACCTGCCTGCTGGGGCAGGTGGAACTAGTGTTGTCCTTACCAACTACCCATAGATCATCAGGACGTGGGCCTACCGTAAAAACCCAAGACATTGCAAACATTTTATCACCTGCTCGTTTCACATCCCCACATTTCCCATCGTATGGTTTACCACATTATCTTACGCGGTTTCGAAGTACTGCCATGATGCAGATAGGTTGAACATGACCTTCTACAATTGACATCAGATTCAAGATTGTGCTGTTCCTGTACTGATTTGCTTGATCCAACCAACGATGACCTTTATGATGCAACACTGCGCCATTTCATCTGACAGCACCGCGAGGCTCTTGTATTTTCAGTTCACCGTTGACTCCCTTGTAATCACCGCAGGCGGAACTTTTACGTGGTCCTTAGAGTAGTATACGTTGCTTATTTCCTCCAGAAAATGGCACATATTGTTCTCGGCAAACTCTACTTGCAAGGTGCATTCGGATTCCGTGAGAATGTGTTTTAAGAATGGCAAGGTTCTCGTATTGAGTGCGGTTTGGAAGCATCCATGCATTCCACGAAATCGTCTTTGAAGTGAATATGGACTTCGAAATATGTTCTCATCTACAATGTTGTAGATACCCAAGATATATTACATGCTACAATGAACTGAAAAATACTCAATGATACATTTGTAAGTGTATATTGTACGATATCGATAAATGTTTACTATATATCCTATGTGTAAGGATGATACATCTTGAGCCAGCTACCATTTTGTTTGCAGATTTCTGAATTAAAACAGCTGCAAGTGATAGTTTCATTTTGAATACAAAAATAACTCAATCAAGTTCGAATTATACGGTGGTAATATATCAGTGTGAAGGGAATCTCACTAGTACAATATCACATGTGTTTGTCATGCAAGCATGCAATGCTAAATACAAGCTTACCTTTGGTTTTGCAAATTGGGTGTCAGACCCGCTGCAGAACCTTTCGGCGCATGACTGATTCTAGTCGGACACGGGCTAATTGGGCCGTAGACACTGCTTGTCTAGTACTCTTCTAAGTGTTTTTTTGTGGTAAAATACATTAGTGGTACTATTGTTAAGATGTGGTTTTTTTGCAAGTATATGTTTTGCGCCATTCTACATACTAGCCATTCTCAAGCATTGGGTTAGTATTGGGTAAAAACACCATTCAAAATTAGAGGTAACGACTGATCAATTTCAGTAGAGCTTGGCTGAACGGTAAATGTACAACAAATAGGCGCTACGAAAGACACCCAGTTTGGAATGACACTTGATGGTCTTCGATTTTTATGACATTTTCAAACATATTAAAAATGGTTTGACCTTTGACATGGCCTAGCAAAATTGTAACTTCCGGCAATGGCAGCTGGGGTCACTGACTTCATGTCTACGAAATGAAAACATGATGTTAATATGTAAGATAGTAGGGAAAATATTGAAAAACAATTTAGGTAAATATGACCATGACATACTTACTAGACTTAATCTGAGAACCATTAAGTTATATTTATTATATAATCAGGAATTTGTTGCTGGTTGAGAGATGTAGGTAATATGGACACATATATTGATTTAGAATATGGTCGTCACAACTAAAGGTAGATTGGAACCAGCTAAAAGCAAACATTACCCAAGAGTTTGTAGTAGTTAACTTCTTCCAATTTAAAATCCAGCAGAATAGGCTGAATGTACGAAACTGCAGTGGATACCAAAACTTTATGCAACACGGACAACGTGTACCAATGTTCTGACCAATTACATATTGTATATAAAGTACACATCAGCATTTACATAATTGTTGACATTATCATGCATACTTTCGACAATATTGAATAAAACAAACTTTTCGATAATGGCCATACTAACTCAACAACAACAACAACAACAACAACAACAACAACAACAACAACAACAACAACAACAACAACAACAACAACAACAACAACAACAACAACAACAACAACAACAACACAGACAAACACAAGAACATGTATAATTTTAAGACAGTGTACTGCATGTCTGAAGGATTTATATACTAATTAATAATAATATTAATTAATAAATATATACATATCATTTAAATGTTAGTGCCTTCATATGGCATATTATAATAATTATGTGTAGTTGAGTTACATGTATGTAATATATATATATATATATATATATATATATATATATATATATATATATATATATACATATATACAGTTAGCTTATTGCATGACTTAGCTGTCGACTTAGTCTACTAGTCAATGGGCATGGGTGATAATACTGAAAAATCCAAATCATGGACATTTAAAAATACATATTTGACTATTTAGCTTCTGCTTGAATGAGATATATGGCAGTACCGTATACTTAAAATAATGCTATGTTAAATTAACTACACAAGTAATGCTCTAAACTAATAAAACAATTAGTAAAAAACAACTGTATTTTGACATGCAAATTAACTGTTAATACGATATCAACCAAATTTAAACATTAATAAACTATATAATATATATCTATATATTATTATCCATCTTGTGGAATCATTTAAATGATGATATAACGTATATACTAAAGTTGTGTTTACATACCAATGTTTGGCTCGAACCATTTGAATCTCGCCTCCAAGCCCAAGGGCAAGAGGCCGATCAAACACAGCGCTACACTTGGCCAAAGTCGGATGTGATACATCACAGATTGAATGCCTGTGTAACCTCAGGACGAATGTGTTCGCTTCAGATGGTACTCACGTAGCTCCACGAAAGTGATCTGTCACTGGCCGCTCTTCGCCGACACGAATTTGGCTAACCGCCTAACGTCTCCGCCTAGATCTAACGTCACCGTTTCAAAACAGTTATAGATTACGTCACGAACTTATCTCAAACGGCCACAGCTCTCCGAACTTAATCACATGTAACCTTTAGAACTTTACTCTTGCCGTTGGCGTCACGTTCATTTTTCAAGTGGTGCGGCAGTATATATATATATATATATATATATATATATATATATATATATATATATATATATATATATATATATATATATATATATATTAAATTAATTTAATATGTTTTAGGCAGTGTGGATCCCATGATGCTGATGCATATTCAAGTATTGGTCGGACAAGGGTTGTGTAGGCTATTGACTTATATATATATATATATATATATATATATATATATATATATATATATATATATATATATATATATATAGGAAAATTTGTCGGACAACCTAACGGACAAAATCCGTGGGTCCTGTCTATGCTGTGTAAAACGAAAACTGTGCAAACGCTTTAAACACCAATTTTATATAGATATATAAATATATAAATATAAATATAAATATAAATATAAATATAAATAATATATATATATATATATATATATATATATATATATATATATATGTTTGTTTGGCAGGACCCACGGATTTTGTCCGTTAGGTTGTCCGACATAATTTTCCCACTGTTATTTTCGTAAGTACTACAATAAAAACAAATGTTCTCGTAATTAATCTCCACGATTTTGGACAGATGCGTATAAACACTTTATGCCATAGCTTCAATATATAGGAATTGAGTAAGGTTATTGTAAAACGTGCAAAAACCGATTAGACCGCCGAATATATAGCCTATGCCAGAATATTTTTAATTAATGGCCATGATTGAATGACGATAATTATGTATGTGTGTATGCATGCATTTATATATATATATATATATATATATATATATATATATATATATATATATATGTCTGTAATATAATGTATATAAAGAGGCAAGTATCGGTAAGCCAAGGCAGGAACGGAACTCCATAGACGGGCACTCACACACGCACGCGCTTGCTTTCACACACACACACGCACGCACGCACGCACGCACGCGCACACATACACAAACAACCAACGACACAATTTTGACGGTTCAAGTGTGTGTGTGTGTGTGTGTGTGTGTGTGTGTGTGTGTGTGTGTGTGTGTGTGTGTGTGTGTGTGTGTGTGTGTGTGTGTGTGTGTGTGTGTGTGTGTGTGTGTGTGTGTGTGTGTGTGTGTGTGTGTGTGTGTGTGTGTGTGTGTGTGTGTGTGTGTGTGTGTGTGTGTGCGTATGTATGTATGTATTATATATTATTATATATATATATATATATATATATATATATATATATATATATATATATATATAATAAAAATGTGCGTATATATAACTGGATCAAGATCACATATACGAAATGCCGAAGATATAATCAAGCAGGTTTCGCCAGCACTTCGAGCAAGTGCAAAACGGATCGATCTTCAAGCAATTCCAGAGAAAGCCGAGTCTAAAACGACACACCTTGTCACCCTCTGAACAATTCGCTTTCTCGAAAGCCACACTGCCATTCTGACGTTCCGAGTTTGTCCGTCTGCATTCATGAGTGTCTGGCTTGAAACCAGCGTCCCACGTCATCGACAGCTGCAAGTCTGAATGTTTTGTTTCACTTGTCACTCTGGAATATATTTCAGGACCGGACCGATGCTGCCTATTGCTCGATTGCTGCAGAAAATGCTGACCATGTTAGCGCTCTGAATAATGTCTCTAATCTTGTCAACGTTCTGATGATCCCCGACCTTTTCATCCACGCACAAGAACTTTCCAGAAGTGTTGGCTTCGAAACTCATGCTCCCCGTATACCGTTGTGTATCGGTTTGATCAAAAAAAATTGAAGATTAAACAACATTTACTATCCCGTTGTTGACGCAATGACATTCGACCTCTAACTTCGAATCGGAGAACAAGGTAAGTGTGTTCCAATCTAAGCGCACTTATTCCGACGATTCTGTGCTACTCGGGAGAGAACGAATTAAGCGTCTGATCACTGGCAATCACTGGCGCGTGCTGTTTCGTTGTATGCGTCGCTCTTACTAGTTTCGTCTATTGTCATCGAGTGTGAATTTGAGCTGGGGCTGATGAAATCGATCAACTTTGAAGTATTGAAACGACCGAACACGGCTATCACGGCGCTAGACGATGTTGGCATTTTCTTCATAAAACACCAACATCTCACTCCAGATCCTGGCCTCTTTGCCGAACTCAACTGCAGTGGTTGAAAGCATAATACTTTCGACGGTTGCCGCCTGCTTATGGCAATATATTTTATTACAATTAATTATCAATTAAACCAACATCGTAGTTACAGTATGTGCTCTTATGTGCTGGATCGTTTTGTAATAGTCAAGATATTTGTACACGGAAAGTTCAGAAATGTTGGTTGTTTGGTCAGTTTGCAAAATAATTATTTTATTACGACTTCTGTTGCTATGCAGCCGATTAATGATATTAAAGTTGATTGTTCAGGAAATACTGCCAAAGCTACCATATTTCTGATGCTACATCTCCCAAACTTACAGACAAGCACAACAAAGCACTTTATAATCTATGTACCTTGTCACTCCATGAATGAATCAGACAACCAGTTATAGGTCTTCAGTCCCCTACCCTACCCTCCCCCTAATATGTGGGTTAGTACAACAACAACTCTATCAACATCTACTCCACACCCCAGCACTGTCTCCACCTCTGTCAACATCTACTCCACACCCCAGCACTGTCTCCACCTCTGTCAACATCTACTCCACACCCCAGCACTGTCTCCACCTCTGTCAACATCTACTCCACACCCAGCACTGTCTCCACCTCTGTCAACATCTACTCCACACCCAGCACTGTCTCCACCTCTGTCAACATCTACTCCACACCCCAGCACTGTCTCCACGTCTGTCAACATCTACTCCACACCCAGCACTGTCTCCTTTACTGATGTCAACATTCAGAAATAACGTCTTGAAACTGACATTTGGTGTTATTCCATAACAATCCATTGATTAGTTCAAAAGGCTTTAATTAGTGTCCATTTTAACATTACATTAAAACAATATTGACAACATGCACAACATACATTGTGTCACTGTAAAGTCCACACAGCAGTATGTAAACAACATGAACAATACATTAACTATGTTGTACAAACTATACTGGCTAACACTGCATCTATTAGTAGCTGCTCTCAGTACATGCCCATATTATGTATAATACATACAAAATAAATGTGTTACACACTGGCTACACATTATAAATAGTATAATATATGTACAGCGTGAAAACTATTGTACATTACATCACACACATTCTTCACAAATTGTATTTCTATTCAAAACGTTTTTAAAACGGTAACATAAATATATTTGGATCATCTTAGGTGTGTGTGTGCGTGTGTGCATGTGTGTGCGTGTGTGTGTGTGCATGTGTGTACTTGAGTGTATGTACTTGACTGTATGTGATATGTACATACACGCATGTTTATTCTAAATGTATTATATGCAGATGTTTTACTGACACAAAGTACAACAGTTTTGACACTTGAATACGCTAGAAAAAAGACTAGTAACAACATTATAAAACATGCGCACTTATAATATGTATAAATGTAATTAACTATCACATTTCTGCTATGAAACCTGTTTTGGGATAGACACATAACAGAATGTATTATATGATAGAAAGAATGGTAATAAAATATAATTCTATCACGATTTTGGCAGTATTTTCTTTCGACTGCAGGGAACTTGGAAGTAAAATTGCAATATATTTATAGCAGCAAATAAAATGGCTATCATTCCCATGCCCCTCAACTGAGCAAAACACATACACAAACACACTCTTGAGAAAGACCTTCCATCATCCAAAAAAACTAATCATATCACAAGTTTACACTTTTAACCACCAGACATATTTTCCCCACACGAAGAAGGACGACTACTGGTACATGTGATGTTACAGCGTCATTGGTCTTAAACGCAGTGTCCTTTTATCACACGGTAAACAATACGACATATGACACAATACAACACAGTATAATAGAAAGTCCCATATCTCACCCTATCTTCACACAAATACAATGAAATGTTATATAATATCTTTAAAACTAGCAGAGGTGTGCACTACACCATTCCTAACTAGAGTTTGTGTCTTTATAAACACTGCCATCACAGAACCATACAAACTTCGTCTAAACGTTGGAAATTATTGAACTTTTAAATATCCTGTTTCTGCATTACATCATGGAATATCATCTAAAAGCAAATATATTATGTTATTAGACATGTATGATACCAAATAGGTAAACCTTTGGCTGTTTTGATTGTATATGTTGTATCCAGCTATCAGGTTAATATTTAAAATTTCTTATATTATTTATCTGCTTAACTAACAACAGTTACTCTCTGTATGATCCTAAAACAACAAACACTTTCAATTTCCAGGAGGAATTCTAAATACCATGTAGTAACTGTTTCAATTAGTTTTTTGGTACATGTATGTGTATATATATATATATATATATATATATATATATATATATATATATATATATATACATACATACATATTTATATTTCGCTTGTTGACATCATGTTTAGTGTTTATATATATATATATATATATATATATATATATATATATATACACGTACCAAAAAAACTATGTTTATTTTATTTTTAGGCATGACATAAAATCTAAACATGTCACCAAATATTGACAAAATGTCAGACACTAACATATCAGTTAATAGTGACACACAATGCTGACAAAATGCTGACATGACATCAGATGTTGATGTGTCCATATTTCGCCTCCTCGACGATGACTGTGTGTTTGTTGTGGACAGCTCTGGTGTCTTGTTTCCGGTTCATCAATGATTGCCTCTTCATCTTGTTAATCTTTCTTAGTTGTTGCAATTCTTCTTTTTCCTTCGTCTGTCACAAATGATACATCAAATCAAATCACAATGTACTCCATAGGGCATCAGGGCCTCTTGGTGTTTGATATATATATATATATGTGTATATATATACATACACACATATATATATATATATACATACATATATATATATATATATATGGTTAAACACCGCATATGGGAGACCAGTTATGCATATAGCACCGCGTCACACCTTACTAACAGGTGTTGTTTTAATAGAAAGTGAACAGCCACTTACTGTCTGGTGTGAGCGAATCACCAGAGCTCGGCGGCCATCTTTCATTTCCTCTGAGTACTTGATCTGCTCCTGGGCCCTTTCTGCTGTTGTCACCGTCTGTTCCACGACCAGAATGATCTTAGCCCACTGCAAACATTGCCACTCTCTGTGTCAAGATAACAGCTCAATATTAACAACTTAAAGCGTAACTATGCAGGAACACACCAAGACTGACATGTCGGGTTTCCAAAGTGGATGTTGAATGTCATCATTCACTGTACTTTGTCACATAGTGTGGTTTTTTTAAGGCCACAAAAAACTCTGACATACAACATAACTTGGAACCCAGAGTAAACATTAATAAATGTTTTATCTCTCAAGGAACTTCTTTCTTTGTACATTTCGGCTCTCTCTCTCACAGCCTTCTTCAGCGGACTGAATTTCATGGTCATGTCACATGACTGACATCATGTGACACAAGCTGGGGCATGACAAGCGGGAGTTCTTGTCCAATATCTCTGTGTAGAGACGGCTTCCCCTGTGTACGTTGATGGCTTCTTTGATTGTCTGTGCCACTTCTCTTCACGGTCTAGGATATATACATCTCGTATTGTACACTGGTGACCTGTGTTTAACTTGTGTTCACTTACTGCTGATAGGGGCTGGTGGCATGATACATGTTCTTTAATTCGTGTGCTCGGTGGTCTCGCTATTGCCCTGTATAGTGTTGGTCGTAGTCCAGGCATTAGGTGTCGTAGACCACCCCATACTTTGCCACTTTGACTGTTTTGTCTTTCGGGTGCACCAGCAGGTACCTCAGGGTGTTGATAGGTTTGGTGCAGTGTATGTCATAGGACTTAAAAATCCTTGCCAACTGTTCAGACAGCTTACTTATGTAGGACACACTTGTTGTTTTCTGTTGGGTTATCTGGTATTGACGTTCTCTTGATTTCTCCTTGGTTGCATGGTGTTGAAAATCCAAGGTTTGTAGCCGTTCATTTCAGGACCTCTTTGATGTGTTCCACCTCTTTGGCCTTACCCTCCTTCTCTGATACTAAACTTTCTGCTCTTTGCAAGAGTGTCCTCACCACAGAGAGTTTGTGTTCTAAACAGACATTGGACAAGAACTCCCGCCGGTCATGCTCCAGCTTGTGTCACATGATGTAAGTCATGTGACACGTGAAATTCAGTCCATTGAAGAAGGCTGTGAGAAACAGCCAACATATACAGACAAAAAACAGAAAAACGTTTCTTGAGAGGTACAACATTTACTAATTAACATTGAACCAAGAAACCAGATAATTTTACATTTGAACAGAGTAAACATGTTTTTGGACTATGACAATCTATGACACTGCTCCCTATTGGTAACCATGACAACAGCCCCCTACTGGTAACAGTGGAAACTGCCCACTACTGATGGCTGTGGTGACTGCTCCCCATTGGTTGCCATGGTGACTGTGCCCCCTACTGGTGGCGGTGGAATCACCTGTCGGAGCCATTCTTTCTGTGTCTCATTCACGAGCTGGTAGGTGTTGCCCATCATAGCAATCAGCATATTGATGAGAAGTAGAGCCACCATGATCATGTAAATCACAAAGATCATCTGAAAGCAGAGATAATTATAAAGAACAACAAACACTAACTTTGTCACCCTCAACACTAGTCACCCATCATTACAATCAGTGTGTGTAATGCAATCATTCTCTTCTTCTTCTTCTTCATATATCAATATTCTAGTAATATTATGAGATTAGATATATTTTTTATTTTCAAGGGTATCTCCTATGGGGTATTTCTGAAAACCAGCCAAAGGCATTGACCAGCCTCAGTGTCAAGTTCAGTGTCTGTGAAAACTCCGGCTTCAATTTGAAACAAAGTTACTCAAGTGGAACCAACAAATATATGTGTTCCCTATGATAATTAGGGTTTGTATTACCCTAAAATGTTGCAGAATAACTCATTCAGAAACTCAATTCTACACAAACGCAACCCTTGTCAACATGCTCTGAATACAGAAAACTAACTTGTGGCTGTGGCAGGGTCGGTTTGATGTGAGCTTTGTCATCTCTGATATCACATCTGGCCATCCAGAAAGTATGCAAAAAATATATTTAAAGATGTCCACTGCATACCACAAAATGTGGAATTTCTAATTCTGTGAAAGTTTTGTTTATTTTGACTTTGTCATGTAACTACATAGCAGGATGCCATATAATGTGGACTCAAGCAACAGGTGTTTTACTTCCTTTAAGTTACTGGATAACTCAGTGTGTAACTAAAACTAATGATTTGGACCAGTTATAAAGTAAAAAATATAAATGGCTGTTCAGATTTTGAGATGATCAGAGCTGGTTTTGAGGATGAAGCCCACACCTTAGGCACTGTGGAATACGTGGTTTTGAGGATGAAGCACACACCTTAGGCACTGTGGAATACGTGGTTTTGAGGATGAAGCACACACCTTAGGAACTGTTGGATACATGGTTTTGAGGATGAAGCACACACCTTAGGCACTGTGGGATACATGGTTTTGAGGATGAAGCACACACCTTAGGAACTGTTGGATACTTGGTTTTGAGGATGAAGCACACACCTTAGGAACTGTGGGATACATAGTTTTGAGGATGAAGCACACACCTTAGGCACTGTGGGATACATGGTTTTGTGGATGAAGCACATACCTTAGGCAATGCGGGATACATGGTTTTGAGGATGAAGCACACACCTTAGGCACAGTGGGATACTTGGTTTTGAGGATGAAGCACACACCTTAGGCACTGTGGGATACATGGTTTTGAGGATGAAGCACACACCTTAGGCACAGTGGGATACTTGGTTTTGAGGATGAAGCACACACCTTAGGCACTGTGGGATACATGGTTTTGAGGAAGAAGCACACACCTTAGGCACTGTGGGATACTTGGTTTTGAGGATGAAGCACACACAATAGGCACTGTGGGATACGTGGTTTTGAGGATGAAGCACACACCTTAGGCACTGTGGGATTCGTGGTTTTGAGGATGAAGCACACACCTTAGGCACTGTGGGATTCGTGGTTTTGAGGAAGAAGCACACACCTTAGGCACTGTGGGATACATGGTTTTGAGGATGAAGCACACACCTTAGGCACTGTGGGAAACGTGGTTTTGAGGATGAAGCACACACCTTAGGCACTGTGGGATACATGGTTTTGAGGATGAAGCACACACCTTAGGCACTGTGGGATACATGGTTTTGAGGATGAAGCACACACCTTAGGCACTGTGGGATATGTGGTTTTGAGGATGAAGCACACACCTTAGGCACTGTGGGATACGTGGTTTTGAGGATGAAGCACACACCTTAGGCACTGTGGGATATGTGGTTTTGAGGATGAAGCACACACCTTAGGCACTGTGGGATACATGGTTTTGAGGATGAAGCACACACCTTAGGCACTGTGGGATATGTGGTTTTGAGGATGAAGCACACACCTTCGGCACTGGGATATGTGGTTTTGAGGATGAAGCACACACCTTAGGCACTGTGGGATACATGGTTTTGAGGATGAAGCACACACCTTAGGCACTGTGGGATACGTGGTTTTGAGGAAGAAGCACACACCTTAGGCACTGTGGGATACGTGGTTTTGAGGATGAAGCACACACCTTAGGCACTGTGGGATACATGGTTTTGAGGATGAAGCACACACCTTAGGCACTGTGGGATACGTGGTTTTGAGGAAGAAGCACACACCTTAGGCACTGTGGGATACGTGGTTTTGAGGATGAAGCACACACCTTAGGCACTGGGATATGTGGTTTTGAGGATGAAGCACACACCTTAGGCACTGTGGGATACATGGTTTTGAGGATGAAGCACACACCTTAGGCACTGTGGGATACGTGGTTTTGAGGAAGAAGCACACACCTTAGGCACTGTGGGATACGTGGTTTTGAGGATGAAGCACACACCTTAGGCACTGGGATATGTGGTTTTGAGGATGAAGCACACACATTAGGCACTGTGAGATACATGGTTTTGAGGATGAAGCACACACCTTAGGCACTGTGGGATATGTGGTTTTGAGGAAGAAGCACACACCTTAGGCACTGTGGGATACGTGGTTTTGAGGATGAAGCACACACATTAGGCACTGTGGGATACATGGTTTTGAGGATGAAGCACACACCTTAGGCACTGTGGGATACATGGTTTTGAGGATGAAGCACACACCTTAGGTACTGTGGGATATGTGGTTTTGAGGAAGAAGCACACACCTTAGGCACTGTGGGATATGTGGTTTTGAGGATGAAGCACACACCTTAGGCACTGTGGGATATGTGGTTTTGAGGAAGAAGCACACACCTTAGGCACTGTCGGATACATGGTTTTGAGGATGAAGCACACACCTTAGGTACTGTGGGATATGTGGTTTTGAGGAAGAAGCACACACCTTAGGCACTGTGGGATACATGGTTTTGAGGATGAAGCACACACCTTAGGCACTGTGGGATATGTGGTTTTGAGGAAGAAGCACACACCTTAGGCACTGTGGGATACATGGTTTTGAGGATGAAGCACACACCTTAGGTACTGTGGGATATGTGGTTTTGAGGAAGAAGCACACACCTTAGGCACTGTGGGATACATGGTTTTGAGGATGAAGCACACACCTTAGGCACTGTGGGATATGTGGTTTTGAGGATGAAGCACACACCTTAGGCACTGTGGGAAACGTGGTTTTGAGGATGAAGCACACACATTAGGCACTGAGGGATACATGGTTTTGAGGATGAAGCACACACCTTAGGCACTGTGGGATACATGGTTTTGAGGATGAAGCACACACCTTAGGCACTGGGATACGTGATTTTGAGGATGAAGCCAACCTTAGGCACTGTGGATCTGGTTTTGAGGATGAAGACACACCAGCACTGTGGGATACTGGTTTTGAGGATGAAGCACACACCTTAGGCACTGTGGGATACGTGGTTTTGAGGATGAAGCACACACCTTAGGCACTGTGGGATACGTGGTTTTGAGGATGAAGCACACACCTTAGGCACTGTGGGATACGTGGTTTTGAGGATGAAGCACACACCTTAGGCACTGTGGGATACGTGGTTTTGAGGATGAAGCACACACCTTAGGCACTGTGGGATACGTGGTACGTTGGAAGGAGTCATAAGTGTCACATTCCCGGAACATGATGAACATGAGCGCCACACCCGGCAATGATACTGTGTTCAACTTCCCGGAACATGATGAACATGGCTGCCACAACACAATCATCACATCAACATCAACATGAACACATCAACATGGCTGCCACAACACAATCATCACATCAACATGGCTGCCACAACATAATTATCACATCAACACCAACATGAACACATCAACATGGCTGCCACAACACAATCATCACATCAATATCAACATAACACATCAACATGGTTGCCACAACACAATCATCACATCAACATGAACACATCAACATGGTTGCCACAACACAATCATCACATCAACATGAACACATCAACATGGTTGCCACAACACAATCATCACATCAAATCAACATGAACACATCAACATGGTTGCCACAACACAATCATCACATCAGCATCAACATGAACACATCAACATGGCTGCCACAACACAATCATCACATCAACATGAATACATCAACATGGTTGCCACAACACAATCATCACATCAACATGAACACATCAACATGGCTGCCACAACACAATCATCACATCAATATCAACATGAACACATCAACATGGTTGCCACAACACAATCATCACATCAGCATCAACATGAACACATCAACATGGCTGCCACAACACAATCATCACATCAACATCAACATCAACATGAACACATCAACATGGTTGCCACAACACAATCATCACATCAACATCAACATGAACACATCAACATGGCTGCCACAACACAATCATCACATCAACATCAACATGAACACATCAACATGGCTGCCACAACACAATCATCACATCAACATCAACATGAACACATCAACATGGCTGCCACAACACAATCATCACATCAACATGGCTGCCACAACATAATTATCACATCAACACCAACATGAACACATCAACATGGCTGCCACAACACAATCATCACATCAATATCAACATAACACATCAACATGGTTGCCACAACACACATCCATCAGCATCAACATGAACACATCAACATGGCTGCCACAACACAATCATCACATCAACTATCAACATGAATCACATCAACATGGTTGCCACAACACAATCATCACATCAGCATCAACATGAACACATCAACATGGCTGCCACAACACAATCATCACATCAACATCAACATAACACATCAACATGGTTGCCACAACACAATCATCACATCAACATGAACACATCAACATGGCTGCCACAACACAATCATCACATCAAATCATCAACATGAACACATCAACATGGTTGCCACAACACAATCATCACATCAGCATCAACATGAACACATCAACATGGCTGCCACAACACAATCATCACATCAACATCAACATAATGAACATCAACATGGTTGCCACAACACAATCATCACATCAACATGAACACATCAACATGGCTGCCACAACACAATCATCACATCAACATCAACATAATACATCAACATGGTTGCCACAACACAATCATCACATCAACATGAACACATCAACATGGCTGCCACAACACAATCATCACATCAACATCAACATAATACATCAACATGGTTGCCACAACACAATCATCACATCAACATGAACACATCAACATGGCTGCCACAACACAATCATCACATCAGCATCAACATGAACACATCAACATGGCTGCCACAACACAATCATCACATCAACATCAACATGAATACATCAACATGGCTGCCACAACACAATCATCACATCAACATCAACACATCAACATGGTTGCCACAACACAATCATCACATCAACATCAACATGAACACATCAACATGGCTGCCAGTGGAACATGAACACATCAACATGGCTGCCAGTGGAACATGAACACATTAACATGGCTGTCAGTGGAACATGAATACATCAACATGGCTGCCAGTGGAACATAAATACATCAACATGGCTGCCAGTGGAACATGAACACATCAACATGGCTGCCAGTGGAACATGAACACATCAACATGGCTGCCAGTGAAACATGAACACTTCAACATGGCTGTCAGTGGAACATGAACACTTCAACATGGCTGCCAGTGGAACATGAACACATTAACATGGCTGTCAGTGGAACATGAATACATCAACATGGCTGCCAGTGGAACATAAATACATCAACATGGCTGCCAGTGGAACATGAATACATCAACATGGCTGCCAGTGGAACATGAACACATCAACATGGCTGCCAGTGGAACATGAACACATCAACATGGCTGCCAGTGGAACATGAACACATCAACATGGCTGCCAGTGGAACATGAACACATCAACATGGCTGCCAGTGGAACATGAATACATCAACATGGCTGCCAGTGGAACATAAATACATCAACATGGCTGCCAGTGGAACATGAACACATCAACATGGCTGCCAGTGGAACATGAACACACCAACATGGCTGCCAGTGGAACATGAACACATCAACATGGCTGCCAGTGGAACATGAACACACCAACATGGCTGCCAGTGGAACATGAACACATCAACATGGCTGCCAGTGGAACATGAACACACCAACATGGCTGCCAGTGGAACATGAACACATCAACATGGCTGACAGTGGAACCTGAACACATCAACATGGCTGCCAGTGGAACATGAACACATCAAAATGGCTGCCAGTGAAACATGACCCCATGCTATCTGCCTGTTTTGTTTGGATAACAGTGCAGATATTTTTTAATTAAAGGTCAGAATATCAATGTAGGAATTCACTGCGCTTACATTGTGAGAAGCCAATCACAAAGATGAGATAGATGGTGAAGAATCGGATGAGATCTGTTCGGATCATTTTGTAGATCATCTCGACAAAAGGACCAACGAGTTTGAAGCCCCTGTAAGTAGTAGACATGAAGGCATCAATGATTGATCTCAGCAAACAGACCATCACAACAAAAGGAGCAACTTTAATCCAGAATGTGATTCACTTTATCATGATACCTGTGTGTCTTACCAACATTGTTACATGTCCATATTGTTACATGCCAGGTGACTTTCAAGATACGGCTGCTGCAACTACAACACTAAAAGAAGATAAGCCCTGCTAATACGATTGCGTTGTTATTCAAGTCACTTTTGTTTTGTCCCTACACCCAAGGTGACCTTAATAGTGAGGTTCTGTTGTAACATGGATGGGGAGTGGAAGAGGAGACTTGCCTGCAGAAGAAGAGGAAGTAGGGCGTGGTACAGAGGATGGCGAGAACACACATGACATCCTCATAGACATACGCACATGCAGCCCGCCCCGGCACCATCAGCAGCACGAAGCAGTTGGCCATCATGAAGAGAGCCTTGGCTGGGGAGGAGATCTACAAGAGAACACACAGTTGGCCATCATGAAGAGAACACACAGTTGGCCACCATGAAGAGAACACACAGTTGGCCATCATGAAGAGAACACACAGTTGGCCATCATGAAGAGAACACACAGTTGGCCATCATGAAGAGAGCACACAGTTGGCCATCATGAAGAGAGCACACAGTTGGCCATCATGAAGAGAACACACAGTTGGCCACCACAAAGAGAGTACACAGTTGGCCACCACAAAGAGAACACACAGTTGGCCATCATGAAGAGAGCACACAGTTGGCCACCACAAAGAGAGCACACAGTTGGCCACCACAAAGAGAACACACAGTTGGCCACCACAAAGAGAACACACAGTTGGCCACCACAAAGAGAGCACACAGTTGGCCACCACAAGAGAGCACACAGTTGGCCACCACAAAGAGAGCACACAGTTGGCCACCACAAAGAGAACACACAGTTGGCCACCACAAAGAGAGCACACAGTTGGCCACCACAAAGAGAGCACACAGTTGGCCATCACGAAGAGAACACACAGTTGGCCACCACAAAGAGAACACACAGTTGGCCACCACAAAGAGAACACACAGTTGGCCACCACGAAGAGAACACACAGTTGGCCACCACAAAGAGAACACACAGTTGGCCACCACAAAGAGAACACACAGTTGGCCACCACAAAGAGAACACACAGTTGGCCATCACGAAGAGAACACACAGTTGGCCACCACAAAGAGAACACACAGTTGGCCACCACAAAGAGAACACACAGTTGGCCACACAAAGAGACACACAGTTGGCCACCAAAAGAGAGCACACAGTTGGCCACCACAAAGAGAACACACAGTTGGCCACCACAAAGAGAACACACAGTTGGCCCACAAAGAGAGCACACAGTTGGCCACCACGAAGAGAACACACAGTTGGCCACCACAAAGAGAACACACAGTTGGCCACCACAAAGAGAGCACACAGTTGGCCACCACAAAGAGCACACAGTTGGCCACCACAAAGAGAACACACAGTTGGCCACCACAAAGAGAACACACAGTTGGCCACCACAAAGAGAGCACACAGTTGGCCATCCTGAAGATAGCACACAGTTGGCCATCACGAAGTGAACACACAGTTGGCCATCACAAAGAGAACACACAGTTGGCCACCACAAAGAGAACACACAGTTGGCCACCACAAAGAGAACACACAGTTGGCCACCACAAAGAGAACACACAGTTGGCCACACATGAAGAGAACACACAGTTGGCCACCAAAAGAGAACACACAGTTGGCCACCACAAAGAGAGCACACAGTTGGCCATCATGAAGAGCACACAGTTGGCCATCATGAAGAACACACAGTTGGCCATCATGAAGAGAACACACAGTTGGCCATCACAAAGAGAACACACAGTTGGCCACCATAAAGAGAACACACAGTTGGCCATCACAAAGAGAACACACAGTTGGCCACCACAAAGAGAACACACAGTTGGCCACCACAAAGAGAGCACACAGTTGGCCACCACAAAGAGAGCACACAGTTGGCCACCACAAAGAGCATACAGTTGGCCACCACAAAGAGAACACACAGTTGGCCATCATGAAGAGAGCACACAGTTGGCCATCATGAAGTGAACACACAGTTGGCCATCACAAAGAGAACACACAGTTGGCCACCACAAAGAGAACACACAGTTGGCCACCACAAAGAGAGCACACAGTTGGCCACCACAAAGAGCACACAGTTGGCCACCACAAAGAGAACACACAGTTGGCCACCACAAAGAGAGCACACAGTTGGCCACCACAAAGAGCACACAGTTGGCCATCCTGAAGATAGCACACAGTTGGCCATCATGAAGGGAGCACACAGTTGGCCATCATGAAGTGAACACACAGTTGGCCATCATGAAGTGAACACACAGTTGGCCATCATGAAGAGAGCACACAGTTGGCCATCATGAAGAGAGCACACAGTTGGCCACCATGAAGAGAACACACAGTTGGCCACCACAAAGAGAACACACAGTTGGCCATCATGAAGATAGCACACAGTTGGCCATCATGAAGTGAACACACAGTTGGCCACCACAAAGAGAACACACAGTTGGCCATCCTGAAGATAGCACACAGTTGGCCATCATGAAGTGAACGCACAGTTGGCCACCACAAAGAGAGCAGACAGTTGGCCACCACAAAGATACCATGTATATATTACTCAAATCAACATTAAAACATTCTTATGTACTGATTGTATACAGGTCTAATCTGCAGGGCAGGACCAGGACTAAATAGACAATGTTACACTGATTAGGTGACACTGACCAGAGTACGGAAGTAGATGCTGTAGCCTTGGTAGTAGATCTCCTTGAGGGACATGAATATGTAGGTCGTGGCTCCGAGCAGTGTCATTGTCTCGAGGACTACGCGAACCTGTAACAACAGTCTCACAGACTACATGGACCTGTAACAACCGTCTCACAGACAGAGACACAGGCAGAGAGAGACCAAGACAGGGAAGAGAGAGACCAATAAATTTATCCAAATAAATAAATAATACTAATTATAATAAAAACTACAATAATAATAATAAATACTTCTACAATATATGGATAGCTAAAAATAATAATAAAAGAGTTTTTATAAATACAGATACAATTTTTTTCTTTACATTCAAAGTGAAAATGTTTTTTTAAAAAGACGTCTTAAGATGGTTTTAACATTAAACTTTGGTCATATAAACACCAGGTGTAGTGTAATACAAGGACACTGTCACAGATGACATGGTGTACAAGGACACTGTCACAGATGACATGGTGTACAAGGACACTGTCACAGATGACATGAGTGTACAAGGACACTGTCACAGATGACATGAGTGTACAAGGACACTGTCACAGATGACATGAGTGTACAAGGACACTGTCACAGATGACATGGTGTACAAGGACACTGTCACAGATGACATGAGTGTACAAGGACACTGTCACAGATGACATGGTGTACAAGGACACTGTCACAGATGACATGAGTGTACAAGGACACTGTCACAGATGACATGAGTGTACAAGGACACTGTCACAGATGACATAGGTGTACAAGGACACTGTCACAGATGACATGAGTGTACAAGGACACTGTCACAGATGACATGGTGTACAAGGACATGTCATGGATAGGACACGTCACAGATGACATGAGTGTACAAGGACACTGTCACAGATGACATGGGTGTACAAGGACACTGTCACAGATGACATGGTGTACAAGGACACTGTCACAGATGACATGAGTGTACAAGGACACTGTCACAGATAAGATAGGTGTACAAGGCCACTGTCACAGATAACATGAGTGTACAAGGACACTGTCACAGATGACATGAGTGTACAAGGACACTGTCACAGATGACATGAGTGTACAAGGACACTGTCACAGATGACATGGATGTACAAGGACACTGTCACGAGATGAAATGGGTGTACAAGGACACTGTCACAGATAAGATAGGTGTACAAGGACACTGTCATAGATAACACGAGTATATAAAGACACTGTCACAGATGACACGAGTGAACAAGTACACTGTCACAGTGTCACAGAAAAGGGCACTGTTGTGGATGACACAAGTGAACAAGGACACTCACAGAGGACCAATGACTATGAGAACCAAGGACCTTTGGGGACCCACCACGTCTTCAGTGGTCCTCAGACGCAGTAGATGACACGGGTCCCTGACAGTGACGTTGATGACATATATTGTGCCGTTGTCATCGTGTGTCTCCTGTCTGAACCGAGGGGAGCGGTCAGTGCCAGGTCGCAGGTAGAACGCCATCGTGAAGACCAGGAAGTACATTGTGAAGATGAAGAACTGGACGTAGAACCTGCGGACACAAAACACGACTCCGGCAATGGACTAGTGAAAACACTAAAAATCCAGCAACTGTAGGCATTGCCTAGTCTTTATATCGGCAAATCTTTCATTTGATAAAAATAAAGGAAATAGAAACATCTGTTGCTTGATTCCTTGTAATGTTACTGCTATACAGGTCATTGACCATCAAGCCCAACTCACTTGTACCCAAAATCTATCTGTAGACAGGCTCTAAAAAAGAAAGGTTTGCCTCATCCCATATTATGATATTATGATTCCCTGTGTTCATCTAGCTAATTAAATTTCAACTTTCCGTTGGAATCGCTCTACAGATAGGGGTAAAATCAAATATATACCACAGAGCAACAAATGCATATGTGTTTATTTGATGAATTATCACATATGTTAAACACATGGAAAATATATTTTAGTTTATGCCTTGTTTTTGTTCCCTTTAATCATGGTTTTGAATAACAAATTAACCCTTGTCTTTTGATGTCCTCTGTGATGGGTGTCCAATGACCTTGGTGGCAAAACGTATCATTATTAAATCTGGTAACTAGATCTTTGCAGGTTGGCACAGAGTCAGTAATACATAAATCTCGTGAAAGACAGACTTCAAAAGGAGCGAGGCAGGTAACCAGTCATACCTGTATTTGGCAAATGTCTTCCACTTCTCCTCCAGGAGGTGAGAGACCATGCCGTCTATCATGTCCAAGTGACCAGGCTCGTCCTGTGGACACGGCAACAGGTCTTAGCCAGTGGCAAACTCCATGGGTCATCAATGGTCAGTTGGCGGTCAGTCTCTGTGCAGCTGTTGGCCAACTGGTTGGATTGTCCGACAGGTGGTGGACTGGTTAGTCAGTCATTAGTTGGTCTGTCTTTTGGTAAGACTGTCTACCTATCAGTCTGCCATCACATGATCTTTCTAGCTATTGGTCTGTTACCAGTTGGTCTATCTGCCTCGTGGTCATCATCAGATGGTTTGTCTGCGTCTCGTTCTGTAATCAGATGATCTGTCTGCCTCTTTGTCTGTCATCAGATGATCTTTCTGTCTCTTGGTCAGTCATCAGTTGGTCTGTCTGCCTCTCAGTCATCATCAGATGGTCTGTCTACATATGTGTCTGTCATTTGTTGGTCTGTCATCATATGGTCTGTCTGCCTGTTGGTCTGTAATCAGTTGGTCTGTCTGCTTCTCACTCATCATCAGATGGTCTGTCTACATATTTGTCTGTCATTTGTTGGACTGTCACCATACATGTGTTGTATCATGTCACCCTCAGAATCACCTGACCTTGTCATTCACAGGTCACAGTGACAGTGCGGTGAGTTTGGTAAACATTGAGATATACTGTTTCTATTTTTGCACGACACAATTTTGAAATAAAATTAATGTTTAAATTAATGTGAAAAGACCATGTGTGTTGAGATGAGTCTCACCCCGTAGACCACCAGGTACATGGCCGAGTTGACATTGATGTCACCCGTCTCAGAGATTGTGTCAATGTCCAAGAGAGGGTATCCTGCACACGTGACATTGCCGTAGATCCAGTAAACTTCTCGTGCTAGCTCCAAGATGTGTTCATACATCTGGCACAAGACAAACATGCAAATGTGACACATTTTCATTAGTGAGATGTTCAATATAGACTCACGACAAGTGGCTATTGCAGTGACTTAGAACAAGAGTAAAAGCAGGTCATTGCAGGATGCACACAAACACAGACTCAGGACATGGCATTATTTATGTAAAATTATTCAACTACTGGATCAATCATTGAGAATATCACTAGATGGCGCCACAGTAGTCAGTCTTGCGACACAAGTCACACATACACAAACACAAGTCACGCAGACACAAACACAAGTCACGCAGACACAAACACAAGTCACACATACACAAACACAAGTCACGCAGACACAAACACAAGTCACACAGACACAGACACAAACACAAGTCACACAGACACAAACACGAGTCACACAGACACAAGTCACACGGACACTTACGTCCCTTCTTGCAAGTTTTGCAGCGAGTGTCAAAGGAGTCAATCCCTGCGTATTCTTCACGTGCAACTTTGCGCCCAAATACACGAGAAGGTCAAACATCTCCTGTTGAAACATCACGATTTAACTTAAACATTCAACAACAGATTGAATCAATATGTTACATAGCTTCTTTGATTTTAATTCGAAAATTCAGATCTTCCATAACTTGTGAAGATGAGTTCAGATCAGTCATTAATAATAGATCTATAATTGAAATTATTGTCTTTTACACCTAAATAATTATGATATCTCAGTGGTATTTGGAGAAAACAATTATGACGATTGAAAACAATGTTAGATATGTGGTAGAGTGAGGAATAGTGCATTATGTTAGAGCCTTACAACTGTTTCCAACATAAGTGGCACTTCATGCTGGAACATTAGACTAATCTCTTACATGCTGTACACCTGTGGTAAAGTTCACCTGACAATGTTCACAATACACTAAGGATGCATGCAGTTTACATAGGCAGCTAGCTGTCCATCTACACTTGCTGCTAAGTCTAAGACAGTCATAATACATTTACCCCACTAACAGTGGCGCCAGCAACTAATAGGCTACACATGCAGAAACCATGTTAATTTGGCCTTACAAACAAATGGAAAAATTGCTAATTATTTTTTATTGCAGGTAGTTAAAATTATACGTATACAGCTTACAACTCAATCATGAATAATAAACACTGTTGCTATTATTGCATGTGAAATCAGAGGTGACCGTTAGCACCAAATTTCTTAGAAATAGAGGATGGTCAGTAATCAGACCTGTTAAGTCTCCCGCTTTTGGTGGGAGCCTCCCACTTTTGGCACCCATCTCCCGTTCTCCCACGCATGTTACAAAATTTCCAGTTTATCATTCTACCTCCAGTTATTAGTTTTTCACCTTCCTAATATCAGATTATTTATGAGTTGTGTGTGTGTGTGTGTGTGTGTGTGTGTGTGTGTGTGTGTGTGTGTGTGTGTGTGTGTGTGTGTGTGTGTGTGTGTGTGTGTGTGTGTGTGTGTGTGTGTGTGTGTGTGTGTGTGTGTGTGTGTGTGTGTGTGTGTGTGTGTGTGTGTGTGTGTGTGTGTGTGTGTGTGTGTGTGTGTGTGTGTGTGTGTGTGTGTGTGTGTGTGTGTGTGTGTGTGTGTGTGTGTGTGTGTGTGTGTGTGTGTGTGTGTGTGTGTGTGTGTGTGTGTGTGTGTGTGTGTGTGTGTGTGTGTGTGTGTGTGTGTGTGTGTGTGTGTGTGTGTGTGTGTGTGTGTGTGTGTGTGTGTGTGTGTGTGTGTGTGTGTGTGTGTGTGTGTGTGTGTGTGTGTGTGTGTGTGTGTGTGTGTGTGTGTGTGTGTGTGTGTGTGTGTGTGTGTGTGTGTGTGTGTGTGTGTGTGTGTGTGTGTGTGTGTGTGTGTGTGTGTGTGTGTGTGTGTGTGTGTGTGTGTGTGTGTGTGTGTGTGTGTGTGTGTGTGTGTGTGTGTGTGTGTGTGTGTGTGTGTGTGTGTGTGTGTGTGTGTGTGTGTGTGTGTGTGTGTGTGTGTGTGTGTGTCAGTCATTTAATATTCACACTGTTCAGTTGTCTTTGGTTGAGACTGAACTGGTAGTTTAGTTCTTCTTCTGCCTGCCAGGTGGTGTGGTGATCAGGCTGTGCCACATTATTTTAGTGTTGTTTTTTTGGTTTAATCATGACATATGTCTAATGGCCCTAGTGTTCCTTCGCGTCTACCTTTGTTTTTTGTCAGTCAGGAGGAGTGGCATACTAGAGTGGCACACTAACAGGAGGACATTATACCTCACAATTCACTTCCTGAAGAAGGTCAACTCTAAGAGTGTGTACAAGTAACTTAATCTGAATATGTTTATAAATTTAAATCCCATACATTTTCCTAACCATAAGAACAGTTTCGTGAATTCAATGAGATTGATTTTGTAGCCTGAAGTATTCTTGATCTGCTACATTCAGAAAGAATATAATCCCTCTCAGGTGTGGAATCAAATTGTCTGTTCTTTTGTATCCTGTGCAATATCTCCTTCGTCTCTTGTCACACCTTTGCATCTATATTCAATGGTCGAAATGGACATAGGAACTGTTCTGTAAAGACATGTATCAAATGGAGCATGGCTAAGACACGATAATTGACAGCATTGCTAAGACACTTACGATAATTGACAGCATTAGACACCATGGCACCATGGCACCATGGCACCATGCTGTCATCTAGAATATGCTTGGTGGCTTCTATGTAATGTTCAATCTACTCTCATCCTGTAATTCTCTAGTGTAATGTACACTCTGTTTTTTTTTCCATTTGAAATACTTTCCGTGTATTTCCTACAAGTATCACCTCCCGTACAACATGTTTTCACACTAGCCAAACATTCTGATTGGATCATATTAATAACTATTTTTAAACTTATTTCGGATAAACTTGGTATTAACTACAACAAGTCAGAAACATTGCTAACAAATGACCTAACATTGGAGGCAGCTAAACACAAACACATCAAAACAACTCACCAACAGAATGTAACTACAAATAAGAAGGCTATTCTAATACTCAGAAAACATTTATAAGAACTACACACAGTGGACACAGAAATAGTCGTATGCTACGGAATTTGTTGAATGTCCCCTGAACTGTACCTTCACCTGTTGTTTACACTGTGAGAGAGGACGATTGGTGCAGAACACAAATAACAACAAACCAATTAACAGTGCAGGTGAAAACAGGTGAAATAGATACTTTTGCATGTTCACTAAATGACGTCTTTACCCTGTGTGCAACAAGCTCTGTGCAAAACAATGGTGCAATTCTCACTGTCATCACACAGGCACAGTCATGAGTTACAGTGTCACATCACAATATATATATATGTATATAATCTACTATCAGTAGACATCAGAATATACATATGTATATACAGGCCCTGTATACATATATATATATATATATATATATATATATATATATATATAGTACATATAGTTTTTATATAATCTATATATATATATATATATATATATATATATATATTATAATATATACATATATATAATATAATATAATATTAATATACAATCGGGTAAACAGCCATGAGGACTAGATATTACATAATATATATATATATATATATATATATATATATATATATATATATATATATATATATATATATAGCATTTTATCTGTAACAATGCCTTGGAAAACCATGTTATTCTATAAAAAAATGTGTAGAAGTTAAACCTATTTTCAGCGTATTATCTAACTATCCATGGCAACAGAAACACATGTCCATGGCAACAGGGCCACCACTGCGTATCTAAGGCATTGAGTCTACAAGTATCCTGGCGGTGACTGAGGGACAGACCTCGTGCACTGGCAGTGAATGAGGGACAGACCTCGTGCACTGGCAGTGACTGAGGGACAGACCTCATGCACTGGCAGTGACTGTGGGACAGACCTGATGCACTGGCAGTGACTGAGGGACAGACCTTGTGCACTGGCAGTAACTGAGGGACAGACCTCGTGCACTGGCAGTGACTGAGGGACAGACCTCGTGCACTGGCAGTGACTGAGGGACAGACCTCGTGCACTGGCAGTGACTGAGGGACAGACCTCATGCACTGGCAGTGACTGAGGGACAGACCTCGTGCACTGGCAGTGACTGAGGGACAGACCTCATGCACTGGCAGTGACTGAGGGACAGACCTCATGCACTGGCAATGACTGACGGACAGACCTCATGCACTGGCAGTGACTGAGGGACAGACCTCATGCACTGGCAATGACTGACGGACAGACCTCATGCACTGGTAGTGACTGAGGGACAGACCTCATGCACTGGCAATGACTGACGGACAGACCTCATGCACTGGCAGTGACTGAGGGACAGACCTCATGCACTGGCAATGACTGACGGACAGACCTCATGCACTGGCAGTGACTGAGGGACAGACCTCATGCACTGGCAATGACTGACGGACAGACCTCATGCACTGGCAGTGACTGAGGGACAGACCTCATGCACTGGCATTGACTGAGGGACAGACCTCATGCACTGGCAATGACTGACGGACAGACCTCATGCACTGGCAGTGACTGTGGGACAGACCTGATGCACTGGCAGTGACTGAGGGACAGACCTCGTGCACTGGCAGTAACTGAGGGACAGACCTCGTGCACTGGCAGTGACTGAGGGACAGACCTCGTGCACTGGCAGTGACTGAGGGACAGACCTCATGCACTGGCAGTGACTGAGGGACAGACCTCGTGCACTGGCAGTGACTGAGGGACAGACCTCATGCACTGGCAGTGACTGGGACAGACCTGATGCACTGGCAGTGACTGAGGGACAGACCTTGTGCATTGGCAGTGACTGAGGGACAGACCTCGTGCACTGGCAGTGACTGAGGGACAGACCTAGTGCACTGGCAGTGACTGAGGGACAGACCTCATGCACTGGCAGTGACTGAGGGACAGACCTCATGCACTGGCAATGACTGACAGACAGACCTCATGCACTGGCAGTGACTGAGGGACAGACCTCATGCACTGGCAATGACTGACGGACAGACCTCATGCACTGGCAGTGACTGAGGGACAGACCTCATGCACTGGGATGACTGGGACAGACTCATGCACTGGCATGACTGAGGACAGACCTCATGCACTGGCAGTGACTGAGGGACAGACCTCATGCACTGGCAATGACTGACGGACAGACCTCATGCACTGGCAGTGACTGAGGGACAGACCTCATGCACTGGCAATGACTGACGGACAGACCTCATGCACTGGCAGTGACTGAGGGACAGACCTCATGCACTGGCAATGACTGACGGACAGACCTCATGCACTGGCAGTGACTGAGGGACAGACCTCGTGCACTGGCAGTGAATGAGGGACAGACCTCGTGCACTGGCAGTGACTGAGGGACAGACCTCATGCACTGGCAGTGACTGTGGGACAGACCTGATGCACTGGCAGTGACTGAGGGACAGACCTCGTGCACTGGCAGTGACTGAGGGAGAGACCTCGTGCACTGGCAGTAACTGAGGGACAGACCTCGTGCACTGGCAGTGACTGAGGGACAGACCTCGTGCACTGGCAGTGACTGAGGGACAGACCTCATGCACTGGCAGTGACTGAGGGACAGACCTCGTGCACTGGCAGTGACTGAGGGACAGACCTCATGCACTGGCAGTGACTGGGACAGACCTGATGCACTGGCAGTGACTGAGGGACAGACCTTGTGCATTGGCAGTGACTGAGGGACAGACCTCGTGCACTGGCAGTGACTGAGGGACAGACCTAGTGCACTGGCAGTGACTGAGGGACAGACCTCATGCACTGGCAGTGACTGAGGGACAGACCTCATGCACTGGCAGTGACTGAGGGACAGACCTCATGCACTGGCAGTGACTGAGGGACAGACCTCATGCACTGGCAGTGACTGACGGACAGACCTCATGCACTGGCAATGACTGACGGACAGACCTCATGCACTGGCAGTGACTGAGGGACAGACCTCGTGCACTGGCAGTGACTGAGGGACAGACCTCGATGCAAATGGGCAAGTGACCTGACTGGGACAGACCTCGTGCACTGGCAGTGACTGAGGGACAGACCTCATGCACTGGCAGTGACTGGGACAGACCTGATGCACTGGCAGTGACTGGGACAGACCTGATGCATTGGCAGTGACTGAGGGACAGACCTCGTGCACTGGCAGTGACTGAGGGACAGACCTCGTGCACTGGCAGTGACTGAGGGACAGACCTCATGCACTGGCAGTGACTGAGGGACAGACCTCATGCACTGGCAGTGACTGAGGGACAGACCTCATGCACTGGCAATGACTGACGGACAGACCTCATGCACTGGCAGTGACTGAGGGACAGACCTCGTGCACTGGCAGTGACTGAGCGACAGACCTCATGCACTGGCAGTGACTGAGGGACAGACCTCATGCACTGGCAGTGACTGAGGGACAGTCCTCGTGCACTGGCAGTGACTGAGGGACAGACCTCATGCACTGGCAGTGACTGAGGGACAGACCTCATGCACTGGCAATGACTGACGGACAGACCTCATGCACTGGCAGTGACTGAGGGACAGACCTTGTGCACTGGCAGTGACTGAGGGACAGACCTTGTGCACTGGCAGTGACTGAGAGACAGACCTTGTGCACTGGCAGTGACTGAGGGACAGACCTTATGCACTGGCAGTGACTGAGAGACAGACCTTGTGCACTGGCAGTGACTGAGGGACAGACCTTGTGCACTGGCAGTGACTGAGAGACAGACCTTATGCACTGGCAGTGACTGAGAGACAGACCTTATGCACTGGCAGTGACTGAGAGACAGACCTTGTGCACTGGCAGTGACTGAGAGACAGACCTTGTGCACTGGCAGTGACTGAGGGACAGACCTTGTGCACTGGCAGTGACTGAGGGACAGACCTTGTGCACTGGCAGTGACTGAGGGACAGACTTGTGCACTGGCAGTGACTGAGGGACAGACCTTGTGCACTGGCAGTGACTGAGGGACAGACCTTGTGCACTGGCAGTGACTGAGGGACAGACCTTGTGCACTGGCAGTGACTGAGGGACAGACCTTGTGCACTGGCAGTGACTGAGGGACAGACCTTGTGCACTGGCAGTGACTGAGGGACAGACCTTGTGCACTGGCAGTGACTGAGAGACAGACCTTGTGCACTGGCAGTGACTGAGGGACAGACCTCATGCACTGGCAGTGACTGACGGACAGACCTCATGCACTGGCAGTGACTGAGGAACAGACCTCATGCACTGGCAATGACTGACGGACAGACCTCATGCACTGGTAGTGACTGAGGGACAGACCTCATGCACTGGCAATGACTGACGGACAGACCTCATGCACTGGCATGCACATGCAATGACTGCAGTGTCCATGCGATTCTATTACAATTTATTCCATAATATATACAGATGGATAGGTTTGTGTAACTAAATGCTGCAAACTGAATAATTTTTTTAATTTATCTGCAAACGAATAGGTTAGGAAATTCCCAAACATGACGTTACTGTGAGATATTCCCATATCCACTTACTGCATTCAAACTGCATTCAGTTGTGTTTCCGTTCATAATGATGGAATCCTAGATTTAGTTCCTCAAAAGAGCTACGTAGAATAATATTGCTATTTTTGAATTGTTTATATTTTGTCTATTGAAAATGACCAGGCACTTGTATAAAAGTGTATAAAAGCAACATGGACTGTTTTATCATAACCATTACTTCTAATTATAGTATTATTTTTTCAGTTGTTATAGAAATGTCATCAAGACATAAGGCCTGTACAACTGCAACAAGTTATTACAATTTACAAACATACATATTAGCAATTATTATTTTAATACAATTGTTGACTTTTTATAGTTAGGAGTTGTTGTTTTGAAAATAAAATAAAGAATCTTTGTAGTTTCATTTGCTCATGGCTATTTATAGTGTGTGTGTGTGTGTGTGTGTGTGTGTGTGTGTGTGTGTGTGTGTGTGTGTGTGTGTGTGTGTGTGTGTGTGTGCACGCGTGCATGTGATAAGCAAATATGTCCTTTTGTTATGTGATAACAACTCTCACCTTGAAACAATCCTATTCAGCTTTTTGATGTATTTAGGATAAAAATAGATAAAAACATCTAAAATACTCTTTTCGTCAGTGTTGGCTACAGTTGCGTCATCTGATTGTGCAATGTGTATATGACCAATCCGTGCAAACTCAGCACACAGGTTATACAAATCATATATTACTAAGCTGCCAACTGTACACGCAGGATCACACAAACCACAAGACAATGTTACATTAAACAAATGCAAGCACATCTATTTTATCTTGCAATAAAATTAAAAGACTGGGATATGACGAGTTATTTAAAATTATTAACAAAATACCGGTATCTTACCAAGTAATAGTATTGCAATTTTGTACAAAATTATCTCAAAAATTTGATTTTTGTTTAAAACAGGTAATCCTTTTTGTATTTAAAAAATGTACTCTGTTGTGTTGCATTTTGCTGACCTTTATAACGCTGTCCTGGTGCTTTAGTTAGTTGGTTAGTTTCTACTGCAATATTTCCAACCTGGCTGCATTTGAAAGAAACATCTGATTCTGGAGTCAGCTGCAAAACCATGATACACTGTTAAACACATGTCCTCGTCTTTGTGTCGGGGTCAGTGCAGCTGATTATGTCAGTTCCAGCTCTTATCCGCCCTAGCACACCCCCTTCAAAAACTCCTCTTTTAACGTCACCCAATGAAATTGTCACAAGACTGTGGTCGGTCTCTGGTCTGACCGGTCATGTGATATAATATTCTGGGTGACTTCAGCCAGGATGCTTGTCCTCGTGCAAACACAGTCATAAGGACAAGGGGACATTTGTTGTAGAAATACACACACACACATATATATATGTATGTATATATATATATATTATATATATATATATGTATGTATGTGTATATATATATATATGTATGTATGTGTATATATATATATATGTGTGTATATGTATATATATATATATATATATATATATATATATATATATATATAGACAATTAAAAGTTGTTCATTGTTTTGAAAAAGGTAGACAAAGATATATAAAGTATACATTAATTTTATGAATCTTAGTTACTTCAATTAATCGTACCTTCCTGGACAAACTATGCAAGGTACAGGATGGAATTACTGATTGCAAATAATATTTTAATTAAGGTATTTTAACCATAAACATTTATTAATTCTATATTAAATTAATTAATAAAATAAAATAAATATATCAACAATTATTTTAGGTTTACTAATGTTATTACACTTAGCTGCATAGGGTTTAATTTAGGGTGTATGTGTACATTCCCTATATAGGCTTCAATGATGTGATATTAAAAAGTAGTTTCAGCATGTCATATTGCATTAGTCTTGAATAGAGAACTATTTGTGGTGACAATGACATGGACATTAATGCTAATAAAATGCAGTTGGCATGAATGGATGCCTTGTGTCTGCTATAAAGACGGATTGACCACTCAATAATCTTGCACCAAACATTAACAATTTTTATTCAGATATTGACTGAAATAACGCTGTATATGTGATATTTATTCAACAAGCACGGCCACGATCAATAGACATCCAGTGACATTTGCATGAAGAACTGCAGGGAACTCAACAAACAGCGACAACAGGTTTAATGGGTTAATAAACAATGGTAACGTATTTTGTGGGTAAAATATTTAATAATATAATTACGGCTTAATAAACAAGGATAAGATGTTTATTGGTTAATAAATCACAATAACATATTTAACGGGTTAATAAACAATGGTAGCATATTTTGTGGGTACAATATTTAATAATATAATTATGGCTTAATAAACAAGGATAAGATTTTTATTGGTTAATAAACCATGATAACATATTTAATGGGTTAATAAACAATGGTAGCATATTTTGTGGGTACAATATTTAATAATATAATTATGGCTTAATAAACAAGGATAAGATTTTTATTGGTTAATAAACAATGACAACATATTTAATGGGTTAATAAACAATGACAACATATTTAATGGGCAAAATCTTTAATAATCTATGGCTTAATAAACAATGTTAATATGCTTACTGGTTAATAAATTTACATGTTTAATGGATTAATAAACAATGATAACATGCCTAATGGGTAAATAAACAATGTTTACCGATTTGTCGTGGATGACAAGTAGGTGGAGCACTGTGTTGCCATTGGAGTCCTGGAGGTTGGGGTTGGCGCCCTTCGCAACCAACAGGCGCACACACTCCTCTTGTCCCAGACACGCCGCAAAGCCAAGAGGGTATTCACCCCAGTAGCTGTACCTGAATCACAGAGCCAAGAGGGTAATCACCCCAGTAGCTGTACCTGAATCACAGAGCCAAGAGGGTATTCACCCCAGTAGCTGTACCTGAATCACAGAGCCAAGAGGGTATTCACCCCAGTAGCTGTACCTGAATCACAGAGCCAAGAGGGTATTCACCCCAGTAGCTGTACCTGAATCACAGAGCCAGGAGGGTATTCACCCCAGTAGCTGTACCTGAATCACAGAGCCAAGAGGGTATTCACCCCAGTAGCTGTACCTGAATCACAGAGCCAAGAGAGTATTCACCCCAGGAGCTGTACCTGAGTCACAGAGCCAAGAGAGTATTCACCCTAGGAGCTGTACCTGAGTCACAGAACCAAGAGGGTATTCACCCCAGTAGCTGTACCTGAGTCACAGAGCCAAGAGGGTATTCACCCCAGTGGCTGTACCTGAGTCACAGAGCCAAGAGGGTATTCACCCCAGTAGCTGTACCTGAATCACAGAGCCAAGAGAGTATTCACCCCAGTAGCTGTACCTGAGTCACAGAGCCAAGAGGGTATTCACCCCAGGAGCTGTACCTGAATCACAGAGCCAAGAGGGTATTCACCCCAGTAGCTGTACCTGAATCACAGAGCCAAGAGGGTATTCACCCCAGTAGCTGTACCTGAATCACAGAGCCAAGAGGGTATTCACCCCAGTAGCTGTACCTGAATCACAGAGCCAAGAGGGTATTCACCCCAGTAGCTGTACCTGAACAGAGCCAAGAGGGTATTCACCCCAGTAGCTGGACCTGAATCACAGAGCCAAGAGGGTATTCACCCCAGTAGCTGTACCTGAATCACAGAGCCAAGAGGGTATTCACCCCAGTAGCTGTACCTGAATCACAGAGCCAAGAGGGTATTCACCCCAGTAGCTGTACCGGAATCACAGAGCCAAGAGGGTATTCACCCCAGTAGCTGTACCCAAATCACAGAGCCAAGAGGGTAATCACCCCAGTAGCTGTACCTGAGTCACAGAGCCAAGTTTTTATTCGGTTTACTCATTTTTAAGCCCATATATATATATATATATTGTACCTAAAATAATTGCATTCAAATACACACATCCAGTGCTTTTACAGATTTGATTCACCCTTCATAGTCTTAATAAAAATTCCCTTTGTTTGCTAGAAATGAACGCAGCAGATTTCTAACAAAGTCTAGTGGACATGGTTTGATGTGTGTACCTGATAGAGGGTGGCTCTCATTAGGACAACAGCTACAGCCAGTTTTCCCAATTCAAAATGTGATATAGCTATACACACAATGTCAAGGTGACAATACAGATTCCAACTGCACAAATGTGACATTTGACACAAGGGATGAAGGACAAATAAGGTAACGACCGTGTGGCAGCTGGTTTTTTTGATGTAACAAATTTTTTCTCAAATACACAATCAAAAAAGTTCACACCAGATGCAAACAGGCACTGATAATGGTTATCAGAACTGTTAGTAAATTATGGTGTGACCCCATGATGTGACATACATGGTGTGGCCCCCATGATGTGACCCCCATGGTGTGAATCCCACTGTGCGACTCCAAAAATGTGAACTTCATTCTGTGAACTCAATCGTGTAAACACCATAGTGTGAACTGCGTAGTGTGATGCCCACAGTGTGATCCCCACTGTCTGATCCTCACTGTGTTAACCCCACTGTGTGATCCCACAGTGTGATCCTCACAGCGTGATCCTCACTGTGATCCTCAAGTGTGATCCTCAAGTGTGATCCGACAGAAGATGAACCTACTAGAACTTGCTGCCCAATAGGGTCAAACAGGAAACACACACACACACATATCACTCACCCGTCATAATTTGTCTCAATGGGCAGGTCAAACCACTCATGTTCGTAGTTACTTCTCATCTGAGCCTTCTGGTCGTCGGGGGTGAAGAAGTTGCCACACGCCCTCTGGTTGTGGTCAGCCCCCTTGCCCAGCAGGAACTTCACCATGGCGGGGTCCTCGTTGACGATAGCCATGTGAAGGGCATTCTCTCCTGCATACAGTGACAGCCAACCCTCAGACACTACGCATGAAGGGTGTCACGGTAAGGGTGTCACGGTGAAGGGTGTCACAGTAAGGGTGTCACGGTGAAGGGTGTCACGGTGAAGGGTGTCACGGTGAAGGGTGTCACGGTGAAGGGTGTCACGGTGAAGGGTGTCACGGTGAAGGGTGTCACGGTGAAGGATGTCACGATGAAGGGTGTCACGGTGAAGGGTGTCACGATGAAGGGTGTCACGGTGAAGGGTGTCACGGTGAAGGGTGTCACGATGAAGGGTGTCACAGTGAAGGGTGTCACAGTGAAGGGTGTCACAGTGAAGGGTGTCACAGTGAAGGGTGTCACAGTAAGGGTGTCACGATGAAGGGTGTCACAGTGAAGTGTTATAAACAACATCAGGGAAATCTCACACAAACCAGACTGAAAGGTTTATTTTAAAGAATGTTGAACTAAGATATTACGTGACAAATCCCAATCACACGATGTATACAAAAGTATGGTTTTATTTCTACATATATTTGTAGGTAAAATTATTATTATTTTAGTATGTTTTATTGTAGTACTGTATGTAGTTGTATTCTACTAATATTAATTCATATTTTAGGAACAATTCAATTGATTTAAAAGTTTTTAGTTACCACTTAAATATTTACATTAATAAGATTACATCAATAAGATTGATGTGGGTTTGGAGAGACAACGGGATGAGAGCTCCCTGTGCCCTGTGTAGAGGTTAGGATCAGGTGCAGTACTGTCCAACCACGCTCTCTATTTGTTCTCCCTGTGACTTCCTGTCACCAGTCGAATCTCTCCATCTTTCATCCTTACTTGATTATCTCATGTCCGTCTCACACTGTCCTCTCTCAGCCGTTGTCTCCTATTCTTCTGCCTCCTTCATTTAGATCCACCTCTGTTAATTTTGCATGTTCGCCTGCGCCAGTCCTACCTGTCTATTTCACCTGTTCTCATCCACCTTCCTGTGGAAAGATAAGCTGTTGTGCAGCAGTGTCTATTCCTCAGGATGATCAAAGGGCTTTACACTTTACTCCCAGGCAGACCTGTTTAATCAAACACCTTCCTATCTGGGAAGAATTCAGCCATTCTTGATTTCATCCAACAACGGTCATTCTCCTTATGTCCAGTGTCTTTGTTCCCGTGAATCAGACCCTGTTGTTTTCACAAACCTGCAGCTTCTGCCAACTGTGAGTGGGATACAACATGTGTTCAGCTTCAGTCAACCTACCGTAGTAAACGTTACTGATGTAGAAGTCATTGATCATGCCAGGGTAGTGGTGGAGCAGGCGCTTGGCAAGGTCAGCGTGGATGGACGTTGCGTTGAGCAGACAGACGTGTAACAAGGTCTCTCCCACGTCTCCGCGCTCCTCCAGTTTCCAACACACGTCCTTGTACAGTGAGCCTTCGAACATAACACACTTATACAGTGAACCTGCGAACACAACATACTTAAAAAATAAAATAAAGGCAAGTTCTTATATAGCGCAGTATCCGGCCCTCGGGACTGCTCACAGCGCTTTTACACTTTACTTCCATGACAGACCTACTCAATCAAACACAGTCTCAACTTCTCTGGGAAGAATCCAGCCATATGCAACAATTAATGCACGAAGACTGCTCGTACACATATCCACCAATGTCTATAGCCAGGTACTCATTTATACAGATGAGTGAACTGGAGCAATGTAGAGTGAAACACTTGCCCAAGGTTTTAACACTGCAGCACAGGATTAAAACCCGGTTTCTCGTAGTCGAGAGTCTCTCTCGGAGTTCTACCCCTGAGCCATTGCACTCTACAACTCAACTTATACAGTGATCGATCGAGTCAGTCATGTCCGCCAACTTACAGTTATGTCCGCAAACCCAACACACTTATACAGTTAATCCACAAACCCAACACATTTATACAGTAAATCCACATACACAACTCACTTATACAGTGAATCCACAAACCTTGCACAGACAATACGACGAATCTAGTCTGGGCCATTTAAGTCAAGATTACTTATAATAAGTCATAGCTATTATTGTTACCTTGTTTTCGTAGATGCTTGTCATCGTCGGTCACCAAAGCCTCCACCTCCAAGCCTCGTTTCTTCTTCCCGCTGATGGACGCTAAACCCTGCTCCTTGCAGCGAGCCTCCACAATCTCGTTGATGTGAATTATTTTTCCTTTGCCATCGTCGTACAAGAATCGTTTCAGTTCGTCCCGTATTTTGTCGTCCAGTTCCTGGTAATTTTTCGTTCGATTCGCTTTTTTCATCAACTCGACGAGTTCGCCGCCGCCTTTCAGGTCCGTGTATTTGTAAATTTCCCTCTTGCCTTCCGCTTGCTTTTTGATGCCACTCGTCACCTGCGTGTGCGTATTCCCCATATCGGCTGTTGTTGTTGTTGTATAACTACCTCACAGTTGCATGATAGTGTGATGGCCAGACATGACGCTGATAACTTTATGAATAGAACCAAGCACCTGCATCCCTGGTAGTCGCCATGATAACTAATATAAACAAGCCTAACGGCGCATGGCGCCTTATTTATTCGCGACGTCATTTCCGTTTTCTCCATGACGATGAGGACGCGCGGAAGTAGATTCTTTTCAAGCCCGCTACATTTGATCAATAGCACTGCGCGTTTCTATTGGACAGCTGGCCGCGCAAGCCGGCGTCCAGTGTGGTGATCTATTGACAGGTCGGAAGGTAGCAACCTGCCCCTAACAACGAAAACAGCGCACCTAAAACTGTTGATCCGTTCACCGTGGCAGTCCCTGTCCCACTGTGCCTTCGGGTTCCCACCGAATAAGTGAAAATGACGACGATTGCTTTCGGCGGCGGTCCCACCGTCGACCAACGGAGGGACTTTGCAAACCTCCAGGACGGGTCCCACGTACCAGGGTAAGTTCTGTTCCAGGCTACTTGTATACTGAAGAAGTCGGTTTTGCCCGCGGCCCTATCGTGAGAGGTAAATCTCACGATACACCCACGTACGGATGTGGCGTACCAAAAATAATTATAGCATAATTAAATAATAATTAAATGTACTTATAAAAATTAGTTCAAGCTGTGCTTGGAGAAGGGGGTTAGCTATATATGGCTTATTCTATGTAGTCGATCAAGTTACAGAAGCTATATTGCAATGCTAAGTATGGCTACATGGTGTGTCAAATCAACATGCAGTGTTGGTGATCAAGTTAATTATGGCGGGTATTCGGGTTACACAATCAACTTAAGTTCAGTTGCGTAATTAAATTCTGTGTGATACCTTTTAAACTGTTTGTGCAAGTTGAGATGTACTGTACAATACCGATGTGTGTCTGTGTAATGTTTGTCACTGTGTTATATGTATCTATGGTATATGTGTTACATTAAAAACATATTAGAAGTAACATTTGTATTAATTTGTAAAATTGTAAAAAAAAATATATGTTAGAACTTATAATGTCAGTAACACACAACCACAAATATAATATACACTTAATTGTATTAGGAATTAAAGGGACATACATTTGTAAATATGTAAGGTAATAATATAAGGAGTAATTAACTTTGAAGCATACATTTGTAAACATGTTAGATAATAATATAGGGAGTACCTTTGAATTATAAAAAAACAGACTGTTCTGGTCAGATTTTTCTATTGATGACTATATTTATTGAACATCGAATATAAGAAATAGTTGAACCTTCTCCCACCATAGGCCTATATACTGGGTGTCCACTGTACATAATAGTCAGGCTGTTGCTGTTCATAACTGCATGCAAAGGTCACATACCCCTACCCATGATAAGGGCATATACAATATCAAAATGTATGCTTTTGATCTATGGAAAAATTTAATAAAACATAGAAACAATTTTACTATTATATCTTGTGACAATTGCCCCAAAATGTTACCAAAATGCACATGAATGCTGCAGTAAAAATGCAGCCTTGTTCTAGGGAGAGGTCCTCAAAATAATACATTGTCTTGGGAACCTCTGTAATAATATTGACCCTTGTTGATCTAGGGAGCCTCAATCAAAAGGCAGTAAACTCTCATGGTTCATGGGTGCAAGTACATCCCTGGGGTTTATGGGTCCAAGTACACCCATGGGTTCATGGGTGCATGTACACCCCTGGGGTTCATGGGTGCATGTACAACCATGGGGTTCATGGGTCCATGCAAGTACACCCCTGGGGTTCATGGCTCCAAGATTTCTTTTTGTTGTTAGGAAATTAAGTTACTTTGGAGCATAGTGTATGTGAAATATTGTATCCGTCACATACTGTGCTCCAAAGTAAGTTAATTTCTTACCTAACTTTATCTGTTGTGGGGTGGAATTTTATATCTTAACGGAAGTCTCCCCGAACTCACATGTCAAATATGTTTTCACTGTATATATTTTGCAGTTAGAAATCAAATAAATTATGTTGTTCTTTGCATTGAGCACAGTGGCTCAGGAGTAGAGCTTCGGACTCCCGACTAAGAAGGCCCGGGTTCGAATCCTGTGCTGCATTGTTAAAACATTGGGCCGTTTTTTTTACTCTACATTGCTCCAGTTCACTCAGCTGTATAAATGAGTACCTGGCTATAGACATTGGTGGATGTGTATACGAGCAGCCTTCACGCATTAATTGTAGAATATGGGTGGATGCTTCCTAGAGAAGTTGAGATGGTGTCTGATTGAACAGGTCTGTCAGGGAAGTAAAGTATAAAGTACGTTGAGCAATCCTGAGGATTGGATACTGTGCTATATAAGAACTTTCTTTGTTTACAGTTATGGTGGCTATTGTCCTCATCTAAAATACAGAGTAGGCAAGACATATGGACAAGACACACATGAACTCGCCCAGGTAAGTTATTTTATTAACTGTGTATACAGACTCATTTTTCTGCCATGCCGTCATCTGAAAATTCGACAACTAGTTTTGGTCGTCTTAAATTTAGTCTTTTTCATATGTGTCAACATTGTTGTTCAGTTTATTGTTTCAAAGTTTAGACTGATTTTCATACTGATATCCATTTAAAATACAAATCACCTACAACGGTAATACGCATGTATATACGGATCTAAGAATACTGTAAATGGTACAGTGCTAGTAGCACAGAATCTTATCAGTAACACAGTTTGTTTATTTTATGTCTCATTGCATAAAAATATGATTCCGTTTTGCGTACACACAAAAACAGGATAATATTGACTGTGTGTAATTCTAGAGAAATTTCTTAATGTCCCAATATATTTCTGGTCAAAGTCAATTTATGTTATAAAAAAGTGCCTATGACCAAAACATATTGGGCTCATTAAATTGTTGTCTACAGTTGTCTACATCACTATTATGCACTTGAAATGTGAGTCCACAGACAGAGTAAATAAAACAATGTTTCTGTCTGATGGGTGGGTGGGTGGGTGGGTGGATGCATGCATGCATGCATGCATGCATGTGTATGCCAGGCCTTCCCATAGTCACATATATACATTACAAAATGTAATAAACACATGGAATAAAAAAAAATTATTCAAATATTTTATATTATGAATAACAAATACTAAATAATTATGATCATAAAAAAACTGGGTCCAAATAAACAGTTCCTCTGTGGAGGTAAGACATTTAAAATCAAATTAATATGTTTTAAACATAATTTTGTTCAAATTTTTCTTGCCTTTGTTGAATGTAGAAATATGATGCATACAAGCCAATGGATGCTCTCACCCCCCGACCCAAGATTGTACTACGGAACGGATTGCCAGAGAGCACAGGGGACAACCGATACACGTCTGACATGGTCCCTGGATACACCGGTAGGCAATACATGGTCCCTCGATACACCAGTAGGCAATACATGGTCCTTCGATGCACTGGTAGGCAATATCTGGTCCCTCGATACACCAGTAGGCAACACATGGTCCTTCGATACACCAGTAGGCAATACATGGTCCTTCAATACACCGGTAGGCAATACATGGTCCCTCAATACACCAGTAGGCAATACATTGGTCCTTCGATACACCGGTAGGCAATATATGGTCCCTCAATACACCAGTAGGCAATACATGGTCCCTCGATACACTGGTAGGCAACACATGGTCCCTGGATACACCAATAGGCAATACATGGTCCATATATATATATATATATATATATATATAATATATACAGATAGGCAATACATGATCTATGTATATATAGATAAGCAATACATGATCCATATATATACAGATAAGTAATACAGATCCATGTATGTACAGATAAGCAATACATGGTCCATGTATATACAGATAAGCAATACATGGTCCATGTGTATACAGATAAGCAATATATCAACCATGTATATACAGATAAGCAATACATGGTCCATTTGCCACTTCTCAGACCATTCGGTCAACTTATTAAGATCATCTTGTAAATGCTGTCTATCTGTATCACTTTAAATTTTTCTAAACTTTTCTATTTTTGTAAGTGTTCTTGCTTGTTATATCATCATTCAATCATTGATATATAATTTTATTAAGAATAAAATATGACCCAATTCTGATCCCTGCAGTACTCCACTCAAAACTGATTTCCAGTTTGATACCTCCCCATCGGCTACTACTCTTTGTCTTCTATCAATAAGCCATTTTTCGACACAGTTAATCATACCATTTCCTATGCCATGGGCCTTTAGGTTAAGTAGCAATCTTAGTTACTACAAGTGTCTGTTCCTTACGGCAAGGGTGACACCTCCTATGTTTCATTTTGTTCATCTAATATTACATTTTTATGACTACAACATGTGTATTGAAAGTTTACTGCCTGCCAATTTGTGTTTAGTTACTTTATTAACTAAGCTTGGAACAATATTTGCAATTTGAAAGATTCTGCCCGCATTGCATTCAAATGATAAACAAAACATTCAGTTTCAAAACAAAATCGATTGGCAATAATGCAGAGGCAAGGAGGGTTAATTGCAATGCCCCTTGATGTTTCACTTTCCCACGTTTTAGACAGCAGACTTACAAATTACTGCTCAGAGCAGACTTTAAACTTAATCAGCCTTCTTTTTGTATCTGATCTGTTCCAGTGTTTACTAAAATCCCCTCTCGTTGATAGCTATATGAAGTGGCAGTCAATTGCTAAAGTACCTGAGTATTTAAAATGTTTAATCATGACTGTGGCCATAATTTAAGAAGTTGTGCTCGTAAACTAGAACAATAAATCATAAAGTATATATCACCAAGTAGATAACGACATGATTAACAGCTTGTTTCTTAGTGTATGCATCTTTGTTATTTATTATCTTTGGAATGATCACAGTGGCATGTCACATAGTGTAGCTAATGAAGCCAGTTCAGTTGAGGTAGTGGAGAGGTCAGCCTTCCTGGACACGACTGGACAGAGGTAATATCCATTTTGGCTAAACTGCAATTAATTAGGGCAATTACAGAGAGTGTGTATGTTTGTGCAGTGATCCGGACTGTTGCAGTTGGCTTGTGTTGATTGTTGGAGTAACTGGTAGCAGGTGATACTAATTGCAGCTGGCCAATAACGTGAGAATGCTGGAACACAATTGAACTTGGACAAGTTTCCAATGTTGATTAACCTCTAATTATGTACCATATTGCCATTGCATTTGACCTGAGGTTTTATTGCGTTATTGCGGCCAAGTTCCGATAGCCAATTTGATGCATAAATTGTACAGAATGAATGTAGGTTGGATTCGTGTAAACTGCATACATTTGTTAAGATCTAGGTCAGTAGTGACAGACAAGTGAGATGTGGATGTATCACTGAAATGTTGGTTAAACAGATTAATTAATATGATATATTGTCCCCAGAAGAACATTTCAAAAGTGTAATGAGCTCTGTTCATGACAACTGACAAGTGTTCTGGTGGCACACTTGGTGTTGAAAGATTTTGGCATACAAAGTCACAGTCAACGAGAGAAACCAACATGGCAGGTTTATGAGGTCATAAGAATATTACTAGTGAAATAATAGCCAAGTATAGTTTAACAGAGTGTCTGTTTGTTTGTTTGTTTGTTTGTTTGTTTGTTTGATTGTTTGTTTGTTTTGTTTGTTTGTAAATGTGTTACTACAATATATATATATATAAACTATGAGTTCCCTAGCATACTTAAGCTTGCTGCCTACATATATTTAAATTGTGGAGAACTATTTTAATTCAGCAGTTCAATACTTAAAAACATTGCCGAGCTGTCACTCAGGTCCCAGAATAGCAAGTTTGGATAATGCATAGTAGTTTAAAGCGACATGATCAATTCTTTACTTTTTATTTTTATTGCAAAATCATGTTAATCAGTATAAGTTATAACTATTGTAGCGTCCTGACCGCCAATAAATGTTTTATCGAAACAGAACTGACTTCGTAATGTTAAACGTTTGTTTATAAGAATCCTGACACTGTCACTCAAATCGCCATGAGTGACACCTACCCTTTGACCTTTATCAACTGGGAGCTGTGCACCTGGCTAGGTGTGGCGTTAGTGGCGTCAACTTGTGTTCACATGATACTGCATCGCGTGATCATGCATTTCCTTCTGGGCTTTTAGCCACATCTATAACGGTTTCGAAAACGCATCGTGGTCGATGTGTACACAGAGTTAAGTGCCCTTACTCTGTCTATTTTCAACTCCTAAATGGTACATGAAAACATATCTTGACTGTCTTTAAGCTATAATAGGTATAATGTATACCGTATAACATGATTTTGCAATAAAAATTAAAAGCCACAAACGGACCATGTCGCTTTAAGTTTCCCGAAGGGGTGAGATGACATGTCACATGATATATTTCCATCTCACTCCTGGTAACTGGACTTGAGGCCATGTCTTCAAAAGTGGCACACTGCCATGTCAGCAAAGTGACAATGAAGTGTCAATGAATTGGTTCCTCCAGTTGCACAAATAACTCAGTTTGGACCGTCAGTGTGTTGTAACAGTCAGTGTGTTGTAACAGTCAGTGTGTTGAAACAGTCAGTGTCGTATAACAGTCAGTGTGTTGTAACAGTCAGTGTGTTGTAACAGTCAGTGTGTTGTAACAGTCAGTGTCGTGTAACAGTCAGTGTCGTGTAACAGTCAGTGTCGTGTAACAGTCAGTGTGTTGTAACAGTCAATGTGTTGTAGCAGTCAATGTGTTGTAACAATCAGTGTGTTATGACAGTCAGTGTGTTATGACAGTCGGTGTGTCATGACAGTCAGTGTGTCATGACAGTCAGTGTGTTATGACAATTGGTGTGTTATGACAATTGGTATGTCATGACAGTGTGTTATGACAGTCAGTGTGTCATGACAGTTGGTGTGTTATGACAGTCGGTGTGTTATGACAGTCAGTGTGTCGTAGCAGTCAATCTGTTGTAACAGCTAAATTGTATATCGTATGATATGATTTTATGATAATCATAAATGAAATGAACCCGTCACATTTTCGTTATTTGGATCTGTCGTCCTCCGGTACCTGTCTGAAGCATTTCTACCCCCGTGTGGTTGTGGGGGTGGACAGGTATAACAAGACCACCACTGGTCACATTATGTAGTCAACCTAGTGAGGCTGCTTTAGTGTGAGAACAGTGCATAGGAAATCTGTGTACAGCATATTAGGGAGTGGTCAGGAGAGAGTGGTCAGGAGAGAGTGGTCAGGAGAAAGAGTGGTCAGGAGAGAGTGGTCAGGAGAGAGTGGTCAGGAGAGAGTGGTCAGGAGAGAGTGGTCAGGAGAGAGTGGTCAGGAGAGAGTGGTCAGGAGAGAGTGGTCAGGAGAGAGTGGTCAGGAGAGAGTGGTCAGGAGAGAGTGGTCAGGAGAGAGTGCTCAAGAGAGAGTGGTCAGGAGAGAGTGGTCAGGAGAGAGTGGTCAGGAGAGAGTGGTCAGGAGAGAGTGGTCAGGAGAGAGTGCTCAGGAGAGAGTGTCAGGAGAGAGTGGTCAGGAGAGAGTGCTCAGAGAGAGTGGTCAGGAGAGAGTGGTCAGGAGAGAGTGGCTCAGGAGAGAGTGGTCAGGAGAGAGTGGTCAGGAGAGAGTGGTCAGGAGAGAGTGGTCAGGAGAGAGTGGTCAGGTAGAGAGTGGTCAGGGAGAGTGGTCAGGAGAGAGTGTCAGGAGAGAGTGTCAGGAGAGAGTGCTCAGGAGAGAGTGGTCAGGAGAGAGTGGTCAGGAGAGAGTGGTCAGGAGAGAGTGGTCAGGAGAGAGTGGTCAGGAGAGAGTGGTCAGGAGAGAGTGCTCAGGAGAGAGTGGTCAGGAGAGAGTGGTCAGAGAGAGTGTCAGGAGAGAGTGGTCAGGAGAAGTGCTCAGGAGAGAGTGTCAGGAGGAGTGGTCAGGAGAGAGTGGTCAAGAGAGAGTGGCCAGGAGAGAGTGGTCAGGAGAGAGTGGTCAGGAGAGAGTGGCCAGGAGAGAGGGATCCAGCAGAGAGTGTCAGGTAAGTGGTCAGGTGTACAGTGGTACACGACAGATGGTCTGATTACCAATCTACTGGTAACTGACAGGTTTGTACCAGATACATGCCAAGCCGTACTAAGTGGTGAACGTGACAGGTGGACTTACGTGCATACACACCCACGTCAACCAGTACTACTTGGTAAGTGACACGGTGTACCATGATACACACACATGCCAACCAATACTACTTGGTAAGTGACAGGGTGTACCATGATACACACCCACGCCAACCAATACTACTTGGTAAGTGACAGGGTGTACCATGATACACACCACATGCCAACCAATACTACTTGGTAAGTGACAGGGTGTACCATGATACACACACATGCCAACCAATACTACTTGGTAAGTGACAGGGTGTACCATGATACACACCCATGCCAACCATACTACTTGGTAAGTGACGGTGTACCATGATACACACCACCAACCAGTACTACTTGGTAAGTGACAGGGTGTACCATGATACACACCCAGCCAACCAGTACTACTTGGTAAGTGACAGGGTGTACCATGATACACACCCATGCCAACCAGTACTACTTGGTAAGTGACAGGGTGTACCATGATACACACCCATGCCAACCAGTACTACTTGGTAAGTGACAGGGTGTACCATGATACACACCCATGCCAACCAGTACTACTTGGTAAGTGACAGGGTGTACCATGATACACACCCACACCAACCAGTACTACTTGGTAAGTGACATGGTGTACCATGATACATACCCACACCAACCAGTATTACTTGGTAAGTGACAGGGTGTACCATGATACACACACCAACCAGTATTACTTGGTAAGTGACAGGGTGTACCATGATACACACACCAACCAGTATTACTTGGTAAGTGACAGGGTGTACCATGATACACACACCAACCAGTATTACTTGGTAAGTGACAGGGTGTACCATGATACACACACCAACCAGTATTACTTGGTAAGTGACAGGGTGTACCATGATACACACACACCAACCAGTATTACTTGGTAAGTGACAGGGTGTACCATGATACAACACACACACACACACACACACACACACACACACACACACACACACACACACACACACACACACACACACACACACACACACACACACACACACACACACACACACACACACACACACACACACACACACACACACACACACACACACACACACACACACACACACACACACACACACACACACACACACACACACACACACACACCAACCAATACTTCTTGGTAAGTCAAAAGAGTCTTCTATGATATATGTATCCATGTACTGTGGTGAAGAAGCAGCTCTGTGTTAATCTGGATTTCAGAGACCATTGATCCTGACCTGTCTGTCCATTGATCCTGACCTGTCTGTCCATTGATCCTGACCTGTCTATCCATTGATCTTGACCTGTCTGTCCATTGATCCTGACCTGCCTGTCCATTGATCTGTCCATGTGTCTTGTGCAGCGGATCGTCGTAGCCAGCTGGAGCCTCCCATGCCCGGATACAATGGCTACATCCCCCGGATCTACACGACGGAGATGGGCCTGGGCTGTCGGTACAACAACATGACTCGCAACGGACTGCACATGTTCCGCGCGGAACAGGACGCACACTTCGAGACGATGCGTCAACCCGTCAGTGTGAAGGCGTACGTTTCACCGCACTCATATCTCAGTTGGTGTGACATTGTTTCCTGTGAAACCTTAGTTAAATACAGCTCCTCTCAGTGTAATTACAAGACACATTTTACTGTGTCATCACTTCAGCAATGCACTAAACAAATAGTTCTATAGATTGGTGTAGGGATACATAACATGTGCAAAATATAAAACCTGATGAGTATTGAATAATTTGTTTGATGTGTAATTGCACGTACCTGGTAGATTTTTTTTGCTGGGTCCTCTCACTGCTGTGAGAACCTGGCTAACACCAGTGGTGGATGTTTGATGAAGTAATCGTTTGGCATTGTGAGCAGTCCTGAGGATGTTGAGTTAGAGCTCAACTTTCTGTGACGTCACATACAGTGACTGTTTGTCTGTGTGTCCCACACAGGCCACCAACACCTGTGAAGGGTCCCACGGCAACGTACAGCCAGAGGGTCTACCTGCCTGATGGCATGATCCCCAAGTACACCGGCTACGTACCACGTAAGTACTCCTTGATCTACCTGTCTGATGACATGATCCCAAGTACACCAGCTACGTAAGTGGTCTTTGGGTGGCATTGATCTGGGCAGCACGGACGTGCAGTGGGAAGTCATGTTGTATCCATTCTGGTTTAGTACACCTCTCAGCTTGTCTACGTGATGATTTAGACACCAACAAAATGTAATTATCATTATAGCTAGCAAAATACACAACCCCAGGTGTTGATAAATCCATGCATATGTTTTTAATCACACTTTTAATTCATTCACTATTTACGTGTTTTTTATTAAAATTCGAAAAGTCGATATCACCTCATGCGTACGCACAACAAATAACAATCTATGGAACATTACCGGGAGGTTTGGTCTACCACATGACATGACATGAATCCCAGGTTTAGAAAAAATTTAACTTCTAGATACATATTACCGATAATGATTCTTTTTGTGATAAATATTTGACCGGCATTGCTTTTGTGTATGCAACGAATGTCAGTGGAGGTTTTATGGTTGTTGTTTGCAGGAAGACGATATCACTTTGGGAACACGTACGGTGACACCACCCGCTCACTGGATGTCTGTGCCCACCCCCTGGAGAACTACGGGGCGTTTATGAAGGGGCGTGTGACTGTCGCAAACTCTATCTTATAATGGCGGGTCAAGGGCGAGATTGCCTGATCTGTTCTAGCCACCTGAGAGTCTATCAGCAGCTGGGGCAGTAACCTGATTGGTCGACTGTTTCGTCGCCAACCAATTCTTTCTGACCAACTGGAGGAATCAGCCACTGTGATATGCGGTTTTGTATTTGCCAGAATAAGGCGTTTTACGAGAAACCGGGTTTTTTCTTGGGCTATAATTAACAACATGTTGTGTATATGGGCTGCACAGTGGCACCCCCTGTGGGTCAAGACGCACGGGGTTTTCTGTCCGTCAATTGTTGATGCGATTCCCCAGTGTACATGCCACGTATTAGGATGTCTGAGGACCTCTGTGGGTCTGAGTCGATGACACTCGGCTACTCTTGTTTCTACTGCTCTCTCTCATGAAGACACTTTGACGTCGTAAAAAACAGAAAACTACAAAATCATGCATTCAGGAAATATTGACAGGCCACTGGATGAGTAAAAAAATAGCATACGGTCATACGTAACAGATTGCAGTACGTGGAAAAACAAACTAATCAAATCTTCCGTCATTTGTTACTGGTCGGTTTCTTAAAATTGTGCTAACAAAATTGCGACGGCACTTAATTGTGACCGATTTTAGTAAGAAAGGCATTTAATTGTTAAGCGCAGTGGTTCTTTTCCAATGTTGACCCCCGTTGTAAAGATCAGATATATTTACCTGGTTGTGGCGACGTCTTCTCACATTACGTGTCTCCCTGTGTGACGTACAGCGAGTTCAGTGGAGCTACTATTGTGATGTGGGAGACCTAAAAATATCCTGTCCACAAATTAGGTTGCTTCAGACAGAGTTGCGGGGGGGGCACTATTATCACTTTATATCGGGGTTTGAGATCAATTTACAGGCTTAATTGACCATTGTCAAAATTTGTATGTGATGCACGTGTCGGTGGGAGCCTACAATTTAGACAATTTATTTGTGATGTTTTTTCTCATTTTATTCACCACATCCTTTGAGGGCAAAATGTCTTCAATTGTTTGGCTGGTGGGCAGCCAAATAAACCGATAATATCATCTAACCAACAAACTTGCCTGGGCAAAGGGTTTGTCGTTATATAGCATATAAACCATTTTGTTACGTATTGCAACAGTTAAACATGTCATCTTCATCCAGTTAGAATACAATTATTATAGAACTTTATTATACCTTTATTATATAACGTTAACTGTACGCTTGCAGTATTATTTATTTTCCCTCAACGCAACTAATTTTTATAATATTGCGGGTTCTCGGTGCCTCAGCTGAAGCAAAAATCAGGTCACGTGATATTCTCAGACACAAAATCATGTATACTGGTGCAGGAGAAATTGATGCAGTGTTATCCTGTATAAATGTGATATTACTGTAGGCAGATCAAAGATTCTCACAGCTTTATAGGTAGAATGGACTCGGAACGCTAGCTGTTTTGTCATATGCATACTGTGATATTTTACTATGTGTTTGCCTTATAAACAGATTGTGGTGCAGCCATCTTGAAGCCTCTGTGATAACCTCTCATGCGTAAGGCTGAGGTAGGTCTTCGTCGCCATCTCATCTGTACCTTATATCTGTCAAACAGGAGATTTCTTGTGATGTGTCCAATGTGGTGACAATGAGACAGAGGTGTGATATTATCGGTACTGTGACAGGACTCACTGCGAGTCACTGTCTGTTGTTTATATTGTGACACCGGATAATGTGCCAAACACAACTTGCGTGAAGGAGAAGGCTTAATATAGGTCATTTCTTTAAGAAATCGACATCCAATGGTTCCTTTGTATTAATAAGTGCACTAAATTTGTGTACATATTTTCGCAGAGTTGTTAAAACAGTGTGCTGTTGACATCTCTGTAGTGTGACTTCATTTGGACTCTGGTATCAGAGATGTTTGTCATCTGCTTTCTACTATTAATACAGGATTGAGCATAACACCTGATGTTGACTTTGTTCTTATGTACATTTATGCATGTCACTTCCCTTTGCCAAACGAGTCCTTTGGAATGACAATTTAATGCAGTTTTGTTGCATGGCACATTTTAAATTGTGACTTTTTCACATTGCAAGAATACTAATTTGTACACAGTTTATATTTTCATGTGAATTCACTTGCTCTCTATGAACCTCAAGTGTCGTTTATAACTTGGACAGCGATACTTACACAAATAACTGACATAAATAAAGGAAGCATCAATAACACAGATTCTGTTTTATATTTTCTTATTATGCATAACGCCATGGTTCATGGACCTTACCATCCACGAGTTCATCAAATGTCACCTTACCATCTATGAGTTCATCTAATGTTCTCACCTTACCATCCATGAGTTCATCTAATGTCACCTTACCATCTATGAGTTCATCTAATATTGTCACCTTACCATCCATGAGTTCATCCAATGTTGTCACCTGAACATGTACAAGTTCATCTAATATTGTCACCTGAACATCCACCAGTTCATCTAATGTCAACTGCAAGTTGATCTAATGTTGTCACTTGAACATTCATGAGTTCATCTAATGTTGTCATCTGAACATGAGTTTATCTAATGTTCACATTGACAATTGTGTCATGTTACTTTGTCTTTATAAATACTTGCACAAATGTGCTACACAACACAAATGTGGATGGTTTCACACAAATGTGGATGGTTTCACACAAATGTGGATGGTTTCACACACATGTGGATGGTTTCACACAAATGTGGATGGTTTCACACAAATGTGGATGGTTTCACACAATGTGGATGGTTTCACACATATGTGGATGGTTTCACACAAATGTGGATGGTTTCACACACATGTGGATGGTTTCACACAGATGTGGATGGTTTCACACACATGTGGATGGTTTCACACATATGTGGATGGTTTCACACAAATGTGGATGGTTTCACACACATGTGGATGGTTTCACACAGATGTGGATGGTTTCACACAGATGTGGATGGTTTCACACAGATGTGAATGGTTTCACACAAATGTGGATGGTTTCACACACATGTGGATGGTTTCACACACATGTGGATGGTTTCACACACATGTGGATGGTTTCACACAGATGTGGATGGTTTCACACACATGTGGGTGGTTTCACACACATGTGGATGGTTTCACAAAAATGTGGATGGTTTCACACAAATGTGGATGGTTTCACACACATGTGGATGGTTTCACACAAATGTGGATGGTTTCACACAAATGTGGATGGTTTCATACAAATGTGGATGGTTTCATACAAATGTGGATGGTTTCACACAAATGTATGTGGTTTCACACATATGTGGATGGTTTCACACAGATGTTGATGGTTTCACCCAGATGTGGATGGTTTCACCCAGATGTGGATGGTTTCACACAGATGTGGATGGTTTCACCCAGATGTGGATGGTTTCACCCAGATGTGGATGGTTTCACACAGATGTGGATGGTTTCACCCAGATGTGGGTGGTTTCACCCAGATGTGGATGGTTTCACACAGATGTGGATGGTTTCACCCAGATGTGGATGGTTTCACCCAGATGTGGATGGTTTCACACAGATGTGGATGGTTTCACACAGATGTGGATGGTTTCACCCAGATGTGGATGGTTTCACCCAGATGTGGATGGTTTCACACAGATGTGGATGGTTTCACACAGATGTGGATGGTTTCACCCAGATGTGGATGGTTTCACCCAGATGTGGATGGTTTCACACAGATGTGGATGGTTTCACACAGATGTGGATGGTTTCACCAGATGTGGATGGTTTCACACAGATGTGGATGGTTTCACACAGATGTGGATGGTTTCACACAGATGTGGATGGTTTCACACAGATGTGGGTGGTTTCACACAGATGTGGATGGTTTCACACAGATGTGGATGGTTTCACACAGATGTGGGTGGTTTCACCAGATGTGGATGGTTTCACACAGATGTGGATGGTTTCACACAGATGTGGATGGTTTCACACAGATGTGTGTGGTTTCACACATATGTGGGTGGTTTCACACAGATGTGTGTGGTTTCACCCAGATGTGGATGGTTTCACACAGATGTGTGTGGTTTCACCCAGATGTGGATGGTTTCACCCAGATGTGGATGGTTTCACACAGATGTGGATGGTTTCACACAGATGTGGGTGGTTTCACACAGATGTGGATGGTTTCACACAAATGTGGATGGTTTCACCCAGATGTGGATGGTTTCACCCAGATGTGGGTGGTTTCACACAGATGTGGATGGTTTCACACAGATGTGGATGGTTTCACCCAGATGTGGATGGTTTCACCCAGATGTGGGTGGTTTCACCCAGATGTGGGTGGTTTCACACAGATGTGGATGGTTTCACACAGATGTGGATGGTTTCACCCAGATGTGGATGGTTTCACACATATGTGGATGGTTTCACACAGATGTGTGTGGTTTCACACAGATGTGGATGGTTTCACACAAATGTGGATGGTTTCACCCAGATGTGGATGGTTTCACCCAGATGTGGATGGTTTCACCCAGATGTGGATGGTTTCACACAGATGTGTGTGGTTTCACACAGATGTGGATGGTTTCACACAAATGTGGATGGTTTCACCCAGATGTGGATGGTTTCACACAGATGTGGATGGTTTCACCCAGATGTGGATGGTTTCACCCAGATGTGGATGGTTTCACACAGATGTGGATGGTTTCACCCAGATGTGGGTGGTTTCACCCAGATGTGGATGGTTTCACACAGATGTGGATGGTTTCACCCAGATGTGGATGGTTTCACCCAGATGTGGATGGTTTCACCCAGATGTGGATGGTTTCACACAGATGTGGATGGTTTCACCCAGATGTGGATGGTTTCACCCAGATGTGGATGGTTTCACACAGATGTGGATGGTTTCACACAGATGTGGATGGTTTCACCCAGATGTGGGTGGTTTCACCCAGATGTGGATGGTTTCACACAGATGTGGATGGTTTCACACAGATGTGGATGGTTTCACACAGATGTGGATGGTTTCACACAGATGTGGATGGTTTCACACAGATGTGGATGGTTTCACACAGATGTGGATGGTTTCACACAGATGTGGGTGGTTTCACACAGATGTGGATGGTTTCACACAGATGTGGATGGTTTCACACAGATGTGGGTGGTTTCACCCAGATGTGGATGGTTTCACACAGATGTGGATGGTTTCACACAGATGTGGATGGTTTCACACAGATGTGGATGGTTTCACACAGATGTGTGTGGTTTCACACATATGTGGGTGGTTTCACCCAGATGTGGATGGTTTCACACAGATGTGGATGGTTTCACACAGATGTGGTGGTTTCACCAGATGTGGATGGTTTCACCCAGATGTGGATGGTTTCACACAGATGTGGATGGTTTCACACAGATGTGGGTGGTTTCACACAGATGTGGATGGTTTCACACAAATGTGGATGGTTTCACCCAGATGTGGATGGTTTCACCCAGATGTGGGTGGTTTCACCCAGATGTGGGTGGTTTCACACAGATGTGGATGGTTTCACACAGATGTGGATGGTTTCACCCAGATGTGGATGGTTTCACACATATGTGGATGGTTTCACACAGATGTGGATGGTTTCACCCAGATGTGGATGGTTTCACCCAGATGTGGATGGTTTCACCCAGATGTGGATGGTTTCACCCAGATGTGGATGGTTTCACACAGATGTGTGTGGTTTCACACAGATGTGGATGGTTTCACACAGATGTGGATGGTTTCACCCAGATGTGGATGGTTTCACACAGATGTGGATGGTTTCACACAGATGTGGGTGGTTTCACACAGATGTGGATGGTTTCACACAGATGTGGATGGTTTCACACAAATGTGGATGGTTTCACCCAGATGTGGATGGTTTCACCCAGATGTGGGTGGTTTCACACAGATGTGGGTGGTTTCACACAGATGTGGGTGGTTTCACACAGATGTGTGTGGTTTCACACAGATGTGTGTGGTTTCACACAGATGTGTGTGGTTTCACACAGATGTGGTGTGGTTTCACACAGATGTGGATGGTTGATGTGTGGTTTCACACAGATGTGTGTGGTTTCACACAGATGTGTGTGGTTTCACACAGATGTGTGTGGTTTCACACAGATGTGTTGTTTCACACAGATGTGGATGGTTTCACACAGATGTGGATGGTTTCACACAGATGTGTGTGGTTTCACACAGATGTGGATGGTTTCACACATATGTGTGTGGTTTCACACAGATGTGGGTGGTTTCACACATATGTGGGTGGTTTCACACAGATGTGGATGGTTTCACACAGATGTGGGTGGTTTCACACAGATGTGGATGGTTTCACACAGATGTGGTGGTTTCACACAGATGTGTGTGGTTTCACACAGATGTGGATGGTTTCACACAGATGTGGGTGGTTTCACACAGATGTGGATGGTTTCACACAGATGTGGATGGTTTCACACAGATGTGGGTGGTTTCACACAGATGTGGATGGTTTCACACAGATGTGTGATGGTTTCACACAGATGTGGATGGTTTCACACAGATGTGTGTGGTTTCACACAAATGTGGATGGTTTCACACAGATGTGGATGGTTTCACACAGATGTGTGGGGTTTCACACAGATGTGTGGGGTTTCACACAGATGTGGGTGGTTTCACACAGATGTGGATGGTTTCACACAGATGTGGATGGTTTCACACAGATGTGGAGGTTTCACACAGATGTGGATGGTTTCACACAGATGTGGTGGTTTCACACAAATGTGGATGGTTTCACACAGATGTGGATGGTTTCACACAGATGTGGTGGTTTCACACAGATGTGGATGGTTTCACACAGATGTGGATGGTTTCACACAGATGTGGTGGTTTCACACAGATGTGTGTGGTTTCACACAGATGTGGGTGGTTTCACACATATGTGGATTGTTTCACACAGATATGGATGGTTTCACACAGATGTGTGTGGTTTCACACAGATGTGGATGGTTTCACACAGATGTGGTGGTTTCACACAGATGTGGATGGTTTCACACAGATGTGGATGGTTTCACACAGATGTGGATGGTTTCACACAGATGTGTGGGGTTTCACACAGATGTGTGGGGTTTCACACAGATGTGGGTGGTTTCACACATATGTGGATTGTTTCACACAGATATGGATGGTTTCACACAGATGTGGATGGTTTCACACAGATGTGTGTGGTTTCACCCAGATGTGGATGGTTTCACACAGATGTGTGTGGTTTCACCCAGATGTGGATGGTTTCACACAGATGTGGATGGTTTCACCCAGATGTGGATGGTTTCACCCAGATGTGGATGGTTTCACCCAGATGTGGGTGGTTTCACACAGATGTGGATGGCTTCACACAGATGTGGGTGGTTTCACACAGATGTGTGTGGTTTCACACAGATGTGTGTGGTTTCACACAGATGTGTGTGGTTTCACACAGATGTGGATGGTTTCACACAGATGTGGTGGTTTCACACAGATGTGGATGGTTTCACACAGATGTGGATGGTTTCACACAGATGTGGATGGTTTCACACAGATGTGGATGGTTTCACACAGATGTGGATGGTTTCACACAGATGTGGATGGTTTCACACAGATGTGGTGGTTTCACACAGATGTGTGTGGTTTCACACAGATGTGGGTGGTTTCACACAGATGTGGTGGTTTCACACAGATGTGGATGGTTTCACACAGATGTGGGTGGTTTCACACAGATGTGGATGGTTTCACACAGATGTGTGTGGTTTCACACAGATGTGTGTGGTTTCACACAGATGTGGATGGTTTCACACAGATGTGGGTGGTTTCACACAGATGTGGATGGTTTCACACAGATGTGGATGGTTTCACACAGATGTGGATGGTTTCACACAGATGTGGGTTTCACACAGATGTGGATGGTTTCACACAGATGTGGATGGTTTCACACAGATGTGGATGGTTTCACACAGATGTGGATGGTTTCACACAGATGTGGATGGTTTCACACAAATGTGGATGGTTTCACACAGATGTGGATGGTTTCACACAGATGTGTGGTTTCACACAAATGTGGATGGTTTCACACAGATGTGTGTCGCTTTACATAGATGTGGATGGTTTCACACAGATGTGGATGGTTTCACACAGATGTGTGTGGTTTCACACAAATGTGGATGGTTTCACACAGATGTGTGTCGTTTTACATAGATGTGGATGGTTTCACACAGATGTGGATGGTTTCACACAGATGTGGATGGTTTCACACAGATGTGGATGGTTTCACACAGATGTGTGGGGTTTCACACAGATGTGGATGGTTTCACACAGATGTGTGGGGTTTCACACAGATGTGGGTGGTTTCACACATATGTGGATTGTTTCACACAGATATGGATGGTTTCACACAGATGTGGATGGTTTCACACATATGTGGATGGTTTCACACAAATGTGGGTGGTTTCACACATAAATTTGTAACCCTCTCCATCACCGTATTTAAGGTTATTCTGTTCTGTACATATTCCATACAGTTTCTGTGAGTGCAGTGACACCTGGTGACCACAGGAGACGCTGCTGACAGTGTCATATCTTGTACAGTAGCATGGTATGTGGCGATGTTTAAATGGCAACAACCCAAAAAGTAAAGGAAATATCTGCCTACAGCGATCTTCGAGACATCTTTTAGTACATCTTTGTAGAATGCCAAATGCTGTTACCCATGTGGGTGTTTCCCGCTGGTAATTCCCCATAGTCTTTGGGGGTCGGTCAGTGCCCAATGGTAGTATGTCCAGACAAGTGGGGTGGGGGCGGGGTGAAGTCAATATGGTTTCTATACTTACAGGCTGGACCCTGCCCCAAACAGTAACACTTGTCTTTGCAAGTGACCCACCACAATTTGACATAAATTAATCCAGGAAATAGCATCGTAACAGCCTTGCAAATATGTCACCGTCACAACATATCATATAAACACGTCACCGTCACCACATAACACAAGAACATGTCATCGTCACCACATAACACGCAAACATGTCACCGTCACCACATAACACACAAACATGTCATCGTCACCACATAACACACAGACATGTCACTGTCACCACATGACACACAAACATGTCAATGTCACCACATGACACACAAACGTGTCACCGTCACCACATAACACACAAACATGTCAATGTCACCACATACCACACAAACATGTCAATGTCACCACATAACACACAAACGTGTCACCATCACCACATAACACACAAACGTGTCACCGTCACCACATAACACACAAACGTGTCGGCATCACCACATAACACAAACATGTCACCGTCACCACATAACACACAAACATGTCACCGTCACCACATAACACACAAACATGTCACACACAAACATGTCACCGTCACCACATAACACACAAACATGTCACTGTCACCATATAACACAAACATGTCACCGTCACCACATAACACACAAACATGTCACTGTCACCACATAACATAAACATGTAACTGTCACCACATACCACACATACCACACAAACATGTCAATGTCACCACATAACACACAAACATGTCACTGTCACCACAACACAAACATGTAACTGTCACCACATACCACACAAACATGTCAATGTCACCACATGACACACAAACATGTCAATGTCACCACATAACGCACAAACATGTCAATGTCACCACATGACACACAAACATGTCAATGTCACCACATGACACAAACATGTCAATGTCACCACATGACACACAAACATGTCAATGTCACCACATACCACACAAACATGTCAATGTCACCACATAACGCAACACTTGCATGAGCTTGCAAAAACATTTATGTAACAAATTATATTCAAGAAACCAGCACGCCACACGTCTTACAGATTATACTTAGTTATGATATACATTTGGATGAATATATTATCCTTCCATGAATTAATCTGCACGTGAAACCTTGTTCTATTGCATATTTCAATCAGCTGTCATCCAGCCCACCTCTGCCACAGATTTGACAACTATTTGTTTTTTTAACATAAAATCATAATAAATTTGACTGAATTATATACTGTAACGTCCCAACTGCTCCATTTGTTTTAAAGAACCGTATTGTAAATATAAACATAGTTATTGCTATACATTTTATAAACAGACAGATAACATTTGACAGCAGGAATTAAGAGTGATTTTTGATGTGATAGAATGGTGCAAGTGATGATGGCTTCTGAAGTCACGGAGACATGATCAGAAATTACATTCAACATCTACTGCTGTACTCGGAACAAACACATGGTAGAGGAAGTGACCTTTGGTAGAGGTCGTGACCTTGTGGTGGGGAGTACACAACCTTCTGGTGGATCAATTTGGCCTGCACATTCAAAACAAAGCTGTCTGTTACATTACTCAGAATCATCCTGACATGGTAATTATTAGCAGGGAGGTCACAATATATTATAGAATTGAAAGAGGGAAGGTCGGATGTGGGGGTGTCACGCGAGTCTTATGATTAACTATATCTTGAACATAGTACACCTTGAGCCTGTTGATTGTAGCATTCAGAGCAATCTATTGTAGGACGACCTGACTGCCTGGGTACATATTTATATATTTTGCTGCCATAAATGATATTCAAACAGCGACACCACACAACATGCATGCGTCAGAGTTATTACTGGTACATGTTACTAAACTCATCCAGTCAAACTTCAACCATCAGTCATTCCTTCAACCGTCAGTCATTCCTTCAACCGTCAGTCACCCTTCAGCGTAACTAACCCACCCTGCACAGTGCATACACAACCCAATGAACTGCGGTCATGATTAACACATGCTAACTGAATACACACACGTCTATACTACATATATATACAATAAATAATACAATATAATTCTGCTGCAATACTAGTTGTCGTATACCACCGCACCCGGGTTAAATGCAATGTATGTGACGTCACAGTCATCAGAACGGACAAGTACAGCACAGTGTACAATTCCCGACACTTCAGAAATATTAAACAGTTTTCAATGTGCACAATCACTATAGATGTGAATTTTAGTCTGGTCATTGTCATCGTTTTGTACCAAATCCCAGCAGAGGTCATTTTATATTTCCCCTTGCATTGTGGGGAGACAAGCTGTGCCAGTGCGTACGTCACACTGCACATCACCTTATGTTAAAGGAGGTCTCATTAGTTCACTAATCACAACAAATAATTTTTGTAGTGTTTCGCATTAATTGAAAGCACTTAACATACGGACGATTCCAAACATTCTGAATGATGCAAAAGTCACATAAGATTCAGTGGCACTAATATGTGCCCCACACCCTAGGTGTCGTCACTGTAGCGCTGCAATATCAGGTGGTGACCAAACCTCCACCAAACGTTTATACCATTAAATGTGTATGGCTCTTTGTGAAATGATGTCGTCACCCTGACTGTGTGTAAAGATTCACATCCACACAAACTGTCCTGTTCTCTCCCTAAGCCTTCCGACAGCTCAGAAGAAGATCTGCTTGGCATCATTTAGAGTCTGTTCTACCGGACAGTAAGGACACTTCACCCTGGAACAAAGTAAACAACCCTGTGAATATACAGTTTGTTATACCGGACATAAGGACACTTCACCATGGAACAAAGTAAACAACCCTGTGACTACACAGTCTGTTCTACCAGACAGTAAGGACACTTCACCCTGGAACAAAGTAAACAACCCTGTGATTATACAGTCTGTTCTACCGGACAGTAAGAACACTTCACCCTGGAACAAAGTAAACAACTCTGTGAATATAGTCTGTTCTACCGTACAATAAGGACACTTCACCATGGAACAAAGTAAACAACCCTGTGACTACACAGTCTGTTCTACCAGACAGTAAGGACACTTCACCCTGGAACAAAGTAAACAACCCTGTGATTATACAGTCTGTTCTACCGGACAGTAAGAACACTTCACCCTGGAACAAAGTAAACAACTCTGTGAATATAGTCTGTTCTACCGTATAATAAGGACACTTCACCATGGAACAAAGTAAACAACCCTGTGACTACACAGTCTGTTCTACCAGACAGTAAGGACACTTCACACTGGAACAAAGTAAACAACCCTGTGAATATACAGTTTGTTATACCGGACATAAGGACACTTCACCATGGAACAAAGTAAACAACCCTGTGACTACACAGTCTGTTCTACCAGATAGTAAGGACACTTCACCCTGGAACAAAGTAAACAACCCTGTGATTATACAGTCTGTTCTACTGGACAGTAAGAACACTTCACCCTGGAACAAAGTAAACAACTCTGTGAATATAGTCTGTTCTACCGTACAATAAGGACACTTCACCATGGAACAAAGTAAACAACCCTGTGACTACACAGTCTGTTCTACCAGACAGTAAGGACACTTCACCCTGGAACAAAGTAAACAACCCTGTGATTATACAGTCTGTTCTACCGGACAGTAAGAACACTTCACCCTGGAACAAAGTAAACAACTCTGTGAATATAGTCTGTTCTACCGTATAATAAGGACACTTCACCATGGAACAAAGTAAACAACCCTGTGACTACACAGTCTGTTCTACCAGACAGTAAGGACACTTCACACTGGAACAAAGTAAACAACCCTGTGAATATACAGTTTGTTATACCGGACATAAGGACACTTCACCATGGAACAAAGTAAACAACCCTGTGACTACACAGTCTGTTCTACCAGATAGTAAGGACACTTCACCCTGGAACAAAGTAAACAACCCTGTGATTATACAGTCTGTTCTACCGGACAGTAAGAACACTTCACCCTGGAACAAAGTAAACAACTCTGTGAATATAGTCTGTTCTACCGTACAATAAGGATACTTCACCCTGGAACAAGGTAAACAACCCTGTGAATATACAGTCTGTTCTACTGGACAGTAAGGACACTTCACCCTAATTCTTGCAATGTACACACCACCACGGGTGCAATGCTGTTACCTTTGCAATATTCAAACATAAATATTTGATAAGAAAAATGAATTCATGCACAGACCTACACCCAGTTGCAAGTCTATAGGTGAGACCCCCTTGATCTTGAGATGGGCCATATTTGGCAGTGTTTACCCTGGTGATGTCACCAACAATAGATAAGCTAGCTGTTTTGAACGGACTTCATAACTGGTACATCACTTGACAAGAGTTCTACGTCTACATAAAAACACATAGGAAGTTTAACACTATTGAAACACTAATTTCAGTTAGAGTTTACGTCTAATGAATGCAATAAATGTTTGTAGTCCACGAAGCTGAAATGTGAGTGGCAGGTGAAGAGCAGACAAGGCTGGGAGGGAGAACTGTAGGGAGAAGGCCCGGCAGGAGAGGGACAGGGTGGGGGAGGATAGATTGGACGTGGAGAGGGCAATGATGGGTGTCTCGCACTGAAACAATACAACGCAACCAGATGACTGAAGATGCTTCAGTTTTCTTGCCGGTGTAAGCACTGGATGAAAATGTGCTTTCTGCTAAAATGAAAGTGTCAACAGGCAGCTGTAGGTGTCTAATGATGATTAGACAGGACGCCAGAACAGATATTTTAGAAGTGAGAGGACGAGAGAATGTTGACACAACACAGAACATAAAACAGCATATGAAAAATGAACTACAAAACTCAACTAGACCTGAACCACAAATACACACTATAGATAGTTAGATACAAATACCACTGTTAGCTTAGTCTATAATCTACACTGTCTGTAGTTACCTTCAAATAAAGACATACTATAATAATTGATAAATAAATAGTCATTAAATTAGTCAAATGAAAAATAATAACTAGCTGTACTCAGTTAAAACTAGCAAGACATACTGTGACAACAGAATGAGCATCACGAAGGCCGACATTGGTGGGGAGGTGTCATTAGTTCACACTTGTTGCCTGAGGCACTTACTTGTTGCCGTTTGCGAGTTTGTGCAGTGCATCCTGGGAGATGACGTGGCCACACACGAGGCGGACGGGCGGGTTGAGGGAACTGCTCTGTTGACGCAGGATGGGACACGCGAAGATGGAGTGGAACCGACACTCCTTGCCCAGGTTGATCTCCACCTGTCACAGTGTCAACAACTGTCAACATTCATGTAATGTCCAAGTTGATATCCAACTGTCAGTGTCACCTCAGTGTCAACAACTGTCAACCTACACATATATGGAGCCAGACCACATTTGCATTTTCCATAGGCGACCATTATAACGTTTCCTTCATTTCCTACTAATCTTGATGAGATCTGTTATTGGCAATTTCACAGCATATTTACCCTCCATGGGCAGAAGTTCTGTGAAAAATTTGTGAACGTTTAATACCTCAAGCTCCTACAAACTTCTTTCAAACCTTACACCCCTCCATTTCTGCTTGAACCACCCACGGATTGCCCCTGATTACATCACCAAGCAAAATGACAACTTTATTAATACACAGATATGCCCCGACTGACAGCTGTCATAATTTGACATCTCTGATGCCACGCTGCACAAAAACATCATTTCTAATCACTCCACACTACATATGTGTTCACAGAAATTCAGACAACCTGCATAATGCTGCTTTTAAAGGGTACTCTTCGGTCGCACAGGGAATGGCGGATGAGCACCTTATTGTGGTCTTACATCATATGTCAACTTATACAGACATTGCCATGACAGAACACGTCACAAAGTTCCACCTCAGTGTCCACAACTGTCAACATACTCAACATGGTGTCATCTTGTCAACATTCACCTACTGTCCTGAATAATCCCCACCAGTCACAAAGTGACACCTTAGGTTCAACAACTGTCACCAGTGTCACCTGGTAGATGTAACACATCTAGCTGTGACAGTAGCAGACAATGTCCCAGCCGGGAAAGTGCGTGAGGACAACAGAACTGCTTCATGGTGAGATCATTCTTTATTTTAGGAGTATTTATTTATCTTTGTGTATTTTCTATGTGTTAATACTGTTCAAGCTGAATATTTTTATTTTTAACCTCCGAAATTCACTGGTTAATTAAGACTTAAAACTGGTAAAATAATTGTACAGGAAAATAATGGTCTGGCTGTTCACCTCTGCACTAAAGTGGTAGAGTGTGAGGTTATCTTGTGCCTGTGCCTAAATGATATCACATCATTCACACATCAGCAACAGTACTTGAACTGCTACGCATAGGAAATGAATTATTCTAGTAACAACAACTCACGGGAAGTTCATCCTTGGCGCTCCACACACCGGAGCACTGTCTCTGCTGCATCACTTGTTTAATGTTGAGCAGAGGGGGTAGGGCGGCACACCCCGCCCTAATACTACAAACAGATAACACCCATGTAGATGGGTAGAACAAACACCCATAGGAGAGGAGATACATGAGGAGAGAGAAGGAGACGATGGATACAAACTGACAACAGTGGCTGGTGGTCCTTGAAGAAGTAAGAGTGGGTAATATATATATATATATATTACCCACTCTTACTTATTCCATTGACAAAGGACCACCAGCCACTGTTGTCAGTTTAAACCCATCTTTATTATGTATTATATATATATATATATATATATATATATATATATATATATATATATTACCCACCGTACGAATTATGCAACTGAGCAAGTCATGCTAACAAACTCACAGACATGGATACATGGTTGCCATAGTGACAGACACATGTGTATTAACTGACATAGATACATGGTTCCCATAGTGACAGACACATGCGTATTAACTGACATAGATACATGCCAGAGTACATTATGTCCAGAAATAAACACGTGTGACAAAAACCGACATCTATTGTAAAGCGTATTTGTTCACTGACAGTATATATGATTTATAAAGACCTGTTTTTGTCCTACATTTGTAACCTGTCCAATTAAATTCCTACCCGTCCAAAACGGATTTTAGTGGTCCAGAAAATTGATGGACAGATCTCTACATAAACTATGGTGGCGACACCTAGAGTGAAGTACTCACACTACGCTGAGAGGACTCTCGACTGACAGACCGAGCAGGGTGCATGCGTCACGCGTGAAGATGTCACAGATCTCCAGCCAATGGACAGAGTCCAGCAGACTGCTGTAGGGGGAGTGGTCAAGACCTTGCTTCATGTACAGCAGCGTCCCCATCAACACCTGCAGCTCTAAACACACACAGTCCACATCAACACCTGCAGCTCTAAACACACACAGTCCCCATCAACACCTGCAGCTCTAAACACACCACAGTCCACATCAACACCTGCAGCTCTAAACACACAATGTCCACATCAACACCTGCAACTCTGAACACACACAGTCCACATCAACACCTGCAGCTCTAAACACACACAGTCCCCATCAACAACTGCAGCTCTAAACACACACAGTCCCCATCAACACTGCAGCTCTAAACACACACAGTCCACATCAACAACTGCAGCTCTAAACACACACAGTCCACATCAACACCCGCAGCTCTAAACACACACAGTCCACATCAACACCTGCAGCTCTAAACACACACAGTCCCCATCAACAACTGCAGCTCTAAACACACACAGACCCCATCAACAACTGCAGCTCTAAACACACACAGTCCCATCAACAACTGCAGCTCTAAACACACACAGTCCCCATCAACAACTGCAGCTCTAAACACACACAGTCCCCATCAACAACTGCAGCTCTAAACACACACAGTCCCCATCAACAACTGCAGCTCTAAACACACACAGTCCACATCAACACCTGCAGCTCTGAATACACAATGTCCACATCAACACGTGCAACTCTGAACACACACAGTCCCCATCAACACCTGCAACTCTGAACACACACAGTCCACATCAACACCCGCAGCTCTAAACACACACAGTCCCCATCAACAACTGCAGCTCTAAACACACACAGTCCCCATCAACACCTGCAGCTCTAAACACACACTGTCACCATCAACACCTGCAGTTCTAAACACACAATATCCACATCAACACCTGCAGCTCTAAACACACACTGTCACCATCAACACCTGCAGCTCTAAACACACAATGTCCACATCAACACCTGCAACTCTGAACACACACAGTCCACATCAACACCTGCAGCTCTAAACACACACAGTCCCATCAACACCTGCAGCTCTAAACACACAATGTCCACATCAACACCTGCAACTCTAAACACACACAGTCCACATCAACACCTGCAGCTCTAAACACACACAGTCCACATCAACACCTGCAGCTCTAAACACACACTGTCACCATCAACACCTGCAGCTCTAAACACACACAGTCCACATCAACACCTGCAACTCTGAACACACACAGTCCACATCAACACCTGCAGCTCTAAACACACACAGTCCCCATCAACAACTGCAGCCCTAAACACACACAGACCCCATCAACAACTGCAGCTCTAAACACACACAGTCGCCATCAACAACTGCAGCTCTAAACACACACAGTCCCCATCAACACCTGCAGCTCTAAACACACAATATCCACATCAACACCTGCAACTCTGAACACACACAGTCCACATCAACACCTGCAGCTCTAAACACACACTGTCACCATCAACACCTGCAGCTCTAAACACACACAGTCCACATCAACAACTGCAGCTCTAAACACACACAGTCCACATCAACACCCGCAGCTCTAAACACACACAGTCCACATCAACACCTGCAGCTCTAAACACACACAGTCCCCATCAACACCTGCAGCTCTGAACACACACAGTCCACATCAACACCTGCAGCTCTAAACACCCACAGTCCACATCAACACCTGCAGCTCTAAACACACACAGTCCCCATCAACACCTGCAGCTCTAAACACACAGTCCCCATCAACACCTGCAGCTCTAAACACACAGTCCCCATCAACATCTGCAGCTCTAAACATACCTTTGGCGTGTGAGGCAGCGAATGGAGCAAAGTTGCGTGCGTAGTTGAGGGCATTGAGTTGGAAGGACGGGCCGTGACTAACAAGGTCAATGAAGTGGAGCCGGTGGAGCTTGAACTCCAGGGAGCTGCCCTGACCCTCCAGGGCCTTGCGATTCGCTCCCGCCCACCTACAACAAGTGACTCGTATACAGACAGGGCCGTACTCAAGCCCTGGGACTCATTGTTCATTATGCTATACATTAAGACATCCCAGACCCTACCACAGTGATCTTGTGAAACTAATGTAGCCATGTATGTTAGTTTTACCGAGCAAAACATTTATTACATTTTCACGATTACTTTTCAAATTATAATTGCTTTTGTGAACCATGCCAACATCCTTCCAAATAAACTCACTTAATTTGCAGACAAAAACAACTCTTCACAAGATGGTGACAGCACATATTTCCATGACGTACATAGAGCTTACATCAGCAGCTTGAGCTGGTTGGTTAATGTAAAAAGAAAAATCTGATCGTGGTAAACGAAAGGCCCACGAACTGTGAGTTTACTGGGTGGTTTTGGACAGTCTGCACAGTAAACAGTGAAGTCACTTACAAAAGTGTGACGTCATTTACAAGAGTGTGACGTCACTTATGAAAGTGTGATGTTACGTATAAGTGTGAGGTAATTTAGAAGATGTGAAGGTCATTTACGAGACTGTGAAGTCAGTTATAAGAGTGTGAGTTCATTTATGAGTGTGAGGTCATTTAAGAGTATGAGACTGTGAGGTCATTTATAAGAGTGTGGGATCATTTAAGAGTGTGAGGTTATTTAAAGAGTGTCAGGTCATTTACAAGACAGTGAGGTCACCTACGTGATGATGAAGTCATTTATAAGAGCACGAGGAGTGCGAGCCTGTGAGGTGACTTACACGAGTGCCGTCTTATGAGGTGACATACACGAGTGCGGGCCTGTGTGGTGACTTACGCGAGTGCGGGCCTGTGAGGTGACTTATGCGAGTGCGGGCCTGTGAGGTGACTTACGCGAGTGCAGGCCTGTGAGGTGACTTATGCGAGTGCGAGCCTGTGAGGTGAGTTATGCGAGTGCGGCCCTGTGAGGTGACTTACGCGAGTGCAGGCCTGTGAGGTGACTTATGCGAGTGCGAGCCTGTGAGGTGAGTTATGCGAGTGCGGGCCTGTGAGGTGACTTACGCGAGTGCGGGCCTGTGAGGTGACTTACGCGAGTGCAGGCTCCAGGTTGTGGTTCTTCAGAGACTCCAGGATGTGGTGCAGCTCCAGAAATGGCTCCTGCTGCGTGTCACTGACCGGCACCGCTGACTCCTGCAACGTGACACAGGACAAACACTGGACATTAGTTGTCTCTCTCTCTGGCTGGTCAACGCACAACAACATCATCTTGTGTTGTGGGTCATCCAATGACAACAATCTCTAAACGAATAAATCAACAGAACTTTGTGTTGTGTGTGTGAGAGACAACAAGGTTAAATAGGCACGTCTTTATATGGAATGTAATAAGTTCAACATAATAATTACGTTTACTTTGTTACAACTGTCTGTCACATCAATCACTATTATGTGACTGTGCAATGACACTGCAACCTCACATGAAACTGTGTGACGTCACATGTCTGTTACTTACCGTGATGAGACTCTGTGCAATGTCCAGTTGTCCTTGTCGCAGGAAGTGTTCATAGATGACCTGGTTAATCTCCTGCACATTCAGCTCCTTATCAAAAGCACTGTCTGTCAGCACTGACCCGAAGTCTGACACAAAACTCTGCAAACACACACCAGCCGTCAACAGCATGTAATAGGGGTCATCTCAAAACTATACACACCAGCCATCAACAGCATGTAATAGGGGTCATCTCACAATCACACACACCAGCCATCAACAGCATGTAATAGGGGTCATCTCACAAACCCCACAACCAGCCATCAACAGCATGTAATAGGGGTCATCTCACAAACCACATACACCAGCCATCAACAGCATGTAATAGGGGTCATCTCACAAACCACACACACCAGCCTTCAAAAGCATGTAATAGGGGTCATCTCACAAACCACATTCACCAGCAGCATATAATGGGAGTCAACTTATAAACCAAATGGGACTTTTGGGAGTAATTTCACAAACCTGGGGGGACATACAGATCTGGATGATCAAAAGTGGTCATGGTAATTGGACCATATACCATTTTCAAATTACAACTTACAAGTGATGGTACATCTTTGTTTGACAGTTAACTTGAAGACCCAAAAACCGTGCAACATTCTGCCACATCTGAGTGAAAAGACAAGACATTTGGTCTTACAATGATAACTGAATAATTTCACTGCCATACAGCCACATAGTAGAAGTCTAAATCATGAAAGCTGACTGTAGCTTGGTCTCTATTCCGTGCAATGTGGCGCCACAGTTACATCTATGAATGCACAACTGACTGGTCTAACTGTAAGTGGTGTTACTTACCTGACTGGTGTAAGTGGTGTTACTTACCTGACTGGTGTAAGTGGTGTTACTTACCTGACTGGTGTAAGTGGTGTTACTTACCTGACTGGTGTAAGTGGCATTAGTTACCTGACTGGTGTAAGTGGTGTTACTTACCTGACTGGTGTAAGTGGTGTTACTTACCTGACTGATGTAAGTGGTGTTACTGACCTGACTGGTGTAAGTGGTGTTACTGACCTGACTGGTGTAAGTGGTGTTACTTACCTGACTGGTGTAAGTGGTGTTACTACCTGACTGGTGTAAGTGGTGTTACTGACCTGACTGGTGTAAGTGGTGTTACTGACCTGACTGGTGTAAGTGGTGTTACTTACCTGACTGGTGTAAGTGGTGTTACTGACCTGACTGGTGTAAGTGGTGTTACTTACCTGACTGGTGTAAGTGGTGTTACTTACCTGACTGGTGTAAGTGGTGTTACTTACCTGACTGGTGTAAGTGGTGTTACTTACCTGACTGGTGTAAGTGGTGTTACTTACCTGACTGGTGTAAGTGGTGTTACTGACCTGACTGGTGTAAGTGGTGTTACTTACCTGACTGGTGTAAGTGGTGTTACTGACCTGACTGGTGTAAGTGGTGTTACTTACCTGACTGGTGTAAGTGGTGTTACTTACCTGACTGGTGTAAGTGGTGTACTTACCTGACTGGTGTAAGTGGTGTTACTTACCTGACTGGTGTAAGTGGTGTTACTTACCTGACTGGTGTAAGTGGTGTTACTTACCTGACTGGTGTAAGTGGTGTTACTTACCTGACTGGTGTAAGTGGTGTTACTTACCTGACTGGTGTAAGTGGTGTTACTTACCTGACTGGTGTAAGTGGTGTTACTTACCTGACTGGTGTAAGTGGTGTTACTTACCTGACTGGTGTAAGTGGTGTTACTTACCTGACTGGTGTAAGTGGCATTACTTACCTGACTGGTGTAAGTGGTGTTACTTACCTGACTGGTGTAAGTGGCATTACTTACCTGACTGGTGTAAGTGGTGTTACTTACCTGACTGGTGTAAGTGGTGTTACTTACCTGACTGGTGTAAGTGGTGTTACTTACCTGACTGGTGTAAGTGGCTTACTTACCTGACTGGTGTAAGTGGTTACTTACCTGACTGGTGTAAGTGGCATTACTTACCTGACTGGTGTAAGTGGTGTTACTTACCTGACTGGTGTAAGTGGTGTTACTTACCTGACTGGTGTAAGTGGTTACTTACCTGACTGGTGTAAGTGGCATTACTTACCTGACTGGTGTAAGTGGCATTACTTACCTGACTGGTGTAAGTGGTGTTACTTACCTGACTGGTGTAAGTGGTGTTACTTACCTGACTGGTGTAAGTGGTGTTACTTACCTGACTGGTGTAAGTGGTGTTACTTACCTGACTGGTGTAAGTGGTGTTACTTACCTGACTGGTGTAAGTGGTGTTACTTACCTGACTGGTGTAAGTGGGTTACTTACCTGACTGGTGTAAGTGGCATTACTTACCTGACTGGTGTAAGTGGTGTTACTTACCTGACTGGTGTAAGTGGCATTACTTACCTGACTGGTGTAAGTGGCATTAGTTACCTGACTGGTGTAAGTGGTGTTACTTACCCGACTGGTGTAAGTGGTGTTACTTACCTACTTATCCTGTTATCCCTGCTACACGTAGCAGTAATGAGACTGTAAATGAATGCCTGATTACATTAATCAAGTCACACAACTTACTCACCCGGTCTATGGCTTTGCCGACCTTTGACACACTGCCATGACGGTCTTTGTGTATAGCACTGAGGTTGTTGACAGCCTCTTGCACCTTCTTGAGACACTGTGACAACCTAAGCGACTGTGCCACGTTCACGTCGCCATTATATCCACCTAATGAGGCAAACACCACAGCTTTTACTCACAAACATTCTTTACCAACAGGGCTCGACATTGGCACTGGCCCGATGGCCAGTTGGCGTGTTTTAAAGCTTATCAGGCCAGTTCGGGCCACCAGTTTTTAAATTCTACTGGCCTGGTGGGCCAATGGTTTCAATCCCCTACTGACCACCGTCGATGTTTCCGTAACCCAACCCTTCATAAAAACAGAACGACCTTAATAACATTAGTCTATTTATTAACGTTCGTTTTGTTAGTTTATCAATAACTTATTACACAACTGTGTCTAAAATGTTGTCGTGCGTACACAACGACGACCATGCAATGTGGAAGTCATATTTAGTAAACACCCGTATGATTGGCGAATGGCGGGAATCACTCCTTATTCACCCAATCAGCGATCGTGTTACACCTTGCCGTTGGCTATGGGTGGTAGGTGATGTCGTTATTGTCTGCGTGAATGATAAAACACTAGTGCACATTCCGTAATGGAAAGACATCTACACAATTTGTTATACAGTGTTGTAAAAGACCATTCCTGCTGCGGTGCATGGATTGTGTAATACAATCTTGGAAGAAAGAGAGCAAGTGTTTTGGACAGAGCTCACACTGTCACCGGGTGCACGTGGGCCCTCGGCCTCGCATACCAAAGCGCTGTTTACATAGTCTTAGGCTAGCCTGTCATTAAATGGGGCACTGGTTATCCGCGTTTTAATGCTAATTTATCATGGTATCACGTATGCCTGATTCTACAGTAACAGTCTTCATGCACAACCAAAACTATGAAATGTTTTTCATGACAGACAGCTATAGTTTCAAGCCCCCCTGTATACCTGTCAAAACATTCAGTCATGAATTTGACTTCACCGACTTCGCTTTAGTCTCAAAACAATTATGCAAAACGAACTATTAACTCTTTACTGCGCAGACCGTCCAAAACCGCCCAACCCCTCATACATGCAGACCGTCCAAAACCGCCCAGTAAACTCACAGTTCATGAGCCTTTCGTTCACCGCGATCACATCCTTCTATCACATTAACCAGCCAGCTCAAACTGCTGACCTAAGCTCTATGTAGGTCACAGAAACATGTGCTGTCGCCATCTTGTGGAAAAAAAATTGTTTGCGAATTAACTGAGTTTATTTGGTAGGATACTGAAGTGCTTTTGTCTAGTTAACCTCCGACATCGTGCGGCATTTGGCGGATATTACAGAGATAATTTCTCGATGATTTCGAGTTGGATATCGATGTTTGCAATGTGAATAATGTCGACATCGATCACGGAGACCCTATTATTGTCCATCTACATTGTTTGTGTGACTTTTCGTTGTTGAGATACGAAGAAGTTGACCCGTTGGCAGCATGTTCATTTCACTGATATGCAGCCATTTTGTTGATCGGATCACCGTCTGTACTTCGTTTGGTTTATTTATTTTAGGGTATTTTATTAATATGCACTATGGTCACATTGCTTCTGATAAGGGAGCATCTATTTGTGAAAGGAGTCTGCTATCCTTCGTTATTCGAGTGTTGATTTTATATACGAAAAGAACATTCCATTCGGCAATATGATCGGTAAACGATAGTCATTTTGTAAATTATGGCATGATTTTTGTCTTCCGTCGCATTGGCATTGTTTACAAACGCAATTATAATTTGAAAACTAACCGTCAAAATTGGATAAATGTTTTACTAGGATAAAACTAACATACATAGCTACATTAGTTCCACAGGATCACTGTTGTGTGTTCTAATTTTTTTTAATATGTAGCATGATGAAGTTGCTTATTTATTTTGTCATCATAATTGTTGAAGTTTGCTTCAAGATCTGAAATGTAATTGATTGCAACACATAAATTTTAATAACACATTTTATTCACACAACTTTTATGCATTGGTTGTCGAGTTATTAGAATTTTAATGCAAGCAACATGCAGCGTAATTCACAGATGGTTGCCATCTTAAAATTGCCTGCCCACAGCAGGGTGTAAAATAAGAAGGCTGTCTACCCAGTAAAGAGTCAATGAGTAAATCAATTGGTAATATTAAATATGAAAAGTTTGTTTTTATAATGTCCGAGCTTATAAAATGGCCTACAGTGCAGGCTGTAATAAATAATATTCTACTTTTACGTTTTTGTTTTATAATATTTTTTGAATTCAATCTAAAACGTTGACTGTAGTCATTAAGGTTGATATTTAATTTCTCGAAATATATAGTAATCCATATAATAGTCTATAAATAAATGTGCTAAAATTGTATAGTGTGAAAGTTGCCTCAGATTTTATATTAGCAGACTGAGACCATGACTAAAAGATTTAATTTCTCTTTTTATTATTGCAATCTGAAAAATTAACATTTAAAAAAACACACAACATTTGAGCTTCCGAATGTCTTCATTGTCACTTCTGTCGAAACTTTGTCTTCTAAAGCGATGGGCACCTCGGTAGCAGCATATTTTCTTTACAATATTCGGGCCAGTAACTTTTGGAAGGGGTCAGTAACTTTTCAAATCTACTGCCCCCCCGGGCCAGTGGATACAAAAGCTTAATGTCAAGGCCTGACCAAGTTCTTGTTTTGTTGTTACACGAGAATTTCAACATGTAATCCGTGTACAAAGTGACTATCCACAGACAGTACCAACCACCATTTACTATTTACAGTCACCATCACGGCTGCCAACTCAACAGTTTCTGCTGCCTTTTGGCATTAAGTTGGATCTTACATTAGACAAGTCAGATTACTCAGATGTGAATATTGCTGTATAGTACTGATTTTGAGCACAACTGTGCAGAAACTGAGTGTAGGCATTTGGGTTTAGAAACAACATAATTGCAGGAATAGTGAACTTCACTATACAACTTGTTTATAAGACATCAACTGATTGAATATGTGGCTGTGATTGATATTATTGATAAAGAACTTCATTTTAATTGACAGGAACCAATTTTGGATTTTAACAGCATTTAGGAGTTTATAATGAGATCCGGGCTCAGCAAATCCACAACTAATTTTTTCAATTACCCGGCTATCAACAGACACAGGACAGATGCGGTCACTGGGTTACACCATTTCTTCCAAAAGACACAGGCAATGTAGGGTGAACAAAAGTTTCACCTTGTGGCAGCTGAAAACAGTACTAAAGGTTCTACGTTCTAATAGATACTGGCCAGATTCAACAGGCTGAACAAATTCTTTGATTGAGGTTGAAGATGGTTTGACTGATAGTCCAGCACTCCAACCGGTTGTCCTCCCCATCCAACTAGCAGAAGTATTTCATATTTCTTTTAAAAATTGCATATTATGTTTATGCTCAGCAGATATACTGAACCAATCGTCTTCCCAGGACCGTACCTAATTATCTACTTAGCTACATCACATAGTGGATGTCCAATTCAGTGTTGAGACTTGGTCTTGAGTGACAGTCGCTAGTAGACATGCCAGTCACTGAGTCAGGCTTTTACTAGTGTCTCTTCCGAAAGAGACCACACGATCGGAGATAATATTTGTCGGCTCAACGCTTACTTCGGATAGTAGAGCACAGAAACCTACAAAGTTTCATAGTATAAAATAGGCTTGTGGCCTGGCTTTTGTTTCGAGTCTTTGACTTTGTTGTTTGTTTTCATTGCGTCTCTGATTCGGGCACGGTCGAAAATGTCAACGTTTAACCTTGTCCTGCATTACAACACATACCTTCTTCGAGTTCCCGTGCAACCGCTTGCACTTGCACTATTGCCTCTTCCAAAGATTCCCCAGTATGTGTGGCTGTGTCTTTTAATTTTTGTAAAACTTTATCAACTTCTCGCTCCACACTCATACACGCATCCATGTTGAGATTTGTTATTTAGACACGGACAAAATGTTATACTCTAAATTTATTGGAAAGCGCCTATCCCAAAATACCAACACGACATTGATTTTTAATAAATGTATCATCCATCATCTTGTTCGGCAATACAATAATAATTGACTTATTTTTTATGTATTTATATTTAAAAATATAACGACGTGTAATTTTAATAACGGTGACGGGAAAAGGGGTTGTATACAAAAAATGAGGTTAAGTAAACAGGAAACTAGCATTGGTGTCGATCTACATAAATTTGCAGCTTGTTTGATGTTTGTAATTTACAGCCACATATTTTATGTGAGATTTATCAAATAATTTAAGAACTATATTATGGAACGGCATAAACTTGCATGTAGTAGTCTAGAGATGAAAATAAGCGTCTCTCGTGCAACCTAAAATCCCTCCGCAATGAAGTGAACTCGCTTACTGACTCTACGTCAGACGGTCCGGAGTTTCTGCGGTGCGCCGGAGATGAAGGCGTGGACGAGATGAGACTCATGAGGTTTGACAAGTAAACATGGCAGATATGAACGGTGAGAACTGGTATTATAATGTAATCTATGAAGGCATCTAAATAAGAAAGCATTCAACACTATCCATATCCACACCAGTAATAACTGTTATAAATTATCGTATTACAATAAAATATTGGAATTCGCTACCAGATACATTTTACTCAGTATTCCAGAATCACAGAATTGTTGACAAGCTTTGCCTTTGTGGCTCTGAAGTTTGATATGCGCACCCAACCCTGACCATTTGACTCCACCAGGGGTGTTTAGCCAGTATTTGACCAAGAGAGTTCAGTAATAGACTATGTTATATTTGCGCTTTGAGCAATCCTAAAGATTGGATACTGCGCTATATAAGAACTTACCTTTTATATAATGTATAAAATAGCCAATCGCCGGTGTGCATGGTGGTATATACCAGCAAATGCCTTATTCCTGTAAACATTACATAGACATAGTCACTAGAAAACAGCATTCCACAACCATGAATATGCTATACATAACTTATGCATCATTCCAGATTCACAAGCACTCCCTCCCGCAACATAATTTATTATTTCAGAATATAGCCTTAAAGAACAGTATCCAGACTTTGACCATCTTTATACTATTTCACGTTTTACACATACTTAGTTCTTTTGCACGCAGTACTGTTTACATGCACTTATACACACACACACATATATATATAGATATATATATATATATATATATATACTGTTCATATATGCATGTATACATTGAATCCAGGATTGTCGCCTAGCACCCACCTCCCCACCCCCTCTCTGATGTCCACTTATTCTGTCTACTACTGTGCACCTCTCCTACCTCTGTCTCCTTATGTAGTGTCTTTTCTCACATGCAGTTCTCTGTGCACCTGTCCTACCTCTGTCTCCTTCTGTAGTGTCTTTTCTCACATCCAGTTCTCTGTGCACCTGTCCTACCTCTGTCTCCTTCTGTAGTGTCTTTTCTCACATCCAGTTCTCCGTGCACCTGTCCTACCTCTGTCTCCTTCTGTAGTGTCTTTTCTCACATCCAGTTCTCTGTGCACCTGTCCTACCTCTGTCTCCTTCTGTAGTGTCTTTTCTCACATCCAGTTCTCCGTGCACCTGTCCTACCTCTGTCTCCTTCTGTAGTGTCTTTTCTCACATCCAGTTCTCCGTGCACCTGTCCTACCTCTGTCTCCTTCTGTAGTGTCTTTTCTCACATCCAGTTCTCCGTGCACCTGTCCTACCTCTGTCTCCTTATGTAGTGTCTTTTCTCACATCCAGTTCTGTGTGCACCTGTCCTACATCTGTCTCCTTCTGTAGTGTCTTTTCTCACATCCAGTTCTCTGCGCACCTGTCCTACCTCTGTCTCCTTCTGTAGTGTCTTTTCTCACATCCAGTTCTCTGTGCACCTGTCCTACCTCTGTCTCTTTCTGTAGTGTCTTTTCTCACATCCAGTTCTCTGCGCACCTGTCCTACCTCTGTCTCCTTCTGTAGTGTCTTTTCTCACATCCAGTTCTCCGTGCACCTGTCCTACCTCTGTCTCTTTCTGTAGTGTCTTTTCTCACATCTAATTCCCAGTTCCAACCAAAGTAAACATATATTGGAGATGTTGAACGTAACTGCTAGGTAAGGAATTTTTGTTAGTCATGTACAGCATTTCAGGATACGTCTTGTAAGATTAAGAGGGATACATTATGAAGTGTGTTGAACTATCATCACCAGTAACTACAAATTTAAATGTACGTTTTCAAATCTTTTGTTAAAAGCATTAAAAAAAATCTAAAATAATAAGATTATTGCACACTAATATTTACCAATCTTTTCCCAGAGGTAGACGAGAAAGGGAAACGTCCCCCACGCAAGCGTGATATGCTGAAGATGTACTATGGGATATCACAAGACGCGGCGGACGTGGCAGAGTTGACCTCTACTCCGTGTGACCTCAATGGGGTGAACTTTGAACCTGACACATACCTTGGCAAACTGCTGAAGGAGAGGTCACTGACAGAGTTGATGGACAAGGAGTCCGAGATGGTTCGTGACATTAAAGCTCTGGACAGCGACATGCAGACACTAGTGTATGAGAACTACAACAAGTTCATCAGCGCAACAGACACTATCCGCAAGGTGAGAGCTCAAGGTCAATTTGTATCTGGTAGATAGGTTGTCCCTTCTGTCAAGTAAGTATAGTATGTGTCTGGTGGAGAGGTTGTCCATTCTTACTTGATGGAATGGACAACTTCTCTGTCTTTTGTAGAGAGATTTATCCATTAGGTAGAGTAAATATGTGTTTTATAGAGAGGTTTTTCCATTCTGTCAAGTAGTAGGTATGTGTTTTGTGTAGAGGTTTATCCATTCTGTCAAGTAAGTGTGTGTCTTGTAGAGGGGTTCATCCGTCCTATCAGAAATCATTAGCAGGAAGTTCAGTGAGTCGGTCGTACCTCACCCGATTACGGGAGGTTGTTACTTAGCAATGAGCCACCGTCACCTACAAAGAGTGAGGACTGTTCTGTAGATGAAGAACGACTTCAAGAAGATGGAGGATGAGATGGACCACCTGTCCACCAACATGGCCGCCATCACGGAGTTCAGTGGCCGCATCAGCACGACACTGCAGGACCGCCGACAACAGATCACCAAACTCTCCGGAGTACACACACTGCTTAAGAAGGTGATTACTATTAACACATCACCATTGAGATCATGGGGTCTATGACCCTGAGGTCACAGGGTCTATGACACTGAGGTCGCAGGGTCTATGACCCTGAGGTCACAGGGTCTATGACACTGACGTCACAGGGTCTATGACACTGAGGTCACAGGGTCTATGACACTGACGTCACAGGGTCTATGACACTGAGGTAGCAGGGTGTATGACACTGGGGTCACAGGGTCTATGACACTGAGGTCACAGGGTCTATGACACTGAGGTCTCAGGGTCTATGACACTGACGTCACAGGGTCTATGACACTGACGTCACAGGGTCTATGACACTGAGGTAGCAGGGTGTATGACACTGAGGTCACAGGGTCTATGACACTGAGGTCACAGGGTCTATGACACTGAGGTCACAGGGTCTATGACACTGAGGTAACAGGGTCTATGACACTGAGGTCACAGGGTCTATGACACTGAGGTCACAGGGTCTATGACACTGAGGTCACAGGGTCTATGACACTGAGGTCACAGGGTCTATGACACTGAAGTCACAGGGTCTATGACACTGAGGTCACAGGGTCTATGACACTGCGATCACAGGGTCTATGACACTGAGGCCACAGGATCTATGACACTGAGGTCACAGGGTTTATGACACTGAGGTCACAGGGTCTATGACACTGAGGTCACAGGGTCTATGACACTGAGGTCACAGGGTCTATGACACTGAGGTCACAGGGTCTATGACACTGAGGTCACAGGGTATATGACACTGAGGTAACAGGGTCTATGACACTGAGGTCACAGGGTCTATGACACTGAGGTAACAGGGTCTATGACACTGAGGTCACAGGGTCTATGACACTGAGGTAACAGGGTCTATGACACTGAGATCACAGGGTCTATGACACTGAGGTCACAGGGTCTATGACACTGAGGCCACAGGGTCTATGACACTGAGGCCACAGGGTCTAGACACTGAGGTCACAGGGTCTATGACACTGAGGACATAAGGTCAGTGACCCTGAGGACACAAGGTCTTAGCGTTAACATCTCATGGTCAGTGATCGTGAGGACACAAGGTCAGTGACCATGAGGTCTTAGGGTCAACAGCACTGAGGTCTTCGTGTGTGTGATTTTGTCAGTCTCTCCTTATTCAAGGCGCCAGACTGTTGTCATGTCCAGGTAATCCAGTGTCATGTGATTGTGCTGTGATATAAGCACATCATGTCAACATTCATTTCACAGTGTCCTACCTGATTGTGTTCTGAACAGACTTGACATGTCACATAGTGACATAGTCACACTAACATCTTCAATTACATTTTCTGAAACAATTAAAGAACTCAATATATGTTTACTTTCTGATTTAAACATTAGACATGCTGTGACATTACTGTGGCTAAGAGAGGTGAAAAATTTAACCTGAAACAGTGATCTACCTAACTGTGTCAGATATAACCAGTTCAGTTTGCTTGTACAGGGATCGCCATGGAGCCAGTCAGTTCATAGACACAGACATAGTGAGCTTTCTGTTAAATATGAACACTTTCATTTCACAGCTGCAGTTTCTGTTTGAATTACCGACTCGACTCAAGAAGTGCATAGACATGGAGGCCTACAGTCAGGCTGTCAGGTCAGTGTCAACTTGTGTGAGAGGTGTAGAATTTTAGTGACACTTTGGTCGTCCTGGTTAGATAGTTGGTACTGCACCACTTGACAGTGACATTCCATCTTAGATCCATATTAATGTATGCCAAATGTAACACGATTTATCCTGAACTTTGAGAAGAAAATATGAATTTCAGACAAAAACACATAACATCAGGCGACACTGGATGTTGGTTTTGAAATGACTGGTATTAGTGCTGACGCCTTGTGGCTGATTCAGGTACTACACAAAGGCGCGAAAGGTGCTGCTCCAGTATGAGCACATCGCGTCCTTCCAGCGCATCCAGTACGACTGTAACGTGATAGTGCAGCAACTGAGGGGGAAACTGAGGGAACAATTTCATGACAAAGAGGTAGAGTTATATCCGTCCGTCCGTCTGTTTGTTTGTTTCTACTTGCTTTTACTTATCTATGTTTATGACTACTTGTTTCTACGCATGTCTACGTGTTTCTTGTGTTTATTTGGTTTCACTTGTCTATATGTGTCTGCTTTTCTGTGTATGTACGTGCTTGTGTCAACTTGTTTTTACTTTCGATTCCTTGTTTCTTGTTTCTGCATGTCCTTACTTGTTTCTACATATTTCTAGTTTTCTGTCTCTCTCTCTCTCTCTCTCTCTCTCTCTCTCTCTCTCTCTCTCTCTCTCTCTCTCTCTCTTCTCTCTCTCTCTCTCTCTCTCGCTCTCGCTCTCGTCCTCGTCTCGTTTTGTGTCTGTCTGTTTCGAGTTGTTTCTCTCTGTCTCTGTGTACATGTGTCTACATGTCCCTGCTTGTGTCTACATGTCTCCACTTGTGTTTACATGTCTTGTGTATACATGTCTTACTTGTGTATACAAGTCTCCACTTGTGTCTACATGTCTTACTTGTGTATACATGTCTCCACTTGTACCTACAAGTCTCTACTTGTACCTACATGTCTCTACTTGTGTCTACATGTCTCTACTTGTGTCTACATGTCTCTACTTGTGTCTACATGTCTCTACTTGTACCTACAAGTCTCTACTTGTACCTACAAGTCTCTACTTGTGTCTACATGTCTCTACTTGTACCTACATGTCTCTACTTGTACCTACAATTCTCTACTTGTGTATACATGTCTCTACTTGTACCTACAAGTCTCTACTTGTGTATACATGTCTCTACTTGTACCTACAAGTCTCTACTTGTACCTACATGTTTCTACTTGTGTCTACATGGGTCTACTTGTACCTACAAGTCTCTACTTGTACCTACAAGTCTCTAATTGTGTCTACATGTCTCTACTTGTACCTACATGTCTCTACTTGTACCTACATGTCTCTACTTGTGTCTACATGACTCTACTTGTGCCTACATGTCTCTACTTGTGTCTACATGGCTCTACTTGTGTCTACATGTCTCTACTTGTGCCTACATGTCTCTACTTGTGTCTACATGTCTCTACTTGTGTCTACATGTCTCTACTTGTGTCTACATGTCTCTACCTTTGTCTACATGTCTCTACTTGTGTCTACTTGCAGTCAGGCACGAAGCAGCTGGCGGAGTGTGTGGATCTGTTGCTCCAACTGGATGAGCCGGCCGAGGATCTGTGCGAGGAATTCCTCTCTCAGTACGTCAGATATAGTGATACAATAATAGTGACATATATCTACATATTCCTCTCTCCATATGTCCGTCTTAGTGACACAATAATAGTGACATGTATCTACATATTCCTCTCTCAGTACATCCATCTTAGTGACACAATAATAATGACATGTATCTACATATTCCTCTCTCAGTACGTCCGTCTTAGTGACACAATAATAATGACATGTATCTACATATTCCTCTCTCAGTACGTCCGTCTTAGTGACACAATAATAGTGACATGTATCTACATATTCCTCTCTCAGTACGTCCATCGTAGTGACACAATAATAACACAATAATAGTGACATGTATCTACATATTCCTCTCTCAGTACATCCATCGTAGTGACACAATAATAGTGACATGTATCTACATATTCCTCTCTCAGTACATCCATCGTAGTGACACAATAATAGTGACATGTATCTACATATTCCTCTCTCAGTACGTCCATCGTAGTGACACAATAATAACACAATAATAGTGACATGTATCTACATATTCCTCTCCAGTACTCCATCGTAGTGACACAATAATAGTGACATGTATCTACATATTCCTCTCTCAGTACATCCATCGTAGTGACACAATAATAGTGACATGTATCTACATATTCCTCTCTCAGTACGTCCATCGTAGTGACACAATAATAACACAATAATAGTGACATGTATCTACATATTCCTCTCTCAGTACATCCATCGTAGTGACACAATAATAGTGACATGTATCTACATATTCCTCTCTCAGTACGTCCGTCTTAGTGACACAATAATAGTGACATGTATCTACGTATTCCTCTCACAGTACGTCCATCGTAGTAACACAATAATAGTGACATGTATCTACGTATTCCTCTCCCAGTACGTTCCTCATAGTGACACAATAATAGTGACATGTATCTACATATTCCTCTCTCAGTACGTCAGTCGTAGTGACACAATAATAGTGACATGTATCTACATATTCCTCTCTCAGTACATCCATCGTAGTGACACAATAATAGTGACATGTATCTACGTATTCCTCTCACAGTACATTCGTCATAGTGACACAATAATAGTGACATGTATCTATATATTCCTCTCTCAGTATGTCCGTCGTAGTGACACAATAATAGTGACATGTATATACATATTCCTCTTTCAGTACGTCAGTCGTAGTGACACGATAATAGTGACATGTATATACATATTCCTCTTTCAGTACGTCAGTCGTAGTGACACAATAATAGTGACATGTATCTACATATTCCTCTCTCAGTACATCCATCGTAGTGACACAATAATAGTGACATGTATCTACGTATTCCTCTCACAGTACATTCGTCATAGTGACACAATAATAGTGACATGTATCTATATATTCCTCTCTCAGTATGTCCATCGTAGTGACACAATAATAGTGACATGTATATACATATTCCTCTTTCAGTACGTCAGTCGTAGTGACACGATAATAGTGACATGTATATACATATTCCTCTTTCAGTACGTCAGTCATAGTGACACAATAATAGTGACATGTATATACATATTCCTCTTTCAGTACATCAGTCGTAGTGACACAATAATATGACATGTATCTACATATTCCTCTTTCTGTACGTCAGTCATACTATAGTGACATAATAATAATAATTTCGCATTAGAAAATCATTTAATTTAAACAGAAATTGGTGCTGTCATGTTTAGCTCCTAACTCGTTCTGAACGTAAGTTTTGTGTAGTGGGTCACTTGTATACTACTGGTGTATGTATGGTGTACACAGAGTATGTATGGTGTACACAGAGTATGTATGATGTACACACATAGTATGTCAGGTGTACACACGTGCATTGTCATTGAGACTGTTCATCGTGTCACTTGTCCACTGCAGCGCCCGTCAGAAATTGGACATTGACCTTGCCGAACTCGAGAAACAAGTGAGGCTACAGTCTGGGGAACAAGTGCTGCCATCTGGCGATGCTCAAAGTGCCACAGATGCTTACCTCCAGACACCAATGGTATCTCTCTGTCTCTTATATGTTCTCCTATTGACATGATGTGCTTCAGCCTGACTCACCCTCCTAATTTGTTGTCTCCAGGTTTGACTCGCAACATCTCCTAAATGCGTATGCTTCTGTCTCACTCATTATTGAAAAACATCAGCACTTTAATTCTTTGTAATATGTTAGTCCTAAACTGTACACATTTAATATAAACTGTCCATAATTATTATTGGTTTTGTACTTGTAGTTAGTCTCATAATTACAACGTAAAATACGCTTTTGTTTTATTGTAGTTTCTTACTGAAATATTCTGCTGTTTGACGATGTTTCTTCACATCATCCAATGACATATGCTTCTGTCTGACTCACTTTCCCTTTATCTCCCCAATGTTTACGTGTGATTCCACTGATGTGTGGATGGTTGTTGTCAGGATGTCCTGATGTGTGGTTGGTTGTTGTCAGGATGTCCTGATGTGTGGATTGTTGTTGTCAGGATGTCCTGATGTGTGGTTGGTTGTTGTCAGGATGTCCTGATGTGTGGATGGTTGTTGTCAGGATGTCCTGATTTGTGGTTGGTTGTCAGGATGTCCTGATGTGTGGTTGGTTGTTGTCAGGATGTCCTGATGTGTGGATGGTTGTTGTCAGGATGTCCTGATGTGTGGTTGGTTGTTGTCAGGATGTCCTGATGTGTGGTTGGTTGTTGTCAGGATGTCCTGATGTGTGGTTGGTTGTTGTCAGGATGTCCTGATGTGTGGATGGTTGTTGTCAGGATGTCCTGATGTGTGGTTGGTTGTCGTCAGGATGTCCTGATGTGTGGATGGTTGTTGTCAGGATGTCCTGATGTGTGGTTGGTTGTTGTCAGGATGTCCTGATGTGTGGTTGGTTGTTGTCAGGATGTCCTGATGTGTGGTTGGTTGTTGTCAGGATGTCCTGATGTGTGGATGGTTGTTGTCAGGATGTCCTGATGTGTGGTTGGTTGTCGTCAGGATGTCCTGATGTGTGGATGGTTGTTGTCAGGATGTCCTGATGTGTGGTTGGTTGTTGTCAGGATGTCCTGATGTGTGGTTGGTTGTCGTCAGGATGTCCTGATGTGTGGTTGGTTGTCGTCAGGATGTCCTGATGTGTGGTTGGTTGTCGTCAGGATGTCCTGATGTGTGGTTGGTTGTCGTCAGGATGTCCTGATGTGTGGTTGGTTGTCGTCAGGATGTCCTGATGTGTGGTTGGTTGTTGTCAGGATGTCCTGATGTGTGGTTGGTTGTTGTCAGGATGTCCTGATGTGTGGATGGTTGTTGTCAGGATGTCCTGATGTGTGGTTGGTTGTCGTCAGGATGTCCTGATGTGTGGATGGTTGTTGTCAGGATGTCCTGATGTGTGGTTGGTTGTTGTCAGGATGTCCTGATGTGTGGTTGGTTGTCGTCAGGATGTCCTGATGTGTGGTTGGTTGTCGTCAGGATGTCCTGATGTGTGGTTGGTTGTCATCAGGATGTCCTGATGTGTGGTTGGTTGTCGTCAGGATGTCCTGATGTGTGGTTGGTTGTTGTCAGGATGTCCTGATGTGTGGTTGGTTGTCGTCAGGATGTCCTGATGTGTGGTTGGTTGTCGTCAGGATGTCCTGATTTATGTTTGGTTGTTGTCAGGATGTGCTGGAGTTTGTTGACTGCGGCTGCAACAACTTCCTGAGCAACATGTGTCTGGTGATTGCGTCCTACAATGACATGTTCCTCAACAGACTCCAGCAGGAGTGAGTGAAACGTTTGCTGTACAAGTGTCGTCTCTGACACTGTTGTATCATCTTAATTATTATTTATTCAATAATATATCATTGTATATATTAATTTGATAATTTGTATATATTGCAATCATACCATTTTAGTTTCAGTGTATAAAAAATTCTATAAGGTTTCAGTTATAACTTTTGTAAGGAAACTTCTCAATCAAAAAGTACATCACTTATATTTATGTATACATAATATTATATTGTTTTATTTATTTAAAACTAAACACCTTTAAACAGAATCCTGCTCTGGATAACAATATCTAAAATAAGTTCATTATTAATATTATTGCACTTCAGCTGATAGAGTTTACACAAATTGTACGCATATTGTCACATAATCTGTCTTTTCTCAGCTGTTACTGGCCCAGGACCGTGTATACATTCCATACAGCAATGTGCTGTTACAACAGGGCTGTTGTCAGTGAGGGTTTATTGTACATAACAAAATATGAAGTTGCTGACCCCTGTCCACCTGACACCTTGGACAACTGACAGTGGTCAGACGACAGTGGTCAGACGACAGTGGTCAGATGACAGCTGTCAGATGACAGTGGTCAGACGACAGTGGTCAGACGACAGTGGTCAGATGACAGCTGTCAGATGACAGTGGTCAGATGACAGTTGTCAGACAACAGTGGTCAGATGACAGCTGTTAGGCGACAGTGGTCAGATGACAGCTGTCAGATGACAGCTGTCATATGACAGTGGTCATAAGACAGCTGTCAGATCATAGTGGTCAGATGACAGCTGTCAGACAACAGTGGTCAGATGACAGCTGTCAGATGACAATGGTCAGATGACAGCTGCCAGATGACAATGGTCAGATGATAGCTGCCAGACGACAGTGGTCATATGACGGCTGCCAGATGACAGTGGTCATATGACAGCTGCCAGATGACAATGGTCAGATGACAGCTGTCAGACAACAGTGGTCAGATGACAGCTGCCAGATGACAATGGTCAGATGACAGCTGCCAGACGACAGTGGTCATATGACAGCTGTCAAATGACAGTGGTCAGACGTCCGTTTCCCTGAGTTGCTGTAGCAGCCACAAACTTGGACAATGCACAGAACTGACGTCAACTGTTGGACACTTTACGGGTGTCACTGGATTCTGTAGGGCATCTACCATGGGTTGAGGGGGTTATGTAACTTATGTTACACATGTTTGCTTTCTTGACAGAGATTGTCATGTTTTTCTCGTTGAATTTATTTAAAAAAACAATTAGTATTTAGTACCATTATGCGTGGAAATCAAGTATCGTTAAGATACTTGATGGAGGATGGAAATCCTTCATTCCATCCTCCAGCAAGTATCTGAATGGGCCACAAAAATTCAGTCGTTGACCTATCACAGTCTCTACTGCTGCCAGTGCAATGTTGTTTTATCATCTTTATTTACTAATTAATTTTTCTTATAATATTGTCATATTGTTTTAGCATATTTATTCCAATATATATATATATATATATATATATATATATATATTATATATAGCTATCATTTACCTATTTATATATTTGATTTTACTGTATACATGCATTACTATGTGACTTAAATATTGCGTTTTTATGCAACCTCCAAAGTGCAAAATGTATTTCCACTCTATGATAAGACAATAAAGTTATTATTATTATTATAAACACACAACTTGCAATGTTAATAAATTAAGTACAAGAAGGTTGATGCAGCCATAGCTTGTTGCCAGTAGCAAACTACACAGTTATGTAATGTGTTGGTTGGTCCATGTGTTAACTAACTACACATTTCCCTGCCGTGTTGCTTGTTCCAGGGACCTGGATGTCATTGCGATGAGCAAGCTGGTGCAGTTTGTGAATGCACTCACGGAGAAATACTTTCACTTTGTGCAGCAGAGAATTCAACAAGAGGTGAGAACAGTATGGAGGCTGGACAGTCTGGAGGCTGGACAGTCTGGAGGATGGACAGTCTGGAGGATGGACAATCTGGAGGCTGGACAGTCTGGAGGCTGGACAGTCTGGAGGCTGGACAGTCTGGAGGCTGGACAGTCTGGAGGCTGGACAGTCAGCTGACAAACTCTGGAACACTAACTGTTGTATTGAAGTTTAATTTAAGTTAAATCTGTGTTGATGTTCTATCAGATCGTTTGGTTATCAACTTTGCAAGTCATTTTATTTGACTACTTTACAGCTTGATTTCAAAGTCTTTGAAAATAAATAGCTTTTAATACCAGGAAAGTTAGCTATTTAGTTTAGTAGCTTACTGTCCTCAAATGAAATCCCCACACATGTGTGGTGGTGATTGTATCAAATTGATATATTATCATAGTTGTCTGCCTGTTAATTGTTGTGTGTTTATGTGACATTGGTTGTGAATGTATGGAACATTTTGGTTGAGTATCTATGTGACATTATGGTTGTGTGTTTATGTGACATTGTGGTTGTGTGTTTATGTGACATTGGTTGTGTATGTATGGAACATTTGGTTGTATATCTGTATGACATTATGGTTGTATGTTTATGTGACATTGTGTGTTTATGTGACATTGTGGTTGTGTGTTTATGTGACATTGTGGTTGTGTGTTTATGTGACATTGTGGTTGTGTGTTTATGTGACATTCGTTGTGTATGTATGGAACATTTTGGTTGTATATCTGTGTGACATTGTGGTTGTGTGTTTATGTGACATTGGTTGTGTATGTATGGAACATTTTGGTTGTATATCTGTGTGACATTGTGGTTGTGTGTTTATGTGACATTGTGGTTGTGTGTTTGTGTGACATTATGTTTGTTTTGTGTTTATGTAACATTGTTATTATTGTGTTTATGTGACATTGTGGTTGTTGTGTCAGACGGAGACAGGAGACAACACTATCCTGGTGCGTGCATTGGATCGCTTCCACCGCCGCCTGCAGGCGATGAACAAACTACTGCCTGGCACTGACTTCTCCAGGTAGGCCAACAGTCTCTCCTTTGTTTGTAGTCTCAGATAGAGACTTCTCCAAGTAGGCCAACAGTCTCTCCTTTGTTTGTAGTCTCAGATAGAGACTTCTCCATGTAGGCCAACAGTCTCTCCTTTGTTTGTAGTCTCAGATAGAGACTTCTGCATGTAGACCAACAGTCTCTCCTTTATTTGTAGTCTCAGATAGAGACTTCTCCAGTTAGGCCAACAGTCTCTCCTTTATTTGTAGTCTCAGATAGAGACTTCTCCAGGTAGGCCAACAGTCTTTCCTTTGTTTGTAGTCTCAGATAGAGACTTCTCCAGGTAGGCCAACAGTCTCTCCTTTGTTTGTAGTCTCAGATAGAGACTTCTCCAGGTAGGCCAACAGTCTCTCCTTTGTTTGTAGTCTCAGATAGAGACTTCTCCAGGTAGGCCAACAGTCTCTCCTTTGTTTGTAGTCTCAGATAGAGACTTCTCCAGGTAGGCCAACAGTCTCTCCTTTGTTTGTAGTCTCAGATAGAGACTTCTCCAGGTAGGCCAACAGTCTCTCCTTTGTTTGTTGTCTCAGATAGAGACTTCTCCAGGTAGGCAGGCCAACAGTCTCTCCTTTGTTTGTAGTCTCAGATATAGACTTCTCCAGGTAGGCCAACAGTCTCTCCTTTGTTTGTACTCTCAGATATAGACTTCTCCAGGTAGGCCAACAGTCTCTCCTTTGTTTGTTGTCTCAGATAGAGACTTCTCCAGGTAGGCCAACAGTCTCTCCTTTGTTTGTAGTCTCAGATAGAGACTTCTCCAGGTAGGCAAGCCAACAGTCTATCCTTTGTTTGTAGTCTCAGATAGAGACTTCTCCAGGTAGGCAAGCCAACAGTCTATCCTTTGTTTGTAGTCTCAGATAGAGACTTCTCCAGGTAGGCCAACAGTCTCTCCTTTGTTTGTAGTCTCAGATAGAGACTTCTCCAGTTAGGCCAACAGTCTCTCCTTTGTTTGTAGTCTCAGATAGAGACTTCTCCAGGTAGACCAACAGTCTCTCCTTTGTTTGTAGTCTCCGATAGAGACTTCTCCAGGTAGGCCAACAGTCTCTCCTTTGTATGTAGTCTCAGATAGAGACTTCTCCAGGTAGGCCAACAGTCTCTCCTTTGTTTGTACTCTCAGATATAGACTTCTCCAGGTAGGCCAACAGTCTCTCCTTTGTTTGTTGTCTCAGATAGAGACTTCTCCAGGTAGGCCAACAGTCTCTCCTTTGTTTGTAGTCTCACATAGAGACTTCTCCAGGTAGGCCAACAGTCTCTCCTTTGTTTGTATCTCAGATAAGACTTCTCCAGGTAGGCCAACAGTCTCTTTTGTAGTCTCAGATAGAGACTTCTCCAGTAGGCCAACAGTCTCTCCTTTGTTTGTAGTCTCAGATAGAGACTTCTCCAGGTAGGCCAACAGTCTCTCCTTTGTTTGTAGTCTCAGATAGAGACTTCTCCAGGTAGGCCAACAGTCTCTCCTTTGTTTGTAGTCTCAGATAGAGACTTAACAGTCTCTCCTTTGTTTGTAGTCTCAGATAGAGACTTCTCCAGGTAGGCCAACAGTCTCTCCTTTGTTTGTAGTCTCAGATAGAGACTTCTCCAGGTAGGCCAACAGTCTCTCCTTTGTTTGTAGTCTCAGATAGAGACTTCTCCAGGTAGGCCAACGTCTATCCTTTGTTTGTAGTCTCAGATAGAGACTTCTCCAGGTAGGCCAACAGTCTCTCCTTTGTTTGTAGTCTCAGATAGAGACTTCTCCAGTAGGCCAACAGTCTCTCCTTTGTTTGTAGTCTCAGATAGAGATTCTCCAGTAGGCCAACAGTCTCTCCTTTGTTTGTAGTCTCAGATAGAGACTTCTCCAGGCCAACAGTCTCTCCTTTGTTTGTAGTCTCAGATAGAGACTTCTCCAGTTAGGCCAACAGTCTCTCCTTTGTTTGATACGTCTCAGATATAGACTTCTCCAGGTAGGCCAACAGTCTCTCCTTTGTTTGTAGTCTCAGATAGAGACTTCTCCAGGTAGGCCAACAGTCTCTCCTTTGTTTGTAGTCTCAGATAGAGACTTCTCCAGGTAGGCCAACAGTCTCTCCTTTGTTTGTAGTCTCAGATAGAGACTTCTCCAGGTAGGCCAACAGTCTCTCCTTTGTTTGTAGTCTCAGATAGAGACTTCTCCAGTTAGGCCAACAGTCTCTCCTTTGTTTGTAGTCTCAGATAGAGACTTCTCCAGGTAGGCCAACAGTCTCTCCTTTGTTTGTAGTCTCAGATAGAGACTTCTCCAGGTAGGCCAACAGTCTCTCCTTTGTTTGTAGTCTCAGATAGAGACTTCTCCAGGTAGGCCAACAGTCTCTCCTTTGTTTGTAGTCTCAGATAGAGACTTCTCCAGGTAGGCCAACAGTCTCTCCTTTGTTTGTACTCTCAGATAGAGACTTCTCCAGGTAGAGGCCAACAGTCTCTCCTTTGTTTGTAGTCTCAGATAGAGACTTCTCCAGGTAGGCCAACAGTCTCTCCTTTGTTTGTACTCTCAGATATAGACTTCTCCAGTTAGGCCAACAGTCTCTCCTTTGTTTGTAGTCTCAGATAGAGAATTCTCCAGGTAGGCCAACAGTCTATCCTTTGTTTGTAGTCTCAGATAGAGACTTCTCCAGGTAGGCCAACAGTCTCTCCTTTGTTTGTAGTCTCAGATAGAGACTTCTCCAGTTAGGCCAACAGTCTCTCCTTTGTTTGTAGTCTCACATAGAGACTTCTCCAGGTAGGCCAACAGTCTCTCCTTTGTTTGTAGTCTCAGATAGAGACTTCTCCAGGTAGGCCAACAGTCTCTCCTTTGTTTGTAGTCTCAGATAGAGACTTCTCCAGGTAGGCCAACAGTCTCTCCTTTGTTTGTACTCTCAGATAGAGACTTCTCCAGGTAGGCCAACAGTCTCTCCTTTGTTTGTAGTCTCAGATAGAGACTTCTCCAGGTAGGCCAACAGTCTCTCCTTTGTTTGTAGTCTCAGATAGAGACTTCTCCAGGTAGGCCAACAGTCTCTCCTTTGTTTGTATCTCAATAAGACTTCTCCAGGTAGGCCAACAGTCTCTCCTTTGTTTGTAGTCTCAGATAGAGACTTCTCCAGGTAGGCCAACAGTCTCTCCTTTGTTTGTAGTCTCAGATAGAGACTTCTCCAGGTAGGCCAACAGTCTATCCTTTGTTTGTAGTCTCAGATAGAGACTTCTCCAGGTAGGCCAACAGTCTCTCCTTTGTTTGTAGTCTCAGATAAAGACTTCTCCAGGGGAGGCCAACAGTCTCTCCTTTGTTTGTACTCTCAGATAGAGACTTCTCCAGGTAGGCCAACAGTCTCTCCTTTGTTTGTAGTCTCAGATAGAGACTTCTCCAGGTTTGGCCAACAGTCTCTCCTTTGTTTGTAGTCTCAGATAGAGACTTCTCCAGGTAGGCCAACAGTCTCTCCTTTGTTTGTAGTCTCAGATAGAGACTTCTCCAGGTTTGGCCAACAGTCTCTCCTTTGTTTGTACTCTCAGATAGAGACTTCTCCAGGTTAGGCCAACAGTCTCTCCTTTGTTTGTAGTCTCAGATAGAGACTTCTCCAGGTAGGCCAACAGTCTCTCCTTTGTTTGTAGTCTCAGATAGAGACTTCTCCAGGTTTGGCCAACAGTCTCTCCTTTGTTTGTAGTCTCAGATAGAGACTTCTCCAGGTAGGCCAACAGTCTCTCCTTTGTTTGTAGTCTCAGATAGAGACTTCTCCAGGTAGGCCAACAGTCTCTCCTTTGTTTGTAATCTCAGATAGAGACTTCTCCAGGTAGGCCAACAGTCTCTCCTTTGTTTGTAATCTCAGATAGAGACTTCTCCAGGTAGGCCAACAGTCTCTCCTTTGTTTGTAGTCTCAGATAGAGACTTCTCCAGGTAGGCCAACAGTCTCTCCTTTGTTTGTTGTCTCAGATAGAGACTTCTCCAGGTAGGCCAACAGTCTCTCCTTTGTTTGTAGTCTCAGATAGAGACTTCTCCAGGTAGGCAGGCCAACAGTCTCTCCTTTGTTTGTAGTCTCAGATAGAGACTTCTCCAGTTAGGCCAACTGTCTCTCCTTTGTTTGTACTCTCAGATATAGACTTCTCCAGTTAGGCCAACAGTCTCTCCTTTGTTTGTAGTCTCAGATAGAGACTTCTCCAGGTAGGTCAACAGTCTCTCCTTTGTTTGTAGTCTCAGATAGAGACTTCTCCAGTTAGGCCAACAGTCTCTCCTTTGTTTGTAGTCTCAGATAGAGACTTCTCCAGGTAGGCCAACAGTCTATCCTTTGTTTGTAGTCTCAGATAGAGACTTCTCCAGGTAGGTCAACAGTCTCTCCTTTGTTTGTAATCTCAGATAGAGACTTCTCCAGGTAGGTCAACAGTCTCTCCTTTGTTTGTAATCTCAGATAGAGACTTCTCCAGGTAGGTCAACAGTCTCTCCTTTGTTTGTAATCTCAGATAGAGACTTCTCCAGGTAGGCCAACAGTCTCTCCTTTGTTTGTAATCTCAGATAGAGACTTCTCCAGATCACGGATCACTTATGATTAAAATGTACACGCAGTGAACGACCACGTGACAAGCACGACCAGCGACCACACAAATTGTATTCACGCAATCGTTGCTTTCGCCTGTTAGCAGTGACTGGATCTGGTGCTAAACTGCGACATGTCATTGGTTGAGCAGTCTTTGCATCGTTCACTCAGCACTAAACAACACATTTAATATAACTAAACAACAACATAATACTTTTACAATGGTATAAGTCTTAAAATGGATCGTAATTTATTTGATGAACTATCATTCGTGATTAAGCGAAAATGCACGCCAAAAATATCGCATCAGCAGTGCTTCGCGACACTTCTGTTGTCGCCAACATAGGTTGCAGCAAATCAAAAATCCGCGTTTGTAAACATATTTGGATACTCGTGATTTCTAGTCAGTTGAGAAATGTGTTGGCCTACCCTGGGGAAGTAGCAATAAAGTGTAGGGCCTAGACTTGTTGATTCAGCTACGTTATTGCCCGAAATATAACTTTGTGCAATAACAAAGTCAATTCATCTTTTTCCTCCTATATAAATTATGTGTTGTGTAGTATTTAATTAAGAATTACAGTTGTGGGAATTACGTATTGTTCGTTTTACTGTGCTTGTGTGTGGGTGTTAAACTGAAACAAAAGCATTCTTGTTTCAAGTAATCGTCATCACTGACTGTTCCGTCCTTCTGCGTGATGTCCTGGGTGACACTTGTCTGTCTCCGTTGCAGTGCTGGCACAGACATTGTGTCGAAGGCAGCCAGGGACAGAGTCAACCACTACTTGCAGACCCTGAAACAACACTTCTCTGGTGGGTCCATGGTTTCTTCTCTACAAATATAGCATGTTGATGTTGTTGTTTTAGAAACGTCACAGATTTAATATGCTGATGTTATTGTATTGAGATATGATAGACATGACATATTGTTGCTGGGTGGTGTCTCTCTGACTGCCTCACAGACGTGACATGTTGTCTGTCTCAGACTGCCTCACAGACATGATATGTTGTTGTCAGTTGTTGTCTGTCTCAGACAGCCTCACAGACATGACATGTTGTTGTCGGTTGTTGTCTGTCTCAGACTGCCTCACAGACATGATATGTTGTTGTCGGTTGTTGTCTGTCACAGACTGTCTCACAGACGTGACATGTTGTCGGTTGTTGTCTGTCTCAGACTGCCTCACAGACATAATATGTTGTTGTCGGTTGTTGTCTGTCTCAGACTGCCTCACAGACATAATATGTTGTTGTCGGTTGTTGTCTGTCTCAGACTGCCTCACAGACATAATATGTTGTTGTCGGTTGTTGTCTGTCTCAGACTGCCTCACAGACATCCGCCAACACCTGGCGGCTCCGAGGCTGCTGGGCAAGGATGGGAACTCGTCCTGTAACCTGGCGGAGCTGCTCCACACCTTCAGCTCCTCCCTGCTTGACCAGGTCAAGTCAGTCCTCGCCAACTTACAGGTCAGTAGGGCAAAGGTCATGCAGCAGATCAGTTGCTCAAAGGTCAATCGGTAGATAAATAGGTCAGCCTTTTAAGGCTGGTAAAACAGGATATACTAATGTATCATAATCGTCCAGTCAGTTTTGTGCTACCATAATAAGTTAATTATTAAAAACAAATCTTAAATGATGCTTTTAAAATGATAATCTTTTAATTTGTTGTATTACAGTTGAACTTGTCTGTAACATATATACTAATGTCAGTGTTTTGGTTAAACATACATTCATCGTACCATAAAATTATATCTTGATACCATATTTAACGTTTTTCAAGTGTTCTTATAGTTTGTGTAGAACTTTGTGCATTGTAATAAACTGTTCTAGATGACAGTTAATGTCATTGTTGACACAGTCTCCCAGCTGTCTAAACGACAGTTTCTTCACTCGTCTGTGTCTGTGTTGCAGGCATTTATTGCATCAGACATCACATTTGCGATGAAGCCGTACTTCCGAGGCCAGTTCTGTTCCCAAGACGTCCGAGAAGGCCTCGTTGTGGCGTTCATCCGACACATCGCTGTCGTTGCTGACGTATGTACAGGCACTTTCACTGCAGCGTAATCTATTACTTAGTTTCTTTACTATTACATGTTCAGGTTGTCCTGTTACTATTACATTAGAAGCAGTTACTATTACATTTGAAGCAGTTACTGTTACATTTGAAGCAGTTACTGCTACATTAGAAGCAGTTACTATTACATTTGAAGCAGTTACTGTTACATTTGAAGCAGTTACTGTTACATTTGAAGCAGTTACTGTTACATTTGAAGCAGTTACTGTTACATTTGAAGCAGTTACTGTTACATTTGAAGCAGTTACTGTTACATTTGAAGCAGTTACTGTTACATTTGAAGCAGTTACTGTTACATTTGAAGCAGTTACTGTTACATTTGAAGCAGTTACTATTACATTTGAAGCAGTTACTGTTACATTTGAATCAGTTACTGTTACATTTGAAGCAGTTACTATTACATTTGAAGCAGTTACTGTTACATTTGAAGCAGTTACTGTTACATTTGAAGCAGTTACTGTTACATTTGAAGCAGTTACTGTTACATTTGAAGCAGTTACTGTTACATTTGAAGCAGTTACTGTTACATTTGAAGCAGTTACTGTTACATTTGAAGCAGTTACTGTTATATTTGAAGCAGTTACTGTTACATTTGAAGCAGTTACTGTTACATTTGAAGCAGTTATTGTTACATTTACATTTTCCATAGCAACATGTTATGGTAGTATGCATCAATATAAATATACAGTAAAGATACTAGCTGTACTGTCTGTCACATAACTACAGTTTCACACGGTTCAGCCAGACCGAGAGAAGACTTCATCTGAACAACCCCAGCTCCTGTCACTTTCCAGAAGCTCCTGTCACTCTCCAGAAACTCCTGCCACTCTCCAGAAACTCCTGCCACTCTCCAGAAGCTCCTGTCCCTCTCCAGAAACTCCTGCCATTCTCCAGAAGCTCCTGTCCCTCTCCAGAAACTCCTGTCCCTCTCCAGAAGTTCCTGCCACTCACCAGAAACTCTTGTCACTCTCCAGAAGCTCCTGCCAGTGAGCAGATGTTACCAACATTCCGGCGCTCTAGACGTCACTGTCCACAGCTTCCTCCCTGCAGCCCAAGTCTCCAGTGTCATTTCACCCAGTATTACTCCAAAATATAGATTCCTCATTTAATATCAGGTATTGGGAAATGGGGTAATCTGGAATTCAACGGAAAAGTTTACTTGTGATATGCAAGTAATATGTCGGCTATTATTACACTGATTCCTATTTTTATTATATTGCATTCTAGTTCAAATGATCACCATTACTAGTGCTTAAACATTTGTAATTGTTACTATTACCGGTATATATTACTGTTACCTCAGACATAGGGGCCATGTATCCTGTGGTTTACTGTTCTAAGAAGTTGTGCAGAGAAGAATAAGATGAATATAATGTCCCGTTGATGTTATTCATGTGGTGTCACGTGACATGTCATGTGACAGGAGTTCTGTGAGACGGCGAGGGAGAAGGGCATTGCTGCACCAGCACTGTTACTGATTATGTCACGACTTTGTGTCAACCTGGAAGAGTCAACCATCAGCTACGTGGTGAGTGACACTGACACTGACACTGATCTCTCATGTCAGTCATAGTGTCAGTCATTTGTCAATCAGAGTATCATTTTCACATGTCAATCGCAATGTCACCTTCTTTTTGTCAGTCACATTCACATGTCTATCACAACATCGCTGTTAACTGTCAATCACACTGTCACTTTTGCTTGTCAATCATAGTGTGACGTGATGTCACCTGTCAATTAAGTGATACTAATATGAGAGCATTTATTTTGTCTCAGCTCTGACCTTTCCGAAGTATAGTAAGTAAACACTGATGCTTATATATTATAATTATATATATATATATATATATATATATATATATATATATATATATATATATATATATATATAAGTATATTAGTATAATGTACATAAATAACAAATAAATACAAATAATATCACATCATATACAATTATTTTGCTTGTTAAATTGGATGTGAAGAACCTATGATGTCATAATGCCGGTATTAATTGTATTATATATATATATATATATATATATATATATATATATTATGTTTTAAGCACTCTTGATTATAATCCAATACATGACTGTATTTTAGTTGTTCACATTTGTATAGAATTGTTGTTGTTGTTGTCCTTCAAAATACACATTCAAAAGATGTAATGTGATGATGTCATGTGACATGTTGACAGCTGACACTGGTAGACGAACAGTTCATGATCGATGATACGACCCGAGGGACAATGAGTTCACAGCTGTGTGGGGAGTTGAAGGACGCTGCCCAGAAGCTGCTCAACTGCTACGTGAGGGTGCAGGGCCTCATGATATCACAGGTGAGGGGGCAGGGCCTCATGATACCACAGGTGAGGGTGCAGGGCCTCATGATATCACAGGTGAGGGGGCAGGGCCTCATGATATCACAGGTGAGGGTGCAGGGCCTCATGATATCACAGGTGAGGGGGCAGGGCCTCATGATAACACAGCAAAGCTGCAGGGTCTCATGATATCACAGGTGAGGGGGCATGCCCTCATGATACCACAGGTGAGGGGCAGGGCCTCATGATATCACAGGTGAGGGGTTGCATGTGGTATCACAGGTCAGGGTGCAGGTATGTGATATCACAGCAAAGCTGCAGGGTCTCATGTTATCACAGGTCAGGGTGCAGAGCCTTGTGATATCACAAGTGATGGTGCTGGGCCTTGTGATATCACAGGTAATAGTGCAGGGCCTTGTGATATCACAGGTGAGGGTGCATGGCTTTGTGATATCATGGGTGAGTGTACGTGGTATCGTGATATCACAGGTGAGGATGCAGGGCCTCATGATATCGCAGGTGCGGATGCAGGGCCTCATGATAGCACAGGTGAAGGTGCAGGGCCTCATGATATCACAGGGTCCACGTGTGGAAATATTGTGAGATACGAGTTGCATAACATAATATATCAACAGCATAACATTCATGATACCATTATGATATCATCATGTTATCACAACTGCATATTTTATTGCGAAGAGCCATGTAGCACTTTGTGAATGTGAAATTGTCGACATTTATATTTATTAATATTGTAACTGTCATCGTCACCAACCTCAACCAACCCGATGTGACGTCCACAGATGCTGCGCAAGAGTGTCGAGACGCGTGATTGGTTGAACACGATAGAGCCGCGCAATGTGCGTGCGGTGATGAAGCGAGTGGTTGAGGATGTGACATGTATAGATGGGGAGGTGGGGCGTCTGTATGAGGAGGGCGTACGACGCGACCGCAGCAGTGACTCCACCAAGCGGAGCACATCCCGCCCCGCCACTCGCTCCAACTGGAGCTTCACACCAAGGTCAGTGCAAGGTCAACCTCTCGCGGACTTATCAGTTGTTGGGGTGAAGTCTCTGTTGTTTGTGTCAGTGCACAAACAGCTCTGTTCTGTATTGGTGTCTGTCTGTGGGGAATCATTAGCAGGAACTTCACTCAATCTGTCGCACTCTCTCCGGTGTGGGTACCTTCAACTTTAAAAGTTTGAACACGAATTTAGTAAGTAAATGCCAATACTAGATGTTTACTAATCGAATCCTTTGTCTTAAGTTGACATTTTATGGGCTCACTGTTGAGTAACATCCAGATATTGTTATGTGTGTCAACGTTGCCATGGCGACTGTTACAGCACCATAGACAACAGCCTGATGAGTAACATCCAGATATTGTTGTGTGTCAACGTTGCCATGGCGACTGTTACAGCACCATAGACAACAGCCTGATGAGTAACATCCAGATATTGTTGTGTGTCAACGTTGCCATGGCGACTGTTACAGCACCATAGACAACAGCCTGATGAGTAACATCCAGATATTGTTGTGTGTCAACGTTGCCATGGCGACTGTTACAGCACCATAGACAACAGCCTGATGAGTAACATCCAGATATTGTTGTGTGTCAACGTTGCCATGGCGACTGTTACAGCACCATAGACAACAGCCTGATGAGTAACATCCAGATATTGTTGTGTGTCAACGTTGCCATGGCGACTGTTACAGCACCATAGACAACAGCCTGATGAGTAACATCCAGATATTGTTTGTGTGTCAACGTTGCCATGGCGACTGTTACAGCACCATAGACAACAGCCTGATGAGTAACATCCAGATATTGTTATGTGTGTCAACGTTGCCATGGCGACTGTTACAGCACCATAGACAACAGCCTGATGAGTAACATCCAGATATTGTTATGTGTGTCAACGTTGCCATGGCGACTGTTACAGCACCATAGACAACAGCCTGATGAGTAACATCCAGATATTGTTATGTGTGTCAACGTTGCCATGGCGACTGTTACAGCACCATAGACAACAGCCTGATGAGTAACATCCAGATATTGTTATGTGTGTCGACGTTGCCATGGCGACTGTTACAGCACCATAGACAACAGCCTGATGAGTAACATCCAGATATTGTTATGTGTGTCAACGTTGCCATGGCGACTGTTACAGCACCATAGACAACAGCCTGATGAGTAACATCCAGATATTGTTATGTGTGTCAACGTTGCCATGGCGACTGTTACAGCACCATAGACAACCGCCTGATGAGTAACATCCAGATATTGTTATGTGTGTCGACGTTGCCATGGCGACTGTTACAGCACCATAGACAACAGCCTGATGAGTAACATCCAGATATTGTTATGTGTGTCAACGTTGCCATGGCGACTGTTACAGCACCATAGACAACAGCCTGATGAGTAACATCCAGATATTGTTATGTTTTTGTCAACGTTGCCATGGCAACTGTTACAGCACCATAGACAACAGCCTGATGAGTAACATCCAGATATTGTTATGTGTGTCAACGTTGCCATGGCAACTGTTACAGCACCATAGACAACAGCCTGATGAGTAACATCCAGATATTGTTATGTGTGTCAACGTTGCCATGGCAACTGTTACAGCACCATAGACAACAGCCTGATGAGTAACATCCAGATATTGTTATGTGTGTCAACGTTGCCATGGCAACTGTTACAGCACCATAGACAACAGCCTGATGAGTAACATCCAGATATTGTTATGTGTGTCAACGTTGCCATGGCGACTGTTACAGCACCATAGACAACAGCCTGATGAGTAACATCCAGATATTGTTATGTGTGTCAACGTTGCCATGGCAACTGTTACAGCACCATAGACAACAGCCTGATGAGTAACATCCAGATATTGTTATGTGTGTCAACGTTGCCATGGCGACTGTTACAGCACCATAGACAACAGCCTGATGAGTAACATCCAGATATTGTTATGTGTGTCAACGTTGCCATGGCGACTGTTACAGCACCATAGACAACAGCCTGATGAGTAACATCCAGAAGTTGTTCTCGGAGCGGATTGAGATCTTCAGCACGGTTGAGTTCTCGAAGGTGTCGGTGCTCACAGGGATCATCAAGATCAGTCTCAAGGTGAGACTGAGACTGGCTGTACAAAGTCTCACTCCAACAGATAACTATACCCGGGGGGTGGGGTGATCACAGTCATCAACACTTGCCTACAGAATGTAAACCTTTTCAGACCTCTCCCTTCCAAATTGGAGCGGTAAAATGCCAGTACTGCTTTACAAATTGAAAGACATACCTGGGGTATAATTATGTGTAAATTTGGTAGTTGTTGTATTATGCTATTTCCATCAAGTATCAGTTTAACATGATGCTTTCTAGCACACTAAAGACTTTGTTTATTGCCTTACCTTAGGACGGTTCTGATCCTAGGATTCTGTGTTCCTCTGTGGTCAGCTCAGCTTATTGTTTCCTGAATTAACCATCGAGGTGACCACATAGAGATCCTTGGGAACTAACAACTGGTCCCTTTCAGAGAACGAGTAGGTTTGTCACAGTTATACATGACTACATTCCCAGCAAGTGATGGTTAATTCTATACATTTGGAATTTTCATTTGGAATGTTACCACAATGCATGCAAGTTTCACCTGGCTCTGATCTGTTTCTGTCTCTACCGAACTTCCTGGAGTGTGTGTTTGTGTTTACAGACATTCCTAGACTGTGTTTGTGTCTACAGACATTCCTAGACTGTTTGTGCCTACAGACATTCCAGGAGTGTGTGTTTGTGGTTACAGACATTCCTGGAGTCTGCTTGTGTTTACAGACATTCCTGGAGTGTGTGTTTGTGGTTACAGACATTCCTGTGGTGTGTGTTTGCGTATGCAGACATTCCTGGAGTGTGCTTGTGTTTACAGACATTCCTGGAGTGTGCTTGTGTTTACAGACATTCCTGGAGTGTGCTTGTGTTTACAGACATTCCTGGAGTGTGTGCGTCTGAGGACATTTGGTCGCTACGGTCTACAACAGATCCAGGTGGACGCCCACTACCTGCAGCTCTACCTGTGGAGGTTCGTCTCTGATGAGAAGTAAGTGTCACTGACAGTACAATTACCTGGAGACTGTGTCAACAGGATCTTTATAATAATGACATCACATCTCAGCAACCAAAGATATTATTGTAATCGGTATCTACGGAACAGTCTGTGTTAACTGTGTAGTGTCTTGTGTTAACTGTGTAGTGTATTGTGTTAAATGTGTAGTGTCTTGTGTTAACTGTGTAGTGTCTTGTGTTAACTGTGTAGTGTCTTGTGTTAACTGTGTAGTGTCTTGTGTTAACTGTGTAGTGTCTTGTGTTAACTGTGTAGTGTATTGTGTTAACTGTCTAGCGTCTTGTGTTAACTGTCTAGTGTCTTGTGTTAACTGTCTAGCATATTGTGTTAACAGTCTAGCATCTTGTGTTAACTGTCTAGCGTCTTGTGTTAACTGTCTAGTGTTATCTGTCTAGTGTTAACTGTCTAGTGTCTTGTGTTAACTGTCTAGCGTATTGTGTTAACTGTCTAGTGTCTTGTGTTAACTGTCTAGCATCTTGTGTTAAGTGTGTAGTGTCTTGGGTTAACTGTCTAGCATCTTGTGTTAACTGTCTAGCGTCTTGTGTTAACTGTCTAGTGTCTTGTGTTAACTGTCTAGTGTTAACTGCCTAGTGTCTTGTGTTAACTGTCTAGTGTCTTGTGTTAACTGTCTGGCATCTTGTGTTAACTGTCTGGTGTCTTGGTTAACTGTCTAGTGCCTTGTGTTAACTGTCTAGTGTCTTGTGTTAACTGTCTAGTGTCTTGTGTTAACTGTCTGGCATCTTGTGTTAACGGTCTGGTGTCTTGTGTTAACTGTCTAGTGTCTTGTGTTAACTGTCTAGCATATTGTGTTAATTGTCTAGCGTATTGTGTTAACTGTCTAGCGTCTTGTGTTAACTGTCTGGCATATTGTGTTAACTGTCTAGCGTCTTGTGTTAACTGTCTAGCATATTGTGTTAACTGTCTAGCATATTGTGTTAACTGTCTAGTGTCTTGTGTTAACTGTCTAGCATATTGTGTTAACTGTCTAGCATATTGTGTTAACTGTCTAGCATATTGTGTTAACTGTCTAGCGTATTGTGTTAACTGTCTAGTGTCTTGTGATAACTGTCTGGCATCTTGTGTTAACTGTCTAGCGTCTTGTGTTAACTGTCTAGCATATTGTGTTAATTGTCTAGCGTATTGTGTTAACTGTCTAGCGTATTGTGTTAACTGTCTAGCGTATTGTGTTAACTGTCTAGCGTATTGTGTTAACTGTCTAGCGTATTGTGTTAACTGTCTAGCGTCTTGTGTTAACTGTCTAGGTACTTGTGTTAACTGTCTAGCGTATTGTGTTAACTGTCTAGCGTCTTGTGTTAACTGTCTAGCATATTGTGTTAACTGTCTAGTGTCTTGTGTTAACTGTCTAGTGTCTTGTGTTAACTGTCTAGCGTCTTGTGTTAACTGTCTAGCGTCTTGTGTTAACTGTCTAGCATATTGTGTTAACTGTCTAGCGTATTGTGTTAACTGTCTAGCGTCTTGTGTTAACTGTCTAGCATATTGTGTTAACTGTCTAGCGTCTTGTGTTAACTGTCTAGCGTACTTGTGTTAACTGTCTAGCGTATTGTGTTAACTGTCTAGCGTCTTGTGTTAACTGTCTAGCGTATTGTGTTAACTGTCTAGCGTATTGTGTTAACTGTCTAGCGTATTGTGTTAACTGTCTAGCGTATTGTGTTAACTGTCTAGCGTCTTGTGTTAACTGCTCTTGTGTTAACTGTCTAGCGTCTTGTGTTAACTGTGTAGTTTCTTGTGTTAACTGTGTAGTGTCTTGTGTTAACTGTGTAGTGTTTTGTGTTAACTTTGTAGTGTTAACTGTGTAGTGTATTGTGTTAACTGTCTAGCGTCTTGTGTTAACTTCTTGTGTTAACTGTCTTGTGTTAACTGTGTAGTGTCTTGTGTTAACTTTGTAGTGTCTTGTGTTAACTGTGTATTGTCTTGTGTTAACTGTGTAGTGTCTTGTGTTAACTGTCTAGCATCTTGGGTTAACTGTCTAGCGTATTGTGTTAACTGTCTAGCGTCTTGTGTTAACTGTCTAGCTTTGTGTTAACTGTCTAGGCGTCTTGTGTTAACTGTCTAGCGTATTGTGTTAACTGTCTAGCGTCTTGTGTTAACTGTCTAGCGTCTTGTGTTAACTGTGTAGTGTCTTGTGTTAACTGTCTAGCGTCTTGTGTTAACTGTGTAGTGTCTTGTGTTAACTGTCTAGCGTCTTGTGTTAACTTTTGTTAACTGTCTTGTGTTAACTGTCTAGCGTCTTGTGTTAACTGTGTATTGTCTTGTGTTAACTGTGTAGTTTTCTTGTGTTAACTGTGTAGTGTCTTGTGTTAACTGTCTAGTCTTGGGTTAACTGTCTAGCTCTTGTGTTAACTGTTAGTGTCTTGTGTTAACTGTCTAGTGTCTTGTGTTAACTGTCTAGCGTATTGTGTTAACTGTCTAGCGTCTTGTGTTAACTGTGTATTGTCTTGTGTTAACTGTCTAGTGTCTTGTGTTAAGTGTCTAGCATCTTGGGTTAACTGTCTAGCATCTTGTGTTAACTGTCTAGCGTATTGTGCTAACTGTCTAGCGTCTTGTGTTAACTGTCTGGCGTCTTGTGTTAACTGTCTAGCGTATTGTGTTAACTGTCTAGCGTCTTGTGTTAACTGTCTAGCGTCTTGTGTTAACTTCTAGTGTCTTGTGTTAACTGTCTTGTGTTAACTGTGTAGTGTCTTGTGTTAACTGTGTATTGTCTTGTGTTAACTGTGTATTGTCTTGTGTTAACTGTGTAGTGTCTTGTGTTAACTGTCTAGCATCTTGGGTTAACTGTCTAGCATCTTGTGTTAACTGTCTAGTGTCTTGTGTTAAGTGTCTAGCATCTTGGGTTAACTGTCTAGCGTATTGTGCTAACTGTCTAGCATATTGTGTTAACTGTCTAGTGTCTTGTGTTAACTGTGTATTGTCTTGTGTTAACTGTCTAGTGTCTTGTGTTAAGTGTCTAGCATCTTGGGTTAACTGTCTATTGTCTTGTGTTAACTGTGTAGTGTCTTGTGTTAACTGTCTAGCGTCTTGTGTTAACTGTCTAGCGTCTTGTGTTAACTGTCTAGCGTCTTGTGTTAACTGTGTAGTGTCTTGTGTTAACTGTGTAGTGTCTTGTAATCTGTGTTTATCTTCTGCGTGTTGCTACCTGGTTGATTGTGCCTTCTATGCACATGTGTTGGGATCATTTCTGTTTGTGTTGTTGTAATAAACGATAATAATGTAGGCAGAATGTTACAAGCTAATTAACACTTATGTTTGATCTTATAACTAGCCTGGCTGTGTTTAAATGCTGTCTACCTGCCTATTGGGAGTAGATGATAGGTACATAATACATGTGCCCGAGACAATCCAGTTCCTGGTACTAACAGTCACAGAGTAACTTTTGAAACCTAGTAACAGTTAACAGTTCTTTCAAGTGCAGTCTGTGCTTAGAAAATCTGGTGCTTAAGTATAATGTAATGGACACTTGAACTAACAGTAATACTTTTTAATTAAGTTAAGATTAATGTGATATTATCTGAGTAATCTGAACAAGATGTGCTGTAAATTTGAGTGTCATAGTTATTTGTATTTGAATGAACTGTAGCTTGTTAACAAATTGAGCGTGTCTGGTCCTGTCACAGTCTAGTTCACTTCCTGCTGGATGAGATCGTTGGCAGTGCACTGCATCGCTGCCTCGACCCCGTTACCATGGAGAACAGTGTAAGTTGATCACCTGACCATCTGCTACTACAATGTACTACTAATAATATATTTTATTTCATATAGGGCCACAATCATAATTGTTTGTGGCATATCACAATATATTACCATTAAAACGCATAAAAAGAATAATTTTATACAATAAGAATATTAATATTAAAAGTAATTATATGTGTGTTGGTATATTAATAACTAAAATTATTACAGTATTAAATAACATAGCATTTCTAAAAATAAAATAATTCAATAAATTACCTATTCGTCATAAAAATACATAAAAAACTCAATGTAACAAAAAATGTGTTCTGTGTCCTGGACCGTGTTATCTATCATGGACCGTGTTCTCTAACATGGACCATGTTCTCTATCATGGACCGTGTTCTATGTCCTGGACCGTGTTGTATGTCCTGGACCGTGTTCTATGTCCTGGACCGTGTTCTATGTCCTGGACCGTGTTCTCTATCATGGACCGTGTTCTATGTCCTGGACCGTGTTCTATGTCCTGGACCGTGTTCTATGTCCTGGACCGTGTTCTCTATCATGGACCGTGTTCTATGTCCTGGACCGTGTTCTCTATCATGGACCGTGTTCTATGTCCTGGACTGTGTTCTATGTCCTGGACCGTGTTCTCTATCATGGACCGTATTCTATGTCCTGGACCGTGTTCTCTATCATGGACCGTGTTCTATGTCCTGGACCGTGTTCTATGTCCTGGACCGTGTTCTCTATCATGGACTGTGTTCTGTGCCATGGAACATGTTCTAAATCATAGGCCATGTTCTGAATGTTTTCAACATGTTCTACAAATCCTCATGTTTTAGATTACTAAAACATGAGGTTGATGTAACAAACGTGTGTGTTGATATTGCTTTGTAAGAGAAAATGGTTCGTGTCAGTGTTATGTAACAAAACAGCTCAAGGGTCGGTGTTAGGTTACATAAACTAGTATGTGTCGATGTTATCTTATATAAACTGGCGCATTTGTTGATGTTGTTTACAGGTGATCGACTTGATCTGTGAACGTGGATAGAGGGCAGCACTAGCAGTGTATGAAGACACTGCCTAGAATGACATATTTGCCAGGAATAACTCATTCACTGAGGACGTCCACTATGGAATGTGATATTCACCATTCACCATGGAATAAGATGTTCACCGTGGAATGATACAGCCATATTGAATTAAGCATTAGCTGTCAAATGAGACATGATGATAATACAAGTATTACTGATGCTATTTTTGCATATCTGGCAAAATGGGTTGGTAAATGCATTTTGATAATAAATAAGTTTATCATGGTTTCCATGTTACACTTGTTTTTACTTTTACATTGTTTTTGTATAATACTAGCTGAGAGGGTGTGTGTGTGTGTGTGTGTGTGTGTGTGTGGTGTGTGCGTGCGTGCGTGTGTGCGTGCGTGCGTGCGTGCGTGCGTGCGTGCGTGGTGTGTGTGTGTGTGTGTGATGTATATATAGATAGATAGACAGATAGACATACATACAGACAGAGACAGGGAGAGACAGACAGACAGACACCGAATGAGAGGTAGACAGAAGTGAGTTTGTCATCTGCAAACCATTGGTTGTTGAATGTCCTCCCTACTATGTGAAATGTTCCAACATCGTCTTCAGTTATTATGCATCTGATGATGACGTTGAGGGTGTGTGAGGGTAGGCAGGCTGCTTGTCTGACTCCAACTGTTGTGTGCAACATCTCATTTACTCTGCCATTGCCAAGGACAGTGCAGTTGTTGTCAAGTTGGTTTTGACACTGAGTGAGTCCTTCAGAAGTTATACGGTAATTTTGGTCGCTCCTAACGTCTGCCCAGTCTCTCACTGGCTCTTGCTAGCGCCTTCCGCCGAAGACACGTCACCACTTTTGTAATCGGCGGGTGACAGTATCTTTGTAACCAGACGTTTTACTACTAAACATCAAGTGGTAGCATGGACTATGTCCGCGTTCACGCTGGGGAAACATTTACAAGCGACGCGTGAGGCACGGGTTTCGTGGTTATATTCCGGCGCATATGCTGTGGGACTCCGGCGCATATCCTGTGGCCGGAGTTGTCACATGCATTGGATATTCGGCATGAGTTGCACAGATCTGCTGTTGAGAGTGCTGTCGCCAAGAACAAGAAATCGTGGAAGCATCCTGCAACATTTTCTCTCCACTTGAAGCCTTCTTAAGTTGAATGTCCCTCCAAAACTGCGACACAACTTGGATGTAAACACCATCATCACCCTTTCTGAATGCATCCGACAGCATGGCCGTGAACAACATGCTAGAACAGTCGGTCCCAGCAAACATCGTTGTTTTACATCGTTGCTAACCGGAGAAATAGTGGCCGCGTCACCGTCGTGCAAAACCTGAGCAGTGTGCCCTCGTGAAAGTGAAACTGTCGCGACTCATGTCAGACTTTGATCAGGTCGACACGAATTCAGATGGCAGCTCTGATCCTGGCGTTGTTGTCTCGAGACATGTCACTGTGTCTCTGTCGACCTGTTCCAGGTGTAGCACAGGTGGCTTTGGAATGTGCGACAGACAACCGGGAGACCCAACGTTGGTGGTCGCAGGCTCCATGATTGTTCTTTCAGTTGTACAGATGCAACACTCATGCTTCCTTCAGTTCCTGGTGGTTCTTCTGAAGACTACGTGGCATAACAAAATGTTGTGGACTGTTCAACAGGGCATGGACCAGTAGTTCTATCAACCTATGCTAGGATAGCAACTGTTCCGATGAACTCGCTAGTGAAGAGCAAACTGACTGCCATGTACAGATTGGGTCCCCCAATGACATAGTGCTGTCTACTGCATAGTTCTATGTCTGATGTCAGACAGACGCTTGAGGATATTGTACATTAATTACAGAATGTAAAACGTATAGCATGCAACATACAGTGTAACGCTAACTGTGGTGTGTGTGTGTGTGTGTGTGTGTGTGTGTGTGTGTGTGTGTGTGTGTGTGTGTGTGTGTGTGTGTGTGTGTGTGTGTGTGTGTGTGTGTGTGTGTGTGTGTTGTGTGTGTGTGGTGTGTGCGTGTGTGTGTGGTGTGTGCGGTGTGTGTGGTGTGTGCGGTGTGTGTGTGTGGTGTGTGTGTGGTGTGTGCGGTGTGTGTGGTGTGTGCGGTGTGTGCGTGTGTGGTGTGTGTGTGTGGCATTGAGTTGTGTTGTTCGTTGTTGTCGTGTGTCTTGTGCTTGTATATATATATATATATATATATATATATATATATATATATATATATATATATATATATATACAACACCACACCACAACTTCGACTGACGCATATACATCTAAAACTAAAGTCTAGTTCCAGGGACAAATGCCCCTCCTTGCCCTTCCCCCCAGTCGCTCAAGGTTTGTTCCTTCTTCGGACCACACTGGGCCTGGGGCGTCTCAACTATTAGGTGCTAACATTGACAATTATTTTACATGACCCGTTACAAAAACCATTTGTGAGATACCTATGTTGCGATCCTCTGAAAGTTTTTATTTGTAAACACGCACATGACAATGTCCTTTCACGAGGAGCACGCGGGTTTATTTTTGTCACAGTTTTAGTGACTGGAAAGGCGCTCGAATCACGAGCCTCTTTGCTGCGACAGACAACAGATTCAGGTCTCCTAATGTGGATAAAATAATTCATGTTCACCGTGACCCGGTATCATTGTACCCATGTGTTCACGCGAGCAGGGTGTCTCACAAAACGACGTCAGCAGACACTTCGGTGGAGATCTTCGACTTCGTCGTCACGCTCTAGATCGGCTGCGGCTTCGAGTGGTTCTCTTTCTCGCCGTTAGACTTTTTCCCCTTGATGCTCATGCGCATTGTGCACATGAGGTGGGCGTCGTCGAACTGGTCGATCTCGTAGATGGGCACGTGACGCGCGTGACGTCGCGTCGACGTCACGTGACAACTGCCCAGCGAATCCATGATGGTGCGCAAGACCGGTGCGCGGGAAGCGAGACGGATCTGACGAACGCGACGAGAAGTTGGCACGCACGCAGATGTACTGGCAGCCACAATACGTACGCAACGCACGCACGCACGCACGCACGCACGAGTACGTTTGCAAACATGCGTGCATAATCAAACATGAACTCGCACCCACACATACGCGTCCACACACATAAATGTAGACACATACGCATGCAAATACACAATAGTTCTTATGCAGGCCGATTACTTCTGTATTATTACATGATTTACTACTACTACTACTACTACTACTACTACTACTACTACTACTACTACTACTACTACTACTACTACTACTACTACTACTACTACTACTACTACTACCACTACTACTACTACTACCACCACCACCACCACCACCACCACCACCACCACCACCACTACTACTACAGGGTACTGCGGCTGTACGCGTAGAGTCACCCCAAGGGGTGGGGACGCGTAGAGTCACCCCAAGGGATGGGGACGCGTAGAGTCACCCCAAGGGGTGGGGACGCGTAGAGTCACCCCAAGGGGTGGGGACGCGTAGATTCACCCCAAGGGATGGGGATGCGTAGAGTCAACCCAAGGGGTGGGGACGCGTAGAGTCATCCCAAGGGATGGGCACGCGTAGAGTCACCCCAAGGGGTGGGACGCGTAGAGTCACCCGAAGGGGTGGGGACGCGTAGAGTCACCCCAAGGGGTGGGGACGCGTAGAGTCATCCCATGGGATGGGCACGCGTAGAGTCACCCCAAGGGGTGGGCACGCGTAGAGTCACCCCAAGGGATGGGCACGCGTAGAGTCACCCCAAGGGGTGGGCACGCGTAGAGTCACCCCAAGGGGTGGGAACGCGTAGAGTCATCCCAAAGGATGGGCACGCGTAGAGTCACCCCAAGGGATGGGCACGCGTAGAGTCACCCCAAGGGATGGGCACGCGTAGAGTCATCCCAAGGGATGGGCACGCCTAGAGTCACCCCAAGGGATGGGCACGCGTAGAGTCACCCCAAGGGATGGGGACGCGTAGAGTCATCCCAAGGGATGGGGACGCGTAGAGTCACCCCAAGGGATGGGCACGCGTAGAGTCACCCCAAGGGATGGGCACGCGTAGAGTCATCCCAAGGGATGGGCACGCGTAGAGTCACCCCAAGGGATGGGCACGCGTAGAGTCACCCCAAGGGATGGGGACGCGTAGAGTCATCCCAAGGGATGGGGACGCGTAGAGTCATCCCAAGGGATGGGGACGCGTAGAGTCACCCCAAGGGATGGGCACGCGTAGAGTCACCCCAAGGGATGGGCACGCGTAGAGTCACCCCAAGGGGTGGGCACGCGTAGAGTCACTCCCAAGGGATGGGCACGCGTAGAGTCACCCCAAGGGATGGGCACGCGTAGAGTCACCCCAAGGGATGGGGACGCGTAGAGTCACCCCAAGGGATGGGGACGCGTAGAGTCATCCCAAGGGATGGGGACGCGTAGAGTCACCCCAAGGGATGGGGACGCGTAGAGTCACCCCAAGGGATGGGCACGCGTAGAGTCACCCCAAGGGATGGGGACGCGTAGAGTCACCCAAGGGATGGGCACGCGTAGAGTCATCCCAAGGGATGGGCACGCGTAGAGTCACCCCAAGGGATGGGCACGCGTAGAGTCACCCCAAGGGATGGGGACGCGTAGAGTCATCCCAAGGGATGGGGACGCGTAGAGTCATCCCAAGGGATGGGGACGCGTAGAGTCACCCCAAGGGATGGGCACGCGTAGAGTCATCCCAAGGGATGGGCACGCGTAGAGTCACCCCAAGGGGTGGGGACGCGTAGAGTCACCCAAGGGGTGGGGACGCGTAGAGTCACCCCAAGGGATGGGGACGCGTAGAGTCACCCCAAGGGATGGGGACGCGTAGAGTCACCCCAAGGGATGGGGACGCGTAGAGTCACCCCAAGGGTTGGGCACGCGTAGAGTCATCCCAAGGGATGGGGACGCGTAGAGTCACCCCAAGGGATGGGCACGCGTAGAGTCACCCCAAGGGATGGGGACGCGTAGAGTCACCCCAAGGGATGGGGACGCGTAGAGTCATCCCAAGGGATGGGGACGCGTAGAGTCATCCCAAGGGATGGGGACGCGTAGAGTCACCCCAAGGGGTGGGGACGCGTAGAGTGGCCCCAGGGGCGGGGGTGTGTTGTGTCACCCCGAGGGCGGCAGCGTGTAGAGTCGAGGCCGACCTTGAGTTCGGTCCCTAGGATGTCGATGTCGACTGTCTCCGGCACTGGGCGGTTGTTGAGCGGCAGCTCCTTGATGCGCCGAGCCACACTCTGAAGGAAGAAACGACAGCTCTTAGCCAACTGGTAAATAACCTAAAGAAACCGCTTAAGCACAAGGAGTGTGGTCGGACTCCGGTCATGTGATATATTTCTGGATGATTTGGGCCACACGCTGTTCGTGTTACAGGTAATGTTTAGGATGCGATGGGGTCATTATATTGGGATTCCCACCAGTCGTGATTCAGTCTTCAAATTGGGGCGTGTATTTGCGCTGTTACCACGGCTAACGCAGTAGCGACTAGCGAAGTAAATTACTATAATTTTATAGTTCGACGTTCACTTCCACGGTTTGCAGATATGATCAGCCAGGGATAGTGTAGCGCAGCGCAAGGACCCCTGGCTTGCGAGTATGCTTGCGAAGATCGAGACAATTCGCAAGAAATATAATTATATAAAATAGAAATTAACAATTCTGCAGAATGTTGCCTACGGTGTAACTTCGATTACCGAGGCCCCGTCAGGTGGCAGCACGTTTTAGACACGTGGGGAGCGCGGTAGAGCGCCGAACTGTCATACGAGGGGGCGGTGGTTCAATTCCATCTGCCGCCATTTCGAAACAATTTCGTTCACCCCACATTTGCCTGTGTCTTTCGGAAGAAACACTAAAAACCGGTGGTCCCTATCTGGTGTCTATGTCAGGGGAAGTAAAAGATCTCACACGGGGGGTAAATGTATAACCTGTAGTGGACTCACTAATTCTAGAGAAGGACAACTCCAAGTTTGGACTCTTTGGATGAAACCATCTGAGACACAGATAACATTGAAAAGTCGGCTAATACACCAGACTATTTTCTCGCTGGACTTACACAGCCGAGCGAGAGTCGGTTAAGCAAGGCTATTACCTGTATGGCCGGCTGTAGACTAACGGCCTTCACCATGTCCGCCACGGTGTTTCCGGTCTGCATGGCGCGCTCTTCCTTCACGTACTGCGGCGACCAAGTGCGCATGTCTCCTTCCTCGATGTCCGTGCGACATTCCCGCGCAAACCGGTAGATGCGCGCCAACTGCACCGGCCTGTACTCCATGCGCATCCACTCCTCCTGTTTCCGGTAGTCCTGCGCAGACCACACGTTTTGACTCAACAGGTGGGTTCCGCAACAGGGCATTTTTCGCCCAATGAGTAACGAGCATGTGTCCACGTGGACAGCCTCTGTTTATACGGTACACGTGGCTGTTTCAACGGGGTTTACAGTTTGTAATGTGAGACGATGCAGTATAAATTTGATCTCAACGAAAACGAACTGAACAGAAATATTGTTGTAACTACGTTTCGCAGGAAACTATGATACAAATATAGAACCCCTGCTATTGTACCATTTCAGAAACACTTTGCGCAACAAATGTCAACTTTGTGATGTTTTGATAATTACGTCTAGTTATTTAAGCTTCCACGTGTTTAATCAACATAGTCATAAGTCTGGAATTTGACGCTGTTTAGTATACAAGTATAATTATATACAATTGCAGGGACCTGCAAATCTGGTTCGCGGCGGTAGGCTGGTTGTTGTTTGTACTCATTGGGCTTTTTCTGCTCATGAGGGGAGGTCCAGGGAAACTCTTTTTATGAGGCTCTTGTTAATCGTATGATAGTAAAACCACATTATTCTGAGACTCAAGATGACAGAGAATGCCAAAATGTAACTTTTAACATTTTAGGTTAGTTATTTAATTTTGAATTTGACGAGTGAATATGCGATTAGTTCGGATAATTATATGTTCGTGGTAATTTAATGAAGTTTTCTGAAGTTTGGCTGGTACTTAGATTAATATTTATTAAGAAGACCCCGAAATTTACATACAAATCGTATGTAGCACTTTGCAGGTAAGTCGGTTTGAATTTACCGCCAATTTTTTCGGGATTGCGCTGACGAGATAACAGCCATCTTTGATTTTTCAAATAATATCTAATCTAACTGCATCTTTAAACACGATGTTTTTGTAAAGACGCTATTTATATGTGAATGGATATCTAAATATATCATCTTTCTAATGAGGTTAATATTTTAAATTTATATGTTTATTTGAGCATCTTATCAATGCGTTTTGGCATAGAAACCTTTCCCGTGCTAATCATTATGCTGCTTATTGTGACTGGTACTTTTTAATTTTATTTACAGAGAAACATCGCGAAGAAACACGTCAAGGTTGACAAACAGATCTGCTACACAAATATTTACTATATTTCATACTGCTAATAATGCATATTTGTAGGTTATTGAAGCCTGTCGCAAAAATATAGGGGAAACCCGGGCAATATGGGAGAGTTAACGTTCGGCTGTTCGTCGCACCCACATTTTGCGCATTAGGGTATCAGTTTGCTGCGTATCGGCCAAACACACCAAAACACAACAGGGCATGGTATTGTTGATATAATTTTTTTTTATAAATACGGACTATCCCGTTTTACCCGCACAATTCACATTTTACCCGCATTTACGGGTAAAATGGGATTTTGATCAGGGAAATATGGGATGCATATTTAGTTGTGTCATTTGCTAATGTGACGTGGTCCTACATATTCAGAATAGTTATTTTAAGTAACTGATATATTAGAACTAGTAAACTACAATAAGAATAGCCAAGATATGCGATATGGTAAGGTCGTATAAGCAAAATGTCATACTTCTTTGTGAATTTGACTGGCGTACCTTGGGCGGATTAGTATTCCTGTATAATTATGTAATCCATAGACCTCACATCTTTATGTAACTTACGGGGCTACTAGTTAAATTAAGCGATCTACAGAAACAGGCAAATTGTCAAAGAAAATTGCATTTTTTTCAATGATAACATGCACAACGGGTTGATTCCATTTTGCCCGCATTAGTATATCCCATTTTGCCCGGAATAGGGATTGTTTTTATTATACTGTGACACAAATTATCGCTCACTCACGAAAGACTATTATACGTTTAAACACTCATAAGCTAATACTACATCTTCACGACATTCGAAGTTGAAATATGATATAAGTTGTTACTTAGCAAACTTAGATGGACCGTCAAACAAATAATTTAGCAAGGGGTCAAAGCTAAGGATTACTAACGATTGTTTCAATCCGCGCGAAGAATTGCATACCAATTGTTTGTACAGTAGTCAGCAGATACCGCTACGCTAGTTGGAACCGAAAATACGCTTTGTGGCAGCACTATTCTTTGCATATAGCGATTTTCCATATTACCCAAGTATCCCGTTTTACCCGGGTTTCCTCTATGTATTAGGTCAGTTAACTTGTATAAATAGGCCTACTTACATAGGTCTCTGAAAGGTCTCACAAGAATATGGTAAATGTCAAGGGTAGGCCTATATTTCTATTGTGGGTGCAGAACAATTAACAATTTACTGTGTCCCGAAGACAGTAGCTAAACGTGGAAGAAATAATCCTGTAAATAGACCAATTATAGGTAGTATTGGATTAAAAAAACGCTATTTCAAGGTCATACCCATGTCAAGGTTACAGTATATTGACGTAAAAATTGTTTTTACAAATATAGTTTGACAAACTACAAAATTATAGCAGTTTTAACTGCTTTTCAACTGAGCTGGATCAGCCTCAGTGTGAACGCATGCTACACAGCAGGCTGTGCCGAGTTCGCGAAATTTAAATTGCCGTACTTTTTGACTGCATGAAGATATTTAAATCCTGTAAACGGTATTTTGTTGCCTACATACAATCGAGTACACCGTAATAAACAGTGTAAAGTAATGTTTCCCTAACAGTTGTGCTGTGCCAGGTATGAAGGTGCTAGAAAATGTATATATAAAGTGCGGGTAAAATATCAACGAAGTGCAAGTAAAACACAGACCAACGCTTACTATTGTGAAACAACCGCTCCCTGAAGGCTTGGGTAGTTGGCGCTACCATTCCCGGGGAGGGCGTTCCACCAGAAGGCAGTACGCGGGAATATAGAATTGCTGTAGAATTAAATGCTCGCTGGGCTAACCTGATATTTACTTGGATGATAGAACCTATAGTATATTGTACAGGTGGGGAGTATTGGGGTAAGGTAGTTGTTACCATTAATGGCAATCAGTTGGTTTGGATGCTATACATCGACAGAAGACAAGACAGTTGTCTTCTTTTCTCAAGGGAGTCTCAATGGAGGTGGTTCATCATTGCGTACACACTTTCTCTTTGACACACACACGCGCACACGCACACAGACACACGCGCACACACGCACACGCGCACGCACACGCACACGCAACGCAACCACACGCACACAGACACACGCGCACGCACACGCACACGCACACGCACACGCACACGCACACGCACACGCACCCATATATACACACACGCACGCCCACACACACACACACGTACTCACACACACGCACACACACACGCGCCCATAGTCCCATACACACACGCGTTCACACATCACACGCACGCACGCACACACACACACGCGCGCGCGCGAGCACGCACACACACGTACATACATGCACGTACGCACGCACACTCAGACGCACGCGCACGCACGCACGCACGCACGCACGCACGCACGCACGACACACACACACACACACACACACACACACACACACACACACACACACACACACACACACACACACACACACACACACACACACACACACACATACATAACCATACATAAATATACCACGTTTCGGTTAATACCTCTATGTATTCTATTAAACACTTACATATTAGTTCATTCAGTTAACACATCACATTACACAAATAATTCAGTTCAT